>CAHIKZ030004977.1:370000-700000 GCA_903632075.3 Acanthosepion pharaonis | reverse complement strand
TTGGAAGATGTGGATTCCTATGCCGAAGGGCCAAAACAGAAGCTTACATAAAGATATTCGGATTCAAAATGTACAGACACACTAAAATATGAATCAGAAACAATTGTGTAGCTACAAGGAAGAAAGTGAATTGTTTGTACGGAAAAAAAATTTGACTGCAAGCAAAATGTCTGTTATACTGTTGTACAGATATTCCTCACTTAATGCACGAAATCGATTCCAAAGATCTTATCTCTAAACGAGCTGGTATCTTAATGAGAAGACGTTTCTGTTTCAGACATACTACCGATCTAAAGAGGATAGGATAGAAAGAAGGCGCTAGAGATTTACACAAGTAAAAAGGTCAGAAAGATGCAACGCTCGAACGTACGTTTACAACTAGCAATTTCCACTGTGAAATTTTCAGACCTTGCTGTCAATGTAGTACTGCGCTTAAGTTCATTATGCTGAGGTACCAGAACTTTGGTTTACGCACTGTAATTGCAGGGCAAGTCAATTTTTATTTTTTATTCAAGAGAGAGAAACAGTCACGGTCCATGCCTTTGTACAACGGGCAATAAGGATTTGTAGGATTTTTCAATTATTTATCTGATCGTAAGGCTTGTTAAATGGGCAGGCCGTTAAGTGAGGAAGAACTACATCACTATATGACTGTATCTATTTATGAATATACCTACACATTTACTCAGGTATAAAGAGTCGGCTGGGCTAACAAAAAATTTGTTATTGCATAATTATTTTGAGAATGTGACGGACAGAGCCCATAAGCAACAAATAAGTATTGAGTAAAATGGCAAGAAAAATGCTAAAATTAGAATCAGAAGGAGACAGCTGGTCTTTCTTAAACACTTAATGAGAAAGGAAGGCTTGGAGAATGTAACGCTCACAGAACATATAGAAGACACAAGGTAGAGGAAAGGCAGCCGGCCATCTACGTGATATCTCTCTCTCTCTCTCTCTGTATATATATATATATATATATATATATATATATATATATATATATATTTTAAGCATTTCACCCCAAGCAAGGCGGGAAGCCACTAGGACGCAATGGGTTACTGAAAATTTAGAGCAAGATCAGATAGGAGTGATAGAAGAAAGGATGAGAAGGGTAGTGGATAGATCAAGGCAACAGGAGATGTTCCACAGGCGAGAGGTGCAGACATGAAGCCATTGGAGTAGAAGAGACGGCTACATTTAGGAGTTTCGACAGTGAAGGGGTGAGAGCGGGATGCCATCCTCGTAGGGCGCTTGAACTCATGACGTCTGGGAACCATATATATATATATATATATATATATATATATATATATATATATATATATATATAAGTATGTATAAATAAATTTATTATATTGGGACCAACATAACAAATTTAGTCCGAACAAGTCCTGAGGGACGAAAAAGTAAACTTTTTCAACATTCTCATACAATTTCCCCAATATTGTTCCTGATATATAAACATATATATATATATATATATATATGTGTGTGTGTGTGTGTGTGTGTGTGTGTGTGTGTGTTACTTTGTTTTTCTGTGTCTGTTACTTTGGGACAAGGCCACGACTCTCGGGCATACAAGGAGGATCAAATAAAAACACACAATTATAATGGTTGGTAAAGCAAACAAGTTCTAAGTTACCTCATAAGAAGTCATTCAGACCTAAACAGATAGATGTAGAAATAAAAAAAAAAATGAATGAATGAGATTTATATTAATTAGATATGAGAAATATTAAAATTGACGAAGGCATTAATTCATATGGGAATATAAATTCAGTTTGTACCATTACGCCTTCTGGTGAAATGCATTTAGTTGCTTTTAAAATCAGCATTCAAAATTCTAGGTTAGAACAGGAATTTATGACAGTTATGGAATGCATTTAACTAAGCTTGAGAAAGTGAGAGCGAAACTGAAAACAACGATTACAATTTAAATCAACGAGAGAAATAAAATTAACTTAGAAAAGAGTTGAGAAAGAGAAAGGGTAAGCCAGATTGTGGGACAGTGCGAGATAGATTAATCGATACATCAATCGATAGATAGATAGATAGATAGATAGATGGATAGATAGATAGATAGATAGATAGATAGATAGATAGAGGGAGAGGGGGTATTATAGAGTTTAATTCACATACAATATTAAAGAAAATTGTATTATTTTATTTGTATATGCAGGCTAAAACTGCGAAAAATACTTTACTGATAGATTTATGATGGAAAGTGTTTGATTTAAACTACAGTTCAATGAAAATACATTGAGAGATTCCGGTTTTAAAGACCTTAGACTATTTTTTTAAATGAAAGGAAGGAATCCATCTTGATAAAAGTGATTAAATAAATAAAGAATATAAAAAAATATGAAGGCAGCTTTCAGAATGTGCTGATATGAATATTTATGTTTATTTTTATCAAAAGAACATTCGCTTCGTGAATCCATCAATAAAATATATATTTCTTCTTGCATTTATTTATTGGATAAGGGTTTTTAATATAAGAACTTATAAATTTACTTAAAGCCTTCTTTATCAGAACAACAAAAAACAAAAACAAAAACATGTAGGCACAAATAAAATTGGTTTTTCTAACAAAAAATAATGGTATTTTGAGTTTGGAGAATTTCTATACATCAACGATCACTTTTTTTCACTTTCTAAACGAGCTTCTGAGAACGTTTTAGTCTCTGTGATATACTTAGTAAGAAACAGAATATAATTTATCTTGGAGATATTCCAAGTAAATTCAAAATCAGATTTAAGAAAACTATAAACAATTTACTAGAAATAAAATGGTGTTTTTTTTTCGTTTTTTTTAAAATAATGCTGTTTACGTTCCAAATCTGTCTAACCCAAAGATAAACATCTGATGATGGCTTCATTGGAAATATTGCTGCAGTTTTCTCAGTAGTAAATAACAGAACAATTACTATTATATATTATTAATCAGATTAGTATATTAATGTATATTTTATTAATATATATCCTATTGATATTATATATTATAATGAATTCTTATATAACACAACTAATCCTGTTGGTGTTTGAGTCCAATCGATCGCCCGCAGTCACTAATTTGCGCTGTAACTCCAAAGAACCCTTATATCATGAATTGTGGTTCAATTATATTTAGTCAATGGCACGCCTTCTAGCGACTTCAATAATTCTAGTTTCAAAAGACTAGACTCAGCTTAAACCTAATCCTCCGATTCAAATATTTTGTTACGGCGAATTTAAAAAGTTAATTAAATATATTTAGAAAATTTCTTTTCCAAATTTAATGAGAGTAACGGAATGAAAGACTGTTTTTCGTATACAAGAATATTTATCATAAATCATCTAAAAGCGATTATCCTTCTTACCAGAGACGAATATTTTTTTAACCTTGTGTTGTAATAAAACTGAATTCTTTGTGAGTACAGACGAATGAGACAAGCCATTATGTTATGCAAAATATATAAATATGCTTATTCGATTGCGGGGAGGAATCATTCTTTCTTGAATACCAAACAATTCTTTGAATTTCTGTAATTTTTTATCTATCAGTCATTTCAGTCCTAATATATGTTTATTTCTTTAGTTGCGATCTGATGTTCATCTCTTCATAAATTTGTGAATATCGAACATTTAATTATTCCTAATAAACAGAATCTATCCAAGATTTATATATTCAAGTAAATGGAATAGCATTAAATACTATTGATTAAAGGGAAATTAAAATATACACCGATCCAAAAAAGAAAGTTATAATATAAACATGGTATGGTTTAATCCACCATGTATTATGAATTTTGATAAAAAATATTTGAAAAAATATGAAACTTAAAGTCAAACACGTTTAAAAAACATACAATTTAAACCAAATACTAAATAGAAACTACACAAAATCGGAACAAAAATGAAATTGTAGAAATAAAAGAAAATACCTACTACAAAGAAATTGCAGAGAGAAAAACGTATATACAGTAAAATAACAAAAAAAACAGGGATAGGGATATTTATATCGGAGCAACAGGAAAATAATTTAAAGAAAGAAATGTTATCATGCAAATGCGGAAATTATAAAAAAAAAATAATACAACGTTGTCAAAATATATATGGGCACTTGAAATAAAAGTGAGAACTGTGATTGTAGACTGCTATATAAAAAAGATGTAGTGTAAAAGGGGCATAAATTGCAATTTCTGTGAAGAATTGAAGGTATTCAATATATATATATATATATATATATATATATATATATATATATATATATATATATATATATATATATGTATATATATAAACATCAACATTTAGAGGCGACAGGCTGTTTCATGCTAGACGCAATCGTCGGGCCACGATTGTGTCGAGCATGAAGCAACATGTTGCCTCTAAGTGTTGACTTCAATGTTCACATTTATATTTGCACACGCTCTATTGTCTGATATTGAGCACTTTATCACATAAATATAGCACACCTTAAGAGTATATTTCTATAATATGTATATATATATTTATATACGGTGGACTCTCCGATCGTACACGATAAATGCGGGTCAGCATTGGATGGTGCCTTTCGTTTGACACTTATGCATCTTAGCAGGGTCTATTTTGGAGAAAATCAGCTCAGGGAAAGACATATTTCAATTGTGCTTTCTTAAGTGTGATACTAGCCCAGCCTTGACGCATGCGAAAAGCCACACGAACAGATGAAATTTGTTAAAACAGAATTTTGATGGCGTTTCAAATTTTTGATTAAACAATCTATTTTTTTATTTTAATCCTCTCATATTCGCATAGCAATTTCTTAGTGCAGGTATAAAATTGATGGTGAAAGACGGTGTAACTGTTTTATATTTTTAATTTTCCAAAGTGCTTTTAATCTCATCCAAGATCAACTTCAGGAGGAATTGCTAAAACAAAGAATTAATGTAAGTTATGAATCTGCATGTGAATGAACTCTGATAATTTCAAAATTTACGTAAATTAAGCTACCTCCTAAGAGAGGTAACGTAATTTATGTAAATTCTTATTAAACAAGTGTAGCTCCGTGTTTTAAAGTATTGTTTTTAGTTTTAGTTCTTAACAATTACAATTTAGATATTTTAAAACCTTGCTGTTATTGAAATTTCTTGCTATAAACATAACTGATTTTATTTACTTTTGAACGTAATTATTTATGGAAAGGTCTTCCAGAATTTGAAGTTTTTTTTTTATTTTCGTGGTAAATTATACTTGTATTATTGATTATTATTTCTCTTATTTGTGAATGTGGACAGGAATTTTCCTTTAAATGTTGTAAGATTGAACTATAGTCTCCTTGACAACGTCGTAGTCGTAAAGGCAACATATATGTATATATTTCTGTCAGAGACAAAATCACACAAGTACATTTAAATTGATATGCGATGTTGTTCTTTTGCAAAACGCTAGTTGAAGGAGAAGAGTTATTGTAGATGATTAAGCTGGCTGGAATAAATTTAGTGTAGCATATTCGTTTTATTTTTTTACTGAGATCAGTGGGGTATATTAAAATTAAAATGATATATATAATATGTCTACATTGTTCAATCAAGCATGCTTGAATGAAGATATGCGCCTAAATACACTCACACAGACACACACGCGCATATATATATATATATATATATATATATATATATATATATATATATATATCTATCTATCTATCTATCTATCTATCTATCTATCTATCTATCTCTCTCGATATATTTACAATAATTACATGCACTAGCATTTTAAAAAGAAAAAATAAAGATAAGATAATATGGAAAGAATTGAAGAACTTTCAAATAAAGTATAAGTGCTAGCTGATATGGGTTCCAATTTTTGTGGATTGTCTAATAATACTTAAGACCTTTTAGAATTATCGAAGCACGCGGCATGAATAATTTACACCACATCCAATGCCTGTTAGAATGAAGAGAATGAAATAATATCACCTAAGAACAAGTAAGGAGAAAAAGACATGCTAAGCATATCTCACTTCTCAGGAGGATTGTCTATTTAGAACTATTTTGTTCTGTAAAACACGTATCATATTTGTAACCTTTTTGTGCCGATAATATCTGCAGTGCCTTTCACCGATGACGAGTAACTTGTTTTATCCAACAACTTTTGAAAATAGATGTTATCTGATCCTTGGCATTAGTGGGGAAAGGGAATTTTATGCTAACGAATTAAGCGGACATGGCGAAATAAGCTAAACGAAAAGATAAGAGTTAAGATTCATAGCATCGAAGTGACAAACCAGCAGAAAATGCAAGTAATGCGCAACAAAAAAAAAGTCCATTTCCCAAAATATGATAAATACATTTTTATATATCAGAATAATGTTAGGCAAATTAATAAGAGAGTAGAAAATACATTGTGTCGATGAAAAATATAAAAACTCAAACATTGGATATAATTATGCACAGACAGGAACGCTGAAATTTGAAAATTTAATGTTTTCAGATGTGTCTGGGTATGCAATCTAACAAATTCTTCTGAGTTTCATCGTGTTTTTGTTTTACAACTTTTATAAATAAGTATTTTGGCAATAGAAGATTTGCTAAGGAAGATGAAATGTTTTAAAAACATGGATACTCACCGTATATATATATATATATATATAAATTTTTTGTTTAAAAATATGATTCCTTCGCTACATAAGATGTCTCATGTTTCAAAAACGAGAGCCGAAACCATCCAAATAATTATTAAAATTAAGTTGAATTGAAGTGTTTAGTCCCGTTTCATCTTCAAGCGAAATTTTACGAAGAAGCTATCTCTTATGTAGATGATGAAGGAATCATATTTTTAAACCAAAGAAATATTATAATATAAGCTCTACTTTTGTATGGAGCACTGTATTCTTAAAAATAAAAACAAAAATACTAAGGAACACCGGATTATACACCGAACGTGTTTTTTTCTATTTTCTGCATACCTGCACACTTTGTATTTTGTTCCATTCTTCTTCGCATATGGTCTTCACGTCCGGGATGTGTGTTGGAGTTCTCGTTTGGATATGAATTTTCAAATAACGCCACAAATTCTCGATTGGGTTGAAATCTGGGTTCTGACTTGGCTATTCAGAACATTTACATTATTTTCAGCCAGCTATTCCTTCCTAGATTTAGCAGTGTACTTAGTATCATTACCTTATGTTCACGAACGAATTTCAACATGGCATCTTTTAACGAGTAACCATTGGATTTTGTTTAATTTGACGCATTAATTTCCTCGATGATTTTGAAAAAAGTCTTCTGTGGGGCACCTGCTCTTCTTTGTTTTTCAAGATTTTGAGTTTTTATACCTTGCAAGGAATGAACTAAAGGTACTAAAAGGGAATATTCACGTTGTTTGAGATTTTCTAGTAACCATGATGATAACCTTCTTGCACGAATATAAATTACAGAATAACTACTGATAACCTTATTGGAACATTCTAGAATATTCCACTTGAATAATCTAGAGTATTAAAGCAATTTAAAAGTTTTAAAATCTGGAATTTGCATTGTATGAATACTTTTTCCCTCATTAAAATGGATAAATGGGATTTATTTCGGTATCAATTTCTCTCTTTTTCTTTCTTTCTTTCTCCTGCTCTACCTTATATCTATCTCTCTTTATATATATATATATATATATATATATATATATATATATATATATATATATATATATATATATTTATTAAAAAATATGGACATTTTGTCCCTATTGAGTTTGTAGAAATTCCTTACGACTTATCCTCCACACAAATAGCAGTTGTACGAAATTTCCATACAACTTTTATTGTTGACATAGATGAAATCTCTGATTGGATATATAAGTAAAAAGAAAAAAATATTATATGAACAATATTATTTAACAGTCGATAACATTTGAATAAAATTCCGCACCTTTTGATGAGAAAATTGTTTTTCAAGACGTCTTGAATTTGCTTCTTCTGAGAGCCAATTATTAATGCCAGTGCTTTTATCAGGCATCAAAAATTTAATAAGCAGTCACATCAAGGTCAGGTGAATATGAAGCGTTTTCGCATGATACAAAAACATACTCCAAATTAACTCCCTGTTCTAGTTCCATGTGCCATGTCTAATGGATGTCAGTTATCAATTATCTCCTGTTAATTCCCCTCTCCAAGTTCTCTACTGCCTTAACCAGGTATTGAACTCACACTGGATCGAACTAACGCCTTTATCCAGTGCGCCATGGCACAATGGATAAAGGCGTTAGTTAGATCCAGTGATAGGACCCAAAGTTATCAGTTATCTCCTGTTAATTCCCCTCTCCAAGTTCTCTACTGCCTTAACCAGTAATTTTATACGTAGTTATTTTGCTTTGTATTTTACAACTTAACATTGTTTTAATTCTTTAAAGCCGAAGCATCTTGAAATTGTATTAATATATATTTTACTTCTTTTTTTTTTTGAATGAATTTGTATTAACATTATTTTACAATATCAATTATCTTTCAGAATAGAAGTTTTATTCAGCGTGTAGCTGGGGAAAGCGATGGACCCATACTTTACCCACTTTTATTTTTGCGTAAGTGAATATTACGAATTCGGCTGTAATTCAAACTCGACCCTCCGTTTTCTCATCCCGTGCCGTTAGGTATGTATTATACCACCTGCATAATTCTCTATTTGATGTGCATTTCAAGATGCTTCGGCTTTAAAGAATTAAAACAATGTTAAGTTGTAAAATACAAAGCAAAATAACTACGTATAAAATTACTGGTTAAGGCAGTAGAGAACTTGGAGAGGGGAATTAACAGGAGATAACTGATAACTGACATCAATTAAACATGGCACGTGGAACTAGAACAGTCTACCCCAGCGAGCGAAATAAAGGGCTCAGTTCGACATTCCAACCAACTGAAGAAGGCTAGAGCGTACAACGGCAGAAACGTTGTGATAAATATGGCAACAAAGATGAGGACAATAGTCCGAATAATGTAAATAATGTACATAATGTATCATCTCAGAAATATAGTCAGATTATGTTGCAGCATATATTTTAGTTTACCAACTGTTGTGTCTACTAATATTTATCTCTGTGTCAGCCTATAAACTTTTCAACCTACCCTCGTAACTTATTTTCTATTAAAGCATACCGACTATTGCTGAAAAAAAAATAACATTTTTGTGTGTGTAATACGCTTACTTCACTTTGAAACTTAAGCGTATAGAAAAAATATCCATAATATCCAGGAACAATTACAGTATACAACTCTTTAGATTTTCACTGATAGTATTTAAGAATTAAGCATAAAGGTTTTAATTATTATAATTATGCGTAATTTGAATATAAATCATGATAATTTCGCAGATACTTCTTTGGATTTTATCCTGTATCTTTAAATATATATATCAAGAGCACCACACCTGATATGACAGCAGTATTCACTCTATGGACGAATTGTAAACATATAAATGTCAAGATAGATTCTAGCGAAAACAAATTGTGTAGAATGATAGAGTGGACCAGATTTACAAACAGCATAACTAGCAATTGATTCAATATAATCGTTCCATATTAGGTTACAGCAAAAAGTTAACCTGGGAAGACGCAGTTACTCTCCTGGAAGGTTAACATCAAACATGCTGATGGAGGGCAAAATTGTTCTCTCAAAAGATTGAAAGACAGCAGTTTTGTTTCAGAGGCATTATAATTAACAAGCTATTTCTTGCCCCGGTTAACAACAGGTTGAAAGTCAACTTTTTAGATCAGCTTCCAATTAGAACTTATGGAACCGATCAGATTAACCACTAAATTAGGAATAAATACAGCACAGATATATATTCGAGAATTGCTGACATCGAAAAATGAAAATTAGGAACAATTTAGAACCAAGGATAGAGGAGTAGTGACACCTGTATTAAGGTAAGACAAACCCAGAAGAGCGGCCATTCAAGACAACTGGAAAAGAAAAACCGTGAATTCAAACCTTTGTAAATAATCGGCTATTTCTGAGGCAAGCACGCTAGGAAAGTAACACCTCTGAATTGATAACCTGATTGATGAAATATGGTCATTTAGTGCACATAGGAACCTAATGGCCTAGGGAGCACATGATCATTACTTATACTAAATTTGCTAAAGTAAACATATTTTTTAATCAATTTGTAAGAATATATCCATGTCACACAAACACACGCGTATCTATCTATCTATCTCTTTATATATATATATATATATATATATATATATATATATATATATATATATATATATGTGTGTGTGTGTGTGTGTGTGTGTGTGTGGCCGAGTGGTTAGAACGTGGCACCTTTGGAAAGTGCCACGGGTTGACCCAAGCCTTGTGAGTGAAATTGAGTAGACTGAACACTTGGGGGGCAACGCTAGCTGTACTAGAATGAAGTAATCACAAGTCATTGCGACCGAGCCTTTGAGTTTGTTGGTGTTGCTCAGATTGTTGGTCATGCTTGATAATAAACTCTAACTAAAAGTCTGCTCAGCATAGATGCAGTACAACTTATGCTGAACAAACACAAATGTATATGAATGATGGACAGTTAATTCCAGTCGAGTAGCTTCTTCTCGCTTCTTCTGATATCGGCTACCAAGAGGATGTTTTCCCGATCACTACAATCTTAACGTGTTCAAGTCTAACCCTTTACCTCTATTGTCTCCTGGGAATCGTACAGGGTGAATATCACTAAAAATTTATACATTCTCTCACACACACATATATATATATATATATATATATATATATATATATATATATATATATATATATATATGTGTGTGTGTGTGTGAGAGAGAGAGAAAAAAATTTGTGAATATAGGACTCAAATCTGCATCGTGATTGTGACTGCAGTTTACTGCTTCAAGCGATCTTCGGACCGTGTCTATAAACATACATGTGAAATCATGAATTTGTATAAATCTTATGTGGCCATATGTGAATTGATCTATATCCAAATTGTTTTGAAATAGTTGTACTGGTGAAAGGTTATAGCTCGTAGTATAATTTAAAGTTAGCAAAGAAATGAAACCGTGTTTGAAGATAAAATGTCGTAGCATATATGAAGTAAGATATATATAGTTATTTCTTCGGTCATGTTTTGCCCGTTGGCTAAACTTTATTCTCAATTGCAGCCTGCGGCGCCTCCTGGCGGCACTTTCTGTATCTCCGTTATTTTCCAAATCAAACTGTCTGATAGAAAGTGCTGAAAATCTACATTTTATGCACGTTCAACTGATAAGCGTCGTGTTTCCAAGCAAATTGCGTTTACATTGATCGAATGGGAACGAATCAACTGCTTAGCCTTTTCATTGGATGATACATCGAAGAAATGAACATGTCGGGAGATACAAAAGCTGATTATTGCCTGTTTGACGTTAAAGCAGACATTTCATGAATTATTCGGACTAATATACTCATCTATTTTTTTCATTTTGTTCTTTCTGCTTTTACTTAATATCTTCTCTAACATTGCCGATGCTAAGTGAAGTGCAATCCTTGTATGAATAATTTGGAATCTTTATCCTTGTTTTCAAATTTTGGTTCCAAGAACTTAACTTCTTCGATTTCTTGGTGTCGTTAACATCACGTTTATTTTGATACAAAGTTTAACATTCCTTCAGTGCATAATCCCCAGTCAAAAAAAAAAAAAAAAAAAAACAACACCTTACTTATGAAGAAACATGGAGATTTTACCCTTCTTTCAATAACTTCCTTTCATACAAAGTCATTTTTCGGTTTCAGCAGAAGATTCGGCAATCCGTAAAAGGAATCGCTTATACTGACAACATATTTTAAAAAATTGTCTTGTGAGTTTCATTATATAATCAGTTCTTTACAGCAGTCATTCCAGAATATATTTACTAAGTTTAAGTCTTGCAGAAGGTCATAAATTTTGAGCGCTCGTTGTAGATCAAACTTCCTATAAATATATACCAAGAGTCACTCATTAATCCTTGCTTCATGGTCGCCGTTCTAGTTTATAGATAGAATACCAATGTTTGTCTGTAACCATACCTCTCTATGCTGACTTTGGCACGAAGTGTTCTAAACGAGAAAGAAACAATTTACCGAAAGAAATCAATATTTAGGCACTTAGTGACCTGAAGAAGCAATTCTGACGAGATATGTTTATTTAATTTTATTCTCTGCTTTTGCCACATTAATTCTGAAATGGTGTGGGGCGCATAAACCTTACAAAAATCATAAATAATGCCATAAATAAACATATACGAGTAGATAGGTTTTCGCCTATCGCCCTGTTCACAACCCTGCCTTGTCTTTTGAACAGGTGTAGAGGGTTATCTCTTGTTTCCTGTTTAGGATTGGGTTTCCGGTTTCTTCTCTTAAGTTCTTTTCATTCTATTTCCCTTCTAGTAGCGCCTTGCTTCTTAGTTGCATTATTGTCTTGCTTGGTGTTAATTGATTAAAAAATGAAACAAAAATGAGTTGTCATTAGTTAAAATCTAATTTCTATAATGAATCAGTTAAAGTGCTCATCTGCTAAATAACCTAAATAATGTTTTGTCTTCATAATGTAAATTTCGTTTCTTTCAAACGAGATCCTATTGCTGATGAAACAGCTATATTAGCAGATATATCAATGTAGACTTTTTTTAAAAAAAAATCTTATATATTCTTCTCGATACCCTGTTGCCTCTGGAAGTAGCGATCACTGTTTTGCAAAATATCCTGTTCTTTTTAGCTCGGAGCAACATTTGTATTTTTACTGTCACTCTTATCGTGGCATTCAATCCCACTTTGATGATCCATGCAGATGCCGCGGCTGGTCGGTAATTTTGGAATCATATAATATGTGTCTTCCTTACCCTATTGCAATCATACTAAGTGTTAAGCAGATTTACAGGAATTAGTCATAAACATACGTTATCATTTTTCGTTTGGATGCTATGCTGTTTGCAGATTACATTCACAGGACGATGATTTTCTCTATTTGATGTGCAGGTGGTATAATACATACCTAACCGCACGGGATGAGAAAACGGAGGGTCGAGTTTGAATTACAGCCGAATTCGTAATATTCACTTACGCAAAAATAAAAGTGGGTAAAGTATGGGTCCATCGCTTTCCCCAGCTACACGCTGAATAAAACTTCTATCCTGAAAGATAATTGATATTGTAAAATAATATTAATACAAATTCATTCAAAAAAAAAAAGAAGTAAAATATATATTAATACAATTTCAAGATGCTTCGGCTTTAAAGAATTAAAACAATGTTAAGTTGTAAAATACAAAGCAAAATAACTACGTATAAAATTCAAGAGATACATTTCTAGTAATAAATAGAATAGATTTACCTTACTTCTGATGTGAGAATCTCTTAACTTTTGATTTATTCATTCGCTATCTATTTATCTATATATCTATCTAGTTGTTTCCTATTAGAAAATTACATGTATAATTTCCGATATAAATGTGCTTAAAAAAAGATAAAACTACTAAATCAAAAGCTTCCACTATTTAAAATAATTAGACAAAAATTAGCAAATTAAAATAAAATAAAATAATATATAATAAAATAATTACATTAATATATGAAAAAAGTAAATCTATGTCTCTTTCTCTTCTCTCTCTCTCTCTATATATATATATATATATATATATATATATATATATATATATATAAATAAATAAGAAAATACGTAACTGCTCTGGATGAGAAAACGGGGAATCGAGATGTATAGTAGTGGGCTTATATCGGACATGTGTTTGTTGATGATGATAATGTGGTCTTAATATGTTTTTTTTTAATTATATCTACATGCTTTCTAAAAGTTTTATGTTATTTTCCAAACATCTTTGAGCTGGCGTTATCTTCAACGACCTTCGCGATGTCATCCGTTCCCAACTAGACATTTATGCTGATGACACAACTAATTTCTCCAGTCTTTGTAATAAGTCCGACAAAGTATAACTGGCAGATGCTTTCGAAACAGACATCCAATCAGTTTTAATTGGAGTAAGAAATGACTTGTATATTTTAACGCTTCCAAAACGAATCTGCTATCTTTTAATCAGCATAGAGAAACATTTTGGTCCTCCATCAGCATGGCTGATGTTAACATCCAAGAGAAGCAACATATTGCGCCTTTTTAGTCCGACCTTTTCTACTGACATGAAGTGGGGCGATTGTATTGTATCAATTGCTCGTTCTAATACTAGAAAGTTTTGTTCATTGTGTGTTTATAGACAATTTTTCTCATCGGAATTCATTTTGCATATTAATAAATCTAACATTTGTGTGTGAATCGAATATTGTTGCCATATTCTATCTGGTGATTTATATCACGGGATTCACGACAAAATTCAAAGCAAACCCTGTATTGTTATTGATCCTGACTTGGTATCTTCACTTCAACCACTTTTCCATTGGCATTCTGCATTTTTTTCTATACATATTTTTCCAGGCATTTATTTTAATGAGCGCTCCTCTTTATCACCTCATCTTTTAAACGCAATCTCAATCGCCATCTTCTTATCATTTCTCTTCAATAAAGTCTACTGATTTTCTTCCACTCTCAGTAACCCCTTGCATATTAGTCGCATTATCGCCTTCCTTGGGATGAAATGATTTTACAAAAATGTCTCTTGGAAACGTCAGTCTATTTTAATCATTTCAGATAAGCTTACCGTGTTAATGACGCAGGATATCTGTAATTTTTTCTATTTCCGAAGGATTTTATTTTATTATCTTTTATATTAATGTTCACCCTATACAAGGCCCAAAAGTCATACCAGTGGGTACAGAGTTTATAAAAGAATTTGTTTTGTGAGTGGCAATAGTAAGAGTTAAGAGCCACAGTTTATGAGGTTACGTCAGAAAGATAACGGTTGACGCGCAAACGGCGAAGCAAGTCTTAGCTGGGTTGATTATAGTTGGTGGAAATAAGAAATGTAGCACGTCTGATCATTAATCACACAAAAGATCCAGTAGACGCTTTTAGATTCTATCCTCCCAAGAATGCGGTGTACTCGAAAGCATTTCCGACAATATAGACAAGACTTTCTCACTTCATCCGTTTGTTCATGTATTCGTGTTCAGTGACTTTTACGCCCACCATACCAAGTGGCTTAAAAAATCTATAACTGATTTACCTTGCATACGAACCCTTAACCTTTCAATTACTCAATCCCTCACACAAATCGTTAACTTTCCTACACGTTTCCCCAATAACCATGACGGTAACGCTTCCTTTCTAGATTTTTGGTTCACCTCCATCCTCGAGTCTTGTGCCACGCAGCTCTGCCCTCTTGGCAACTCTGATCATGCTGTAGTGTCTGTCAACATCCCCTTCTACTCGATCCCCAGCAAAGAAACTCCTACCAACACAACACCTTCTGTTAGCAACGAGTTGACTGGGACTCGTTCCGTGATTAACTTTCCCTGGAATATGGTATTTAATCCTCCGTTCGAGAATGCGCTTTCGAAGTCTCCTCCTGGATAAAAGCTGGAATCGAGGCTTTCATCCCCGCAAGGAAATATATGGTGAAATCGCGTTCATACCCTTGGTTCTTTGCTGCTTGCTCGACTGCCATTGCCCATAGGAATCACTTCCTCCGCCTGTACCGTAGTGACATGTCAGATTGCAGCAGACATCTCTCTGTCTTAGCCTGTAAAGCGTACAAGCGCGTCCCCAATGAAGCAAAGTCATTATTTGCTAATAGAATGAAACAAATTATTGTATCTCATGAATTCGGTTCCAAATATTATTGGCGTCTCTGGAAGAGCGTACTAAGCAACAACAAACCCACGATACCTCCTTTATTCAACCAATTAGAGGTCCTGACTTCCTCAGCTGATAAGGCCGAATGCTTTGCTCGGAAATTCTCATTCAATTCAACGCTCGACTCATCCGGGGTACCCATACCCGATTTCCCACTAGAACCGAGGCTTTATTGAGCGAGTTGGTATTGGACATCATCTCTAAATTAGTCTCTCATAAGGCTAGCAGTTGGGACGGGATACTGTACTGTACTGATGCGGCATTCACCCTGGGCGGATTGAGCCGGCTTCTTCCTGTTATGAGAAGAAGATTCTTGGGATAAATTACAGAAGTAGGGTACCCAGGCCTACTCGGATAACGTTCTTGCTTGCCGCGGGGTTCCCACAGACGCAGAGACAGGAACGACCAGAAGCCGACGGTTACCGATGCAGACGCTCCTTGGATTTTCACCAGAGCCCTTGTTAGCCGGCGTGTGTGTCAGACCTGTCCGCCTTGGGTGGCACTACCAGGAACGAAGTTCCGGGCGGCATAGCTCTGACACTACCGTTTACACCGACTGTGAGGTAAGGGTTGGACTTTGGGGGCTTACAGTACCAGGTGTTCCCAAGCGGTCCCCCATCTAAGTACTGACCTGGCTCTACGATGCTTAACTTCGGTGATCGAACGAGAACATTTGACCGTAAGCAGCAGTTGGGACGGGATACCAGTCATTGTCCTGAAGAAATGCGCTCCTGAACTGGCTCCTCTCCTCTTCAAACTATACAACTACTGACTCAACGACTCATGCTTTCTATCCTGTTGGAAGTCTTTATATGTTGTACCTGTCTTTAAGAACTCTTGAGACTACCATCCTATCTGTCTCCTACCACTTTTCAGCAAAATCTTTGAAGCTTTAAGCACCTTACATCCAATGACAAGCAATATGGTGTCGGCTTTGCCTAATCTACAGCTGATGTACTCACAGCCATAACTGTATTTGTTTTACAAGCACTTCAAAATAACGAAGAAGCTCGTGCCGTGGCTCTAGATATCTCTAAAGCGTTTGATATAGTTTGGCCTGCTGGCCTCCTTCGTAAGCTTCAGGGATACGCTATTTCAAGACGATTATTTGACTCAATACAGTCATTCCTGTCAAACCGTGTAATGAAGGTCGTCTAACAGATTCTCTACCAGTTCCTTTCTCACGAACACAGGTGTTCCCTAATGCTCTATCCTGGATCCTACACTATTCCATATCTTCATTAACGATCTTCCCGATGTCATCAGTAACCAAGTAGGCATCTATGCAGACGACACTACCATTTACTCCTGCCTAAATTACAAATCTGGCATCGCTGACAAAACTAACCTGGTTGTAGGTCTCGAAAATGACGTCTAATCGGTTGTTGGTTGAAGCAGGAAATGACTGTTAAATTTAATGCCTCAAAACAAAACTGCTCTGTATTACCCCCCACACACACACACAGTGAACCTTCCCTGCCTCACATTAGAATGTCTGATGCTCAACTCCACGAGAACACTTCTTTGCGACTGCTTGGTCTCACACTGTCCGCTGACCTAAGATGGAAGAAATACATCGAATCAACAGCTTTATCTGCTGCAAGGAAAGTTGGTTCTCAGTGTGGCGCCAAAAAGGTTTTTTCGTCCGAGTCCATCCTTCAAATCTATAAATCAACCACTCGCCCTTATATGGAAAACTGCTGTCATATATGATCTGGGGCCCCCGCTGTTCGTCTTATGGTCCTCGACAAAATCTAGAGAAGAATGTGCAATGTGGTTGGCCCTGATTTGGCATCTGGTTTACAGTTGCTCTCTCACAGACGTCCCCGCGCCTCCCTCTGTCTTTTCTACAAATACTTTCACGGTAACTGTTCCGACGATTTATTTTCGCTAGTTCCCAAACTGCATGAATTTAAACGTTCTGCTAGGCTGGCATCTCAGTCCCACCCTTTCACTGTCGAAACGGTGAAATGTAGCTGTCTCTTCTAGCCTAATAGCTTCATGCCTCGCACTTATCGTCTGTGGAACTCCCTTTTTCCTTACCTGCTTCCCTGATAGCTATCATCTCCATCTATTCAAATACATTGTCAATCGACATCTCCAAATGCCTCGATCTATTCCCCGTTCTTCTCTTCAATCTTCCCTCTATCACGCCTCTTTAATCTTGCTCCCACTCTCTTGCGTGCTAGTGGCACTCCAACCTTGCTTGCGGTGAAGATCTTAAAAAAAAGACTGGAAAGTTAAGACAGCCCAAATATGGCCACATTGATCTATATCCGGCTCTTGTAAATCTAGAAGATATCAGGATTGTGTGATCATTTTTACGGCTTATCAGCCGTATGTGTATTATTTGAAACCAGAAAAGACATTTAGAGTGTAAAAAATGTTTTTGGAAATATGGGGAGGTGGAGTCTTTTCTGAAGGGTATTTGTGCCTAAGTGAATATACCGAAATAAACGGGAATTCGAATTCTGACCCATTAGCAATGACACCACCCTTACATTTCAGCTAACAACACCTGGTATATCAAAATGGTCACCCACATAGGTACATATCAGGATCGTTTTTTCTTAACTTCGTTGATCATTCCAGAACCGGTGTTTCCATGTGATATACGGCGATATGCCTGTGTTCCGTACATAACAGGAAGAGTCAATTACTTCGTTGAGCGTTACACTGAATCGACATTTTGTTCACCTTTATTAGCGGTTCATCATATATGCAAATTACACTTGAAGTCTGGAGTGATATTATGTCCTAATAGTGGTTCAAAGCAAAGGGTCTCCATTTGGGGTCTGGTCGGTGATGATAGATCGTTGCTAGTTATGTTTTGTAGGTATACTGATCTGTTTGGCTAAATAAGTTTAGAAGCATAGAGTCTATCATATTTTATTCTGGTTTGTTCTCTACGAGGCACTCACTGACCCAAGCACAATTTACATTTGTTTCAATGACCAGCCCAGGAAAAAAAATGGAATATCAAGAATGATCGCGACTCATATTAGAATGAACGAATTAGTTGAGATAACCCTGCACGGAGTGAATGCTTTTTGGCTGATAGATTATTGAGAGTGTGTCTACTATAGCGAAAGTCTGGCTTATTCTGCAGATGTTCTAACCAACCCTTCATTTTCTTTCCCCAAATACTTTCTCTTCGTTTTCTAAATTCTGGCTTTTCAGTATCGAAATGACATTTCCATTCACTTTTTATCCATCTTGCCTGAATGTTTACCGCATCATTTATTTAAGTGACAAAACAAATTGAACGTCTTTGTATACAAGGTGAAGCGACCGGAACATTACACTCCGAGTCGCTCACATACGAAATGGACAGATGACATAAAATAGTCGGTTGAGAAAGAAAGGGATAAAATTAATGAAAACAACAAAGAGATAAGAAAACAGAAGACGACGAAAGACGTGTTCGTGGAAAGAAGGTGGTGTAACATTAAGATCCATTATCATTTGTGGCATCTTGGCCTTGTAAATCTTGAAAAGCTACTCTAAGTAGCGTTTGCAGTTTTAGTTTCTGATGAGTGTATTAAAGAAAGGAATTTAGACAGTGTGGGAGACACAAAAAGGA
The DNA here is from genome assembly GCA_903632075.3 of Acanthosepion pharaonis. Classification (NCBI taxonomy): domain Eukaryota; kingdom Metazoa; phylum Mollusca; class Cephalopoda; order Sepiida; family Sepiidae; genus Acanthosepion; species Acanthosepion pharaonis. Next base: position 680,683 of record CAHIKZ030004977.1, on the reverse strand, counting down.
GGGAAAGTAGGAAAGAAGAAAGCTAAAAGAAAAGAATGCTGTTGATGAATGTAAGAACAGTTCATTAATTGGATAAACACTAAGATATAGAACAAAAATGCAGATGACAAAAGGTAATGAAAGTTAAGAACGGAAAAGGAATTTTCAAAATTTTCAGAATAAAGTAAATGAAAAATGGATGTTTGAAAAATTGTTAAATGAAAATGAAAAATATAACTGACTAAGAATGAATGAAATATATCAGTACTGAAAATATTCAAAGATAAAAAGAAAGTGACAAAATAAAAGGAAACATAAATGAAGTTAAAACAAAAAGTCAAAAGGATACTAAAATATAGTATAGAGTCAGGAAGTTATTTTGAAATCGAATTAAAGAAAACGATAAGAAAAAATTCGAAAAGGAATGAAATTAAGACATCACGAGTGAGATATATTTCCATGTTATATACGGTGATATGCCTGTATTCCGCACAAAGCAGGAAGAGTCAATTACTTTGTTGATCATTACAGGGTATCGACCTTCTGTTTACCTTCATTAACGGTTGATCATATCTGCGAGTTACACTTGAAGTCTGGAGTGATATTAAATCACAATAGGCGTTCAAAGCAAAGGGTCTTCATTCGGGTCTGCTCGCTGGTGATAGAACGTTGCTAATTTGTTTTTTTAGGGGTATTCTGATCTGTTTGGCTAAGGGCAGATAACAGAAGGAAAATAAAAAAAAATAGCAACTTAAAAGAAAAATGTTAAGGAGGAGTATGAAGAATAATTTACCAAAAATAATGAAATAAAGAAATAATAAACAAGAGTGAATGAATAGACAATAAATAATGAAATTCAGTAGGTATGTAAATGCAACCAACAATGGGAAATATCTAAGAAAAAAAGAAATACAACAGAAATGGATATCTACTACCTTCCGGATTACTCTTCTATTGCTCTCGCTCTTTCTTAATGTTTTCTGTTTTCTAATTCTTTCGAACCTAGTGTCTTAGTGGCTTTATGCCTTGTTTTGTGTAAATTCGACTAAAAGAAAAAAAGAAATGAAAGAGAAAACAAACTAACACAGAATAAAATAGAAGGAAGTACACGTCGCGTTCACTGCAATGGTTTGCAATCTTGTCTTGAAGAATATTAGTTTATGGAGACAGTTTGAATCATATGCATGTTCTAAAGTTGTTTCAGTGTACCTCATTAAGCTAGGATCAGTAGATATCAAAGAGGCGAACATTTTGAAGGCTAGGAGGAAAGTAGAGCAAAAATGGTAACAATGGATTATCACATTGAAAAAGAATTACAAAATATTGATATGAACCGAAAAGAAAAGGAACAAAAAGCAAAGGTTATGTTAAGAAAAAGATGTTCAAAACACAACAAAAGAAAGCAAATCAAACAGCTGATGAAAAAAAAACATCATCGTGAGATAATTGACCACCTAAGGTAATATAAAAAAAGAAAATTAGAATATCGTCAAAAATGAACACTGAACCCCAAATGAAGTTGAGAATATGAGATTAATGTTATGGATAACGGGAAAAGAAATGGAGAAGAGAAAAATAGGAAAGTAAGTGAATAATAAAAAGTCAACACAAAAGGTAGCGTTTCAGAAATGAAGAGATTTTGCTCAAAGGGAAAAAAGGAAGTCGAGCAGAAATGAAGACAAGGATAGACCAAGTGTGAGCTAAAATTGCATCTAACTTCAAACAGGCCAAAATTTCATATCTACAAACAATAAAAATGCTGGATTTCAACGTATAATATATGTATAACGTATAATAAATAAATAAAGAATGAATGAATGAAAGAAACAAAGTATTATAAAATAAATATCCAATAATGATAATTTAAGAAAACATTAGAGGAATATATGTACAGCGGGTGCTGTAAAATTGTTGGTTCGTCCCAGTTACCAGAATCTGACCAAGCAAAAGAAAACACGACTTTCGAGAATATTTTCTTGGTTGAGCAGAGAAATTTTCAGCACCCCCTCTGATATATGATCTGGGGGAAAATGGTGGTAAAATCGGAAGAGATAAAACGTAAATACAAGGAATTAGATTAGACGTTAACTTACGGTGGAGCAGGTAAATATAAAAAAGGCGCCAAAGCCTGGCCGAGTAAACCAGAAAAAGGTTTCTAATAGCAGCTTAAATTGATCCTTTGTGAGTTGGTGCACTCGGGAATGATTCTCGGATTTATTCTGCCTCGAAAGACGAATTAGAGATACTTGGCCTCATTGAGAAGTCAGAGACAGCTGCATTTCTTATCAAAACTCATGTACTGACGAAAGTATTGTGTCACAACGATGTGAGTAGGAGGTGAGTTCTACCCATCATCACTCTGTCGAAACGTAATACCTATACACACATGAAATCAAATGAACAAAACTAGCAAAGCCAACCTTAAAACAACAAAGTATACCCTGCCATTACCATTTCCTACATCAACGTGATGTACCTACGTTACAAATTTCCAGAAGTGGAACAACATCTTCAGTCCAATCCAGACCTCTTGTTACATTCTGAAACCCCTATCAACGCTTGAAGTGCACTAGAGGAGCTCACAGTCCCGGGCTACACACCTCATATATCTAAACTCGACTACCTAAATTTTCACGGTCACGGACTCGAAGCCTACATCATGGATAAGTTTCCCAGTGGCAGGGACGCAAAGAACGAGAAATCCGATCTCTCGCATATGTGCTTCTGCGTGACATTTATTCTTCGTACCACATTTATCTTTTTTTCTCTCTATCACCTTCAAGGCGAAGGGACGGGAATATTCAACGAATATTCTACGAAGATTGATAAAATATCCTCACACAGTTTCCCTCAGCCAGCTTTTATATCTGCGGTGAATTCAATATCCACCATAAAGAATGGTTAATCCGCTCCAAGAAAACCGATGACGGCAGAGACATTTCCATCGCCCATGAACTAACCCAGATCATCGAAAAACCTACCCATGTCTCGGTTTCGACAAGACATCAGGCGAATTTCCTCGACCTCTTTCTAACATTCTGCCTTAATAAATGCTTAGCAAATATCCCAATGATTGCACGTCAGACCACTTCCTAATCAGTTTTCAAATTGATGCCAAACTTAAGGTATCCCCTGATGTATCCGTTCCATAGAATATTTTTCTCTATACGAAGGCAGACTGAGATTGCTTTCGATCCTGCATGATGAAAACTCCCCTCTCAACATTCGTCAAGCATGCTGCATCCCAAACTACTGCCTTTGTTACTGAATGGTTCACCCCTGAATGCGCTACAGCCATAATACACCGAAACCTCTACTTCAATATCTATCTCAAGCAACGATGTAGTTTGTCACTCACTGCATTCAGAACAGCTTGCAATTGCAAAAATGTTACAGAAAACGCCAAGTGCAGTTACGTAAGGTTGAAAAGAAACCACTTGGATCCCGTGAATTCTGGAAGATCACCAGCCAAGTCATGAACAGAATTAAAACAGCTATGTCCATAGTTATAAATGTCCCCGAGGTCATATATTTCTCGACAGATAGGGGAAACCTCTTCGCTTTGAATATATATATATATATATATATATATATATATATATATATATATAATATAAATATAATATAATATAAAATAATATAATAATAATATAAAAAGCTCAAACACTAATATTCCATGGTTATAATTATTACATTGGAATCGTAATCACGATCCAATTCATCAGATCTACAAATTCAAAAAGAAATCGGTTTCAGCCTTTTATATTATATTCTTACTCTATCCTGAACATTGAGTTCTACCTGGATTTTATCCTCTTGGGAATTTATATATATATATATATATATATATATATATATATATATATATATATATATATATATCAGTAGAAACCAATAAAACAAATTATCATATATAATAACCATAACATCAGAAGTCGTCTTTTAACATCTATATAGAAGAGGATGTTTCGAAACCTAAGAGGATTCCGGTGTATTGCTCTTGACTTTATCATTGACATTATAATAATGTTCTCATCCGAATTCCAGGCAGTTAGGCTTTTTATTGTCTAAATGTTTTCAAAATTAATTATCATATCCATCATGACTCAAACGATCAATAGTTGTCGGTATTGTACAAAGTAGAAATTTGAGTGTCCACATAATGCTTGATTATATGGGAAGGATGTTATTAATCAAAGGATAAACCGTCTTTTTTTATCATACCGATGCAACTTCGTAACCTCTGCATTAAAATCCCAGTACTCCATTCAATTCTACATTAAGATTTCACTAATTATATATTATGGATGTGCTTGTGCCTTAGCATGTATAAACTCGGAAAGATAAATCGTGGATGCGAGATCAAATTCCGGCCTAATCTGTTGCATTCACTTACGCAGAAATATTCTTTAAAAAAGTACGAATCCAGTTCTTTTCCATAAGACTATAAACTAAATAGCAGGCTATACTGAACTCGTTAGACTTGCGTGGCAGCCAGGCTAAGAAAATGAAATCTCTAAAGTGAAAACTGTGATGAAGGCAACAGGAAACGGTAAAGCAGGAAATTTGCCAAGGAAGACAGGTTAATTCACAACTGATGAAGAAAAACGCTGAAGAGCCGTAGTATTGAAAAATCTATATTTACTCAAATTGGCTTATCTAGGCTTATCTCGATAAAAGACACAAATGAGTAACAGGAAAAAACTTATATTACTCATTATATCTTCTAAGAAAAACAGCTTACTTGTCTTGAAAATCAGGATTCCAAATCCTGCTATCGAACTCGAACTGTTGAATATGCAGCAATGGTTCTTCTATTTCTTGCGAACAGCATTAGTTCTTTCTATTCTTCTCCGTCTTTGATGGTATTCATTTGTGTACCATTCCTCACACTAGTTTCGTTTCTGGCTGATATGTTTTTATAGCTTCCTTTCAACCGTTTTTCGTGTTTAGTCTACCACAAAAGAAACTTAATTTTTCTTTCCATTTCCAAATGTCCAAGTGTCGACAAAATTGCAGCTTTTAATCCGTAGTGAATCTGCCACACTTCGCAGATTTCAGTAGAACTCTTGTTGTTTGCAGGATAACCAAAAGCAGCTACGAGTTTTCTAGTAGTTGCTCTCAGCTATGATCTGTATATCATTTTGCAAGCATCTAAATCGTTTCCACCAACCTAACCTATGTGGAAGTCATTGATTTAATTAATATACTCGTTTTCTTTTCTGTATTAGATAAAATATACGAATTTCGTTGTTTTCTAATCGGCAAAAAACAAGAGAATCGGTTAAGAAGATAGAAACCTTGCTCATCTTTAACAACATAATACTGTTGTCGAATGACGCCTAATTTTAGGAGTCGTCAAAGGGATCGACTTGATGAGTTCTTATTTGCTTAATCAAAACATTTGATAATCCCACGTCCATGTCCTTTGACGAGATTCAATCAATTTCTCATCATCTACTCCAAAAGAGTCATGCTTCCTGCATTCAATCCGATAATTCAAATTGATCTAGATGAAATAATTTCATTCAAATTATTTACTTATCATGCAAATGTAGACACAAAAGATATAACAAATTTTAATAACTTTCAGGAGAATATCTATCTATCTATCTATCTATCTATCTATCTATCTATATGTGTGCATAAAGTTTATTAGCGAATAGGCAAAAACAAATTATATCAATTCATTTAGCTAATATATATGATTATGAAATACCTCTTGTCACCAATAACAAATAATTGGGTTATCTTTGATAAAAAACACTGATTGCCTCTGGAATTTTCTCCCTGTCGTCTGTCGAAGCGCAAGATATCTTAACAAACATATTAATGAGAAAACCACACTGGTTATGCATAAATAGAATAAGTGTGTAAGTAGTTTGATAGAAAACTATTCTCCAATAAGTTATTTTCAAAGGCTTTCTCAGTCGAGTGCTATTACATAATCGACTTAAGCAGATTCCGTAGATATTAAATAGAATAATAAATCATTCTTGTTTGGTTTATCAACTTTCATTTTAAAAAATGAAGTACAATTACATTATTATTATGCATTCACCGTTATTTGCAATGATTTGTTGCCACTTAACAGGCGGATTTTGCTACATTTTGAAAAAAATCTACAGGTTTTTTTGGGGAAAAGGATTCGATGATCTCTTGAATTCCGTTTGAATTAGATAAAGCTTCGCCAATGAAAACATTTTGCAATGATCATAAGAGGTAATAATCGATTGGTGTAAGCTAAAATGAATATGACGGGTTTGAGAGAAGAAACCAACCGAATTCCAAATTTATCTATGTTACTTTGCATCATTTGGTAAAGCCTTGTCAAGGATACAATAACATTTTCCATTGACAAGTGCATTTAGTGTTTCATTGTATCGAAGAAATGAATAAAAATGAAATACATGAATAAAATCCCGATAATCCCAATGCCATTCAAAGTTTATCATTCTTACCTGAAGCTCTAGCCTGAAGACAGTTGTGGAGGATTATCCTTGTCCATGCATTGTTCTGAGTTGAACATTGTTGATTGTAACCCAGTTTTCATCACCAGTTATATGTTAGAAATTCATCATTACATTTAGTTTCTCAAAACGGAACTTACTTATTACTCAACCTAATATAAGAATAAGCATGTCGAAAAAAAAAAATTATTTCACTCAACAAATATGCATTTTTCAATATAAACTTTTTTTTGTTAATATACTTAATTCAGTGGGGCTTATATTAACGTCATAGAGTGTATATTAAAACGATCTAATACAGATAAGTATTTAGTTTTGAGTTAGACGTTTATTGATGAAGTTTTGTGTGTTTCTAAAATGTCTGCAGGCCTACACAGCAAGTGATTAGGGTAAAAGTCTTTAAAAGTGGGTTCATATTACTTTTTTGTCTTTGTTGAATATAGTTTCATTAGAGGAATTGGCGGATTTTTATTGTTTATTGTTGAAGTGTGGTTTGAACATGTGTATACATAAAATTGTTTATCTTTGGTTTGTCCTAGGATTTTCTATATAGAGGGGATATGTGCAGTTTCTGCAGTTGAGTGTGACGACGAAGTTCAGAAAATCTAATTCTTTTAGGTTTCTTATTTTGTCTATTTCATTTCTTAAATATTTGAACGTTTCCGTGTTTATTTCTCTGGGTTTGTTTCTTTTTTATTTGTTATAATTAATTAGGATTATGAGCTCGACTTCTATGTAGAGGTCACTATACATTTTATCGATTATTTTTTAAAGAAATTTAGATATATACATATATATATATATATATATATATATATATATATATATATATATATATATATAGAGAGAGAGAGAGAGAGAGAATTTCTAATGGAAGGACATACATTTTTTTTATTAAAGTTTAATCTTACTTTCTGTTTAAATAATTTCTAATTAGAATTGTAAGATTGGAAATTTTACTTATCTGGAGATAATCTCATTTTAAATTGATCATTTAGATTTAAATGAAAATATGTTACTCCTTAAGTATTAGTCTTGATGTTAAAAATATTAAAATTAAATATATGTTTTGAAATTTAAACACTTAATTCACCACCTAACTTTAAATGTAAAATTTAAGGAAAAATTTAAATACGTATAAATAGGAATGTGTGTATAAACAGGTATAAATATGAATGTGTGTGCAAACTTGTAAACGTATGTGTAGGTATTTGTATATGAATATGCATATATACCGGTGTATACCGATACATGTGTGTGTGCTTATGTGTGTGCTTATGTGTGTAATTGCACTTGTACATGAACGTATGTATATGTGATTTTTACATAAACATGTATGTGGAATATATATGAAAAAACGACATTTTTATACTATTACCTTCAAATCTTACTCCATCTTGATTTGAAACCTTAACTTTACGCAAGAAATATTACCCATCTAAAAATAGCTACAAATTACATTCATGAATTAGAGTCAAACTGATAAAGAGTTTACCTTAACAGTCATTCACAAAATTAAAAGTTTACTATTAGTAAACTTTTATATTTTTTTATTATTGTTATTTATTAATATAGTATTCAACTCATATTAAATCCCTAATTTATTTGTAGAGAAGTTGAATATTTAAATTGCTAACAAGCATTAAATTAATTTCTTCGTGGAGTTTTCAAACATTTAAATTACTATCAAACATTAAAATCTGTTTTTATTCAAATTGCTAAAACTCTACCACCCCTCTTCTTCCTCCGAAAACCCTAAGTACATCTCATTTCTTTTTTCTTCCCCCTTTTTCTTTTTCCCTTTTTTCTCCTTCCCTTTCCACATATCTATTGTGAGACCGGAACTACCTACACAATAGACTCTTCTAGGTCTATATTAAGTATGAGACACAACACTCTAGACACTGAGACACAGAGAGACAGTGAGAGCCGCGTACGACTACCACTATTGGACACTAACTTATAGTAAGCTCCGCTTACACTATCTCTGTAACCTGTTGTTAATATATCTTTCTTACATCTAATCCGTGTTCCGTGTTTTCCTTCTGTGGTCCCGACTTACCAGTCCCACATCTGTGTCGACGAAGAATTCGAGAAACGCATTCACGTCAAAAACCGCAATACCTTGCCAGTCCCACATCAGTGGCGACAGAAAGATTCAAGAATTTCGTTCTCACCATATCCATAGCGACAGAGTACTCGAAAAATACACAGAAACTCCACGCGTTCCCACAGTAGTGTTGAACGAGAAATTAAGCTGGTATTACTACATTAGCGATTTAAACGCAACACCCAGAGTCTACATATTAAAAAAAAATATATTCCGGTACCAAAAATCATTTACGAACTAGCGATTCGACATCTACGGAATATTAAAGTCTGTCCAAATAACATTACGAGAACGATTTCTTACACACTCACACACAGAGAAAAAAAACAGTTTGTTCATAAAACAAACTGACGACACAAGTTTTCGAAAAAAAAAAAAAACTATCTAAAATTTTTTTATGTAACTGAGTTGAACTCGTGCATAAAACTATTCTCCCCTCAAATTCACTGAGGTGAGTTTTCTCTTTTTGTACCTCTATAAAAAAAAATACATAAGTGTGGTGAAAATTTATATAATTACGTTAAAATTAACGGAACCACGGAATCTCAAAAAAGCTAAACACATAATTAGGTTAGTTTAACTAATTGTCTGTCCATATTCATTTTGTGTGTAAAAGACAAAAAAGACAAAAAAAAACTATCAAGATTTTTTTTGTGTGTCCCTCCCCTTGGTACACGGGTTTCAAAGCAACACAATATCGCTGCCATTTTTGTTTGCCTAAATATGGAAGATTTTCAAAAAGTAATTGCCCAAATGCTAAAAGTAAATTTGGATCAGCAACAAAAATCAGAAGAAAGACAACAACTATTTTTGGAATTACATAAACAAAAAATGGAATTCAAACAAAGTGCGCTTCAGAATGCTGAACTACAACAGAAACAACTTAAAGAATTACGCGTAAAGGCATCAAAAGTCTCAAACTCTGAAAAAGATACAATATTCTCCCAGAGTACAATCTGCAATTCAATGGAAACCTTTGAATACGTACCAGAGAACGACAAAACGTTCGAGGTTTTTTACAGACGCTACGAAGATATTTTCAACGTAGACTCTGAACAATGGCCCAGTAAAAAAAAGGTACGTCTACTATTGAGAAAACTGGGAACTAGAGAACATAGTAGGTTCGTAGACGTCATACTACCCAAGAAAACCACTGATTTGGATTTTTCAGAGACTATTAAGCTCCTTTCGAAACTATTTAGGCCTAACACAACCTTGTTCCACAAACGTTGGAAATGCCTGAACACAGTCAAAACAACCAACAAGATTTTATAACGTTTTCAGCATCGGTAAACAAGCTCTGTAATGATTTTAAACTAGCCGAACTGACTGCCGATGATTTCAAGTGCTTGATTTTCGCACAAGGTCTAGTATCAGCAGAAGACGCCGAAGTCAAACGACGGGTACTGACCAAGCTTGACAACGAACAAGGATTGACTCTCCAAAAACTGGCAGAGGACTGTCAAAGAGTAATATCTGTAAAGTGTGACTCAAACACTATCAAGGAATCAGGTGTGACTCTGATTAATAAAGTCAGAAGTAAGTCTACCTCCTATTCCCCTCAAAAAGACAAAAGGCAAATCTCATGTTTTAAATTCCGCAGTAGCCAGAACCCAAATAGGTTAAATAAACCGCCCGGACATGTTACCATTGTGGTAAATGGCATTGGATGAAATTCTGTCCAGTTAAGAACAAAAAATATTGCAAAAATTGCAATAAAAGTGGGCATACTTTAACTTCGTGCTGGTACGCCAACAGAACGAGAAAACTCCAAAATAAAATTAGGCAAGCTCAATCAAGAAAACTCTTACTTCAGACCTCTCCCTCACCCATTACGACCCTAGTCTCGACATCATATTCGCGAGTGATGCAAGCTCGTAAGGCACTTGTGCTTGCATTTTACATAAACTGCCAGATGGTTCGCGAAAAGCTGTGGCTCACGCATCAAGATCTCTACTTCCAGCTGAGAAACAATATTCCCAAATAGAGAAAGAGGCCCTAGGGTTAATATTCGCTGTGACAAAGTTTCATAGATATCTACATGGTAGACGGTTCATACTGCTGACGGACCATAAACCGCTGATTACAATTTTTGGGTCTAAAAAAGGTCTGCCAGTCTATACTGCAAATAGACTACTTCGTTGGGGAACGATTCTCTTAAACTATAATTTCAAGATAGAGTTCCTAACATCCAGAAATATTTGCCATGCAGACAGTTTATCGCGACTCATTCAAAAAAATACAGAAGTCTTTGATGACTCCATCATTGCCACTCTAAGGACAAATTGTGAAATCAAAAACATGATCGTGAGTACCATAAGAGAGCTCCGAGTTACTTTGGCCGACATAAAAAGGGAGTCTCGGGAGGATGAATTCATTCAATCCATAAAAAGCAAAATTCGCAACAAAGACCCCAATGTGCCTGAAGTTTTCTCCCTCTGCGATGATGTCCTATTATACTATGGCAGCGTAGTGATTCCAAACAGCCTACAAAGAAAAATCCTCAGTGATTTTCACATGGGATATCTGGGGAAGAACCGTACGAAAAGCCTCATGCGCTGCTATGTTTATTGGCCAAACATGGACAAGGACATAGCAGACATGATAGAATCATGCAAAGGATGCGCGCTTGCAGCAAAAGCTCCAACCAGGACGTGCAAACCATGGCCCAAAACAGATCGTCCATGGCAAAGAATTCATATCGATTTTGCAGGGCCTATAAGACAACATGTACTACCTCATTGTTATGGATAGCAACTCAAAATGGCCTGAGGTCCTACAATGCAAAAGACCAACCACAAACTGCACGATCGGATTTCTACACGAGCTATTCGCGCGTTTTGGCGTCGTAGATTGTGTAGTTACAGATAATGGCACTCAATTCACATCAAGTGAATTTAGAGACTTCTGCAAATCATATCAGGTGGACCACATTACAACGCCTCAGTACCACCCTAGGTCGAATGGCCAGGACGAAAGGTTCGTGGACACTCTAAAAAGGGCTTTAAAAAAGGGCACTAGGCACACCGACAGATAGAGTATTGCAACAGTTCCTGCAGGTGTATCGGATAACCCCTAATCCGAACACGCCTATGGGAAGCTCGCCTGCAGAAACAATGTTCGCAAGGAAAATCAAGTCTGTCTTCGACAAACTTATTCCACGGCAAGCAAAGTTAAAAAAAACCGTACCGACTCATAAGAAATATTTCAATCCTGGCGATAAAGTCTTTTTCAAGGCTTACAAAAACAATATAACATTCTGGGAAGTTGGCACCATAAAACAAAGAATTGGCGAACTGGTCTATATTGTCCGAGGACCGAAACACATTCACAAACGCCATTGGAACCAGCTCAGAAAATGCCGTTTGAAAGAATCGGAGGAATCACTACAAAATAGCTGTGAAGAGCCGATCGACGTAATTTTCGATCACTTCGATCTCGACATGCCCCAAGTCTCTCCTGAAGTGCGAAGCTCAGGAAGGAAAAGGAAATTTACTCGTAATCCCAAGATGAAAATGTATTAATAGTTTTATTTTTTTCTCTCCTTTTCAAAAAGAAAACTCTTGGAAGTGGAGTATTGTGAGATCGGAAACTACCTACACAATAGACTCTTTCCGGTCTATATTAAGTATGCGACACAACACTCTAGACTGAGAGATAGAGAGACCATAAGACCGCGTACGACTACCAGCATTGGACACTAACATATAGTAAGCTCCGCTTACACTATCTCTGTAACCTGTTGTTAATATATCTTTCTTACATCTAATCCGTGTTCCGTGTTTCCTTCTGTGGTCCCAACTTTGGCCCCACATCAATATCATTTCCGTTGAGTTGACCGATTAAATAGGTCAATGTCTGATCCTTACCCTCTCCTTCCACAATATTAAGTATTATAATAGAAAGTAATATAAAAATAAATTTTAAAATTCTCCCTTTCCTCTCTAAACACGACCATGTCTCTCACACCACTCCTCGCTACCTTCTATGTCAACTTATATAATCTTAATACTGCCAGTCAAATGTGTAAACTTTAATTTCATTTTTCGTTTCACCTTGTGAAAGTGATGTCTGAGGACTCAGGGAAAAATAAAAGTCCCTGGTGAAAAAAAAATTACAACAGAGCCTTAAAGTGGTCTGTTTTTCTTTACATTATTAGCTCTGAATTAACATTGCGCTCTCAGGATTTCATTCTCCTTGGAATTATCCATACAGTTTACCAAGATTTTCGTTTTAAAATATATATATATATATATATATATATATATATATATATATATATATATATATATATATATATATATGCCTTCGATTTTCGGTTTAGTCAAAACTTACTATTATATCTTCGAATGTTCATTCTGTGCCTTTATTTGGGGAAGAAACTTCGTTGTCTGATAATAGTAATTGATTATATTTATGTGTCACTAAGTTGGGGAAATGTCCTTTATTGGTATGGGCTCAATGGTATAGTTTTGAGTTAATTATTTCTGGTATATTGTTTTTTCTTTTTACCTAGTGCACTCTTAGCTTATGAATCTGCATGCCGTGTTCCTTTGATGCTTTATTTGTAGGGTTTAGGTCTAATTTTGTACATTTTAATTTAATATCATAATCTGTAGATTTAGGTGATTCTTTGTATGTTTTAGTTATCTTTTCCTTGAGTAAGTTTTGGAGTGATTAATTCATATAAATTTCTAGTTTCATCTGCAAGGACAAATACAGTAGATGGCTTGATTATTTTGATAATATTTCTTTTTGGTCTTTGCTGGAAAACGTTTAAATTTTTTATAAAATTTTTGACAACTTCTTAACTTAGTTATTTCTTTTTTGGTGTCGTCTACTTGTGTTGCAGTTTAATTTTTGTTTTACACCCGTATGTTTCTTTGTAATATGGGAGAGTAATATTACTCATCACTCAACACAGTTTTTGGTATTATAACAGTTTATTATGTATTCAATTTGCATGCGTATTACTGTGGACAGTATATGTCGACATACACGTGACGAAAGCTGGACAACCCCACGATTGAAACGTTGTGAAAACAAAAACGAGGACAATAGTGTGCATGCAAAGAAATTAAATAATTATAACTTCTTACCCGGGAAATTCGTACAGAAATTATAGTTGCGTTATGTGCCAATATTTAATTTAACAAAATAGAAACATGACACATGATTTTTCGACAGAGAAAAATACTTTTTTTAGTTTCTAATTTGTAAAAAATTCTTTGCCTATCACACAATTTCCTTTTACATATTCGATTTATCTCTTTATTACCGTTAATGTAACATGAGCATTTTTGTAAATCTTTCAAATTTCTTCATTCCCTCGTCACGTTTTGTCTTTGGAATATCATGAAGAGAAGACTAAATGAAACCAAGAAAGATAAGCTAAATATAACAGATATACTTCCTTAGAATATTGAAGATGCTTATTTAAATATGTGTAGTGATATGATAGTTTGCGTACAAACGATGGTTTACTCAGATACAGGAATACAGCAGTGATGTCTTCACTGGGAATCGAACTGAATGCGAGTGAAAATGATTTACAACACATACTTTCTTACGATCTTACTTTCAGTACACGCCATCTTTAGAGATATATTTCAAACGATTAATTTATCACTTTGCTGATTCTGAACATTTAATTTCGATTCACAAAAATATTTAAAAAAGAAAACTAGAAATGTCTCATAATGCTCACTCAAATTGTTCAGCTAGATAAGGGCGTTTAACTTTAGTAAAGGTCAATTGAGTAATATAGAATTTATGGTCACAAGCGGAGTAAAAGCCCAAGATTAGAACTGAAAAATGGAAATCGGATAATCAAAAAGTACAGAAGTTTAGATATCTGGAAGATTTTTAGCAAGTGTTGTAAAATGTGGCACTGAAATCCGAAGACACATTCTAATAGATAATATACATTTATGTAAATCTTAGTAAAGTACGAAAAAAATAAAAAAAATTATTGGAAACAAAAATGACTGCTGAACCGTTATGTAATAATATCAATTCTTCGATATGCCAGTGAATACTGGACAATTTCCTCAGAGATAAAGAGAAGATTGGAGCCAATAGAAACTTGGTTCTGCATAAGTATGTTAAGTATACCATGGTTAGACTATATAGGCAACGAGAAATATTTAAGGAAAATGGAATAAAAAATGGACGCCTACACTTAGGCTCAAAATAAGAAAATGAAAAAAATCACATGATATACTGAATGCGAAAGGGAAATGTAGAAACAGCGTACCTCCTACTTGACGAGCTATATGAAAGTATGACAGAATAATGATTGGAAGGGGTTTTATAAAAACAAATTCTCCTTCTTATAAACTGGTTAAACTCTAAGGCTAAAGAGCAAAGCCTGTCATCCTATTTAACCCATAGCAAGAAGAAAACAAAGCGAGTGACACATACCTTTTACAAAAGTGCATGAAATGAAGACTGAAAAACGAACACGTCTCTCTGATTCCTCATTCTAAGTCGCTAACCATTCTACATTACAATGCAATAAAATATATGTATATGAAAATTTAATGGAATATTAAGAAATTACGATTTTATAATACGAGATTTTCATTATTCGCTCGCATTAAGGTTCATTTTTCAACAAAACTGGGCCTGTCGAGTAATCGTTATTGAAATTATTACTGCAACTAACTTTTTATTCAGTGCATATCATTTTGTTCGAACATATCAAATCGTAAGGTTTCGATCGTCTAATTGATAGGTTTCCCTATAGAGGTTGGGAATGTTGGAATGTGTTCTTGTGTTTGTCTACTGTTGACTTCTGCACTGTATCAGTGATCCTTTAATAAATCAATTGAACTTTTCCTGTCTTCCATCTCAGGTCCTTGTCTTCAGGAACGTAAAATTCAGCCTTTGTCACTTCCTGATTAATACCACTAAACAGTTATCAATGTTATCTCGGCACTGTGTATGAGATGATGTGTTCAACCGTCTTAATGCCTGGAGTAATGGTTAACGTTGCTGTTTTTTTTTTAGCCTAACTATTGAATTCGATCTTAGCTTGATGTGACATACACTAAATAACCAAAAGTCTTCTCGCGTGTCGTTAAATAAGCTAACCACCCAACCAACGTCAACCTTTTTTATTACCTGGCATAGAAGAGAATGAGATTAAAAATATGGGAAAAAGAATCTACACGTGTATAATGTTTAGATGACTTGATTCAACTTCGGCTTCTTAGAGCAAGATATGAAATACCAGAAACTCAGAAACATGTGAGGATATCTGGAAGATAAATATCAGAAATCTTTTGATAAAATAAAACTAAAAAGACGTGAATTGGTGAAGAATAGCCTGATATAGATTAAATATTGGTATTTGACAAGAGAAACAATGCGTCAGTAACATAATTAACTTGTTTGAGTGGATAGATGGTAGGATAAGGACAAAAGATGGATCGCAAAGAGACAAAAAGAGTCTAACTGAATTTCTGGGATGTGGAGTTATTCTCATTTACACTATTTATATGCGTACTCTTTGTTTTTTGTCCCAGTGTTTTGGCTGATGTGACCTCCGAGAATTTTCAAGCATCTAAATTATGTGGCTGTGTGGAAAGCACAACAGTAGAAACTTTTTGATAATAAATATCAATAATTGTGATAGCAAATATAGAACAACGGTAAGTACAATAATCCGAAAATAAATATCATAAATAAATACAGAAAAACAAAAGATAGGAAGTTATGGGTAGACAGCCACTATCTCCATGTCCTTAAAACACATGACATGTAAAAGATCAGGTTACTAATTTGGAGATACTCCAAACTGAAACCTTTTCTAGTGCAACGTTAATCGCCATAATCTAATTGTGACTGGGCTTAATGTATTTGCGTTTATTAATCTTATATCTCTTATATCTAAGAGCATGCTTCAATTTCTCATAAAAGAATGGCAAAATTGCAATTGCATAGACAACACTATTCAAATAAATACTACCTGGAAATTAAAATTTAAAACTAAAAGAAAAACAATTTATTTGATCTAGGGTAGAATATTTCCTTTGTAGGTATCAACCATATAGACATTAACAACATCGCTGGAAAAAATGGTGGTACGCACAGATAAGATTAGCGCTAAATACCAGCAGTAAACAACATATTTCCAATGATTTCGAGCGAGAAAATCCAGCCTATAAGAAGGTAAATTCTTCATGCTAGCAAAATCATTTTTAGTCACGGGGAGGATCCTTACAATCAATTTTCTTCATATGTCATGGAAGTGAGCAATCTATTTATTTCCTAAATTGGTTTCGCTCTAATTAACTCATCCCTTTAAACCAACTTTCTTTTCTGTCTATGTTGTGATACACATTTACTCGGATTTGTCAAACATTCTACCTGCTGCTTTCTCTAGGTTCCTCTTGCTTTCACTGCAACCGAGACGTGTTATTTTCTCTAAGCCTGCTTTCATAATTATGTATCCACATATTTTCTCCTGCCTTTTTCTGATTGTTAACAAGATGTTTCAACATAAATGTCATCCTTAAAACTTCCCGATACTCACATGTTCTGTCCATGGTTGTATCAGCAGTCATCGATAGAAATATCTTCATATTTCATATCAGTGCAGCACTCTTTTCTTTGTTTCTCAGTCCTCATTACTATGCTTAATTTCGGAAATATATATTTACTTATTCTTGTGCGCTTTCAGACTTTTTTGTCATAATTTCTCTTTCTGCCACTACTCAACCGAAATCGCCAAATTACTTCAACGGATAGATTTTGCTCTCCACGATACGTAAACCACTACTTAGTATTTTCCCCTAATGTACACGCAGTGCAACGTCCAATAAAGAAATATATACTAAGCTACTAAAATTACGGACAAAATCTATGAAAAGCAAATGCTTGCCGGAAAAATAATGAAGTTTTACACAGTTTATAATGTGGGATCCAAATTACTGGACAAGGATAAGAGGTATCCCATAAGGAACCTTCATTTATACATTCATGGATAACACTTGAATCAGAAAGAAAAAAAATTGTGCATAGTTTTCAGTGAAAGAATGGTTGGTAAAAAGTGGCCAGAAATGTTCGTTCGAATAAGATCTGACAAACAGATAAATAAGTAAATACATTAAAGAATAGTTTTAGACTATTATTTTTAGTGTTAGTGTATTTGGCTCAGACCTTCTGAGGATGGCCTCAAGATTATATGGTAGAAAAATAGGGATGTCGATTTTGATTGGCTGAATCGAATGTGGAAATGTTAGTGTTAGAAAGTGTTTTCACGGAATTAAGTTTTACTCATCGAAGTATGCAGACGTATTCATTTCGTGTGTGGAAACTGCTCCACAGTGGGCACGGACAGCAATCCCACTGGCTAGTTAAAAATGTACATGTCGACGTGTTTAATAAAATAGATAAGTTAAAAATAACTTTTGTGGCAGTTCTCTGAACAAACCAACTAGCGATCACCCGACTGAGAGAAGACGAGTGAGAAAGAAGAAAGCAACAGTATTATTATGGAATCGGCCCCATCAACCAAGAGACCTCCAGAACAAGAGGTCTATGCAACAAATAGATAGATATGAATAGGCTGAGATAGATAGATAGATAGATAGATATGAACAGACTGAGACATAGATTATAATTTATTCCATGAAGCATTGTTTTCGTATGTATTTACGTCCGTATTTATGTATGTACTTAGGTGCGCGTGAACGAGGGGTTAGGAATTTAGCATTGCGACCATGAGACAAAAGTTTGAAATCTGAATATGTTGCTCAAGTACTAGTCATTACAAACTCTTCAACTAAGATCTGCTCAGCATAGTTTCTGTATAAAACCCAGATTATCCCTGTGAGTGCTGAGGAATCATAAATCAGCCTAAGATGGTGACTACAGTAAGAAGTAGCTTCGCATGTTAGCAAACAAGTGAACTCGGAAAACAGAAGACAACTATTATGTGGTTATGTATGAATGTAATCATATCCCAAATTCCGGCTTCCTATTTATCTCTCTATCTATGGTGATTTTCCTAAGCGTAGCTTCGATTTGGCACAATAACGAAAGTATGGAGCACCTACTGAGGATTGAACTCACTATTCAGTAATAATTGATCTAGCGAGACAATGCTTGCTAACCATTACACCACATTTAAGTCCCCAGTTTATCTATATATACTTATACGTACATGCATTATTATAATGTTAGAAATCGTCTTGTTCTTTAGTTGCTCAACACATACCAATATCTCATAACTAATGATCTATTCCGTTTAGATCGCGAGAAAAGACGAAAAACGCATATCAAATCAGCTGTTTGGTTTCAGTGAGAAAAAAGACGAAAGAAAGAAAGAAAGAAAGAAAGAAAGAAAGAAAGAAAAGATAAATAAAGAAAAAATCCTATGTAGTGAGATAACTGTTAAAAAGTTTGTCCAGTAGATTCTAAGTTCGTACAAAATATTTCCCAAGATGTTGGCTAAAACTATTTCGCAAATCGAAATTATTTACAAACTTTTAAGAAACTAGTGGGCATCTACTCCTTTGCATTTTGAATCTCGTCAAGCGAACAAGTGCGAAGTTTTGAGATTTATACGACTGATGTGTTTTTACATGAATTTCTCCCTGTCGACATCCTTTTGTGCCGTCTCGTAAAAGAATTTATAATAGTCGATGGTGCCTCTTAATCGGATACCAGTCTCCTTGCATGCAACTATAATTCCGTGACGTATGAACGCACGACATTCTTAGTCCATAATTTTAAAGAGGTCAGATCGATAAAAATTAAGAGGTATTGCTCAAGTAGTAGTGGTGTCGTGCAATCTGATGAGACAGTTGTATTGAAAAGACCACTAAGAGTAACAGTATTATTCTACTAATTTTGAAAAGGAAAATAAAGCCTATAAGAAGTCACGGTCTTCCGGTTATTACTCAACCAAAATAGTTAAATATCCACACCTGCTTGATTTTTCCTTCATCGATACATAAATCTCTACTTGTTTGTCTACTAATGTCCTCGCATTAATGAGTTTGTGCAACAGCTATGTAATATCAATCCGCGTATAGAGTAGTGAATGGATGACAGTCTCCTCACAGATGAAGAAGAGACTCACAAACAGACAGTTAAATAATGTGTAGAGTGTTATTCAATAATGTGGCACTCAGAAGACATAATGAATCCAATAACAGCAGAGAGAGACATAAATAACATTCCTAATGTGTTGGTGCAAATGAATGGAAAAAACAGGGACTAACAGAGATAATAAAAGGCTAGAATATTGTGAAGTGTCATGATCACTCAAAAGTGGAATATCTATCTGTCTGTATATCTATCTACTGATAGATAGATAGATAGATAGATAGATAGATAGATAGATAGATAGATAGATAGATAGATAGAGTCACTATGAAGCAATGGGTTTACTGCATGCGAAAAAAACGAGTAAAAGAAAATCATTAATAAGCAAATAGAACCATAAAACAACAGGAATTAAGAAGACAGGAGATTGGTATTGCATTTAAAGTTACAAAGCACAGAAGTCAATAACGTGCATTTAAAGCTACAATGCACAAAAGTCATTCAAAATCGAAGGTTACTGTGTGGTGTTTTATGAGCATAAGAAAAGACAAAGAAGTGAAATGCATGAGTTTATGTACAAAAGATTACCCTAGTTACCCCTAGACTTGCAGAGGATTTGATTGTAATGATTGGGAAAACATCCGAGAGCGAAATTTACATGTTATTAATTGAATACAAAGAGAATGGGGATGATTTATCCTTGTGTACGTATCATGACGAGTCCCAAGCTACAAAGGCCAGAGCTGGTGGAACAAAAAATAAATAAATAAATAAACAGATATTTAGAAGACGGAAGATTGACATTGGATTTGAACTTTTGTAGAAGAATGTTGATTGGGAAGCCACAATGCTGTAGAGAATTCCAAATGCAAAAAGTGCGAAAGAAGAATTTTTTTGTATAGAATATACTGTTAAAGCTCACCATTTCAAATGTAAAATACCAATTTAGTTGTGATAAAGTGTATAGAGCCTTGATAACAAAGAAAAAATATGACAAAAATATTTGCCATGAAAATATTTATAAAAAAATTACAGGGAATCTAAGTTATAGTGATGCGAATGTGACTGAAGTCGAGATGCCAGAAAGGAAAGATAACATCACAGATTCTTCTTTGGATTTTATCTAGAATCTCTAAATACATAACAGATGCATCAGATTTGATTTAATTGTGTGCACATCAATTACATTTTAGGTAATTACTCTAGAAGCAAGCACTCGAAAGTTATAGAATATAGTTGAACATAGCTTGAGTGTATAGTGCACGAAATAATGTGATAAATATTATCGAGATATCGATGAAAAATCCCAATAATAAAGTTTTTAATTGAATTTCAATGATAATATTTGTACATAGATTTATTGATTTTTCCTCTACTTTTCGTCAACTCTGTTCCATCCTCCTAGAATTATGTTATTTCTGTTCTAAATGTTTTTAAACTCTTACAAAGATTTTTCCTAGTGATATAATTTTGTAGAGCTCGAAAGAAGTGGTAAACGGAGGAAATAATTCAGGTGAAAGCATTCAGTTTCATATGACATCCTAGCCAAACTATGCCAATTTCTGCAATGATTGCCAAAGACATGTCTGGCGCTGACCTGTTGCAAGACAACACCTTTCCGATTGGTAATTCCTGATGGTTTCATGGGTTTCTCTGTTTAATAGGTTCAACTGGAAACAATATTTTTAACTCAACTCTGATTTCTCTTGGACGGAGCTCGTAATACAGAAAGTTCATTCAATTCCAACACTGCATCACTTTCTACGGATGTAGTCCTACACCCTTCCCGGTCGTCCAAGACGTCCAATACATGTGTCTGATCGATGGGTTAATTGCTTCGATCCAGGACCGACCTTATCCCACGTTGAGAGTTGCTAGATCATAAGGCTGCCAAGAACGAAAATTTGTATGGTATCTTCGTATTGAGCTGGTCAAGCAGGGCGAAGACGCACAGTAAGAAAATAACGCTCAGGTAAATTTTTAAAAAATTAAATACTTTTTTTTTTTTTAATATCAAGTCCTCCGTACAATAATTGGTTTAATCAAGAGGTCGCATGTAATAATTATCGATCCAACCCGCTTCTTACTCGGACGCGACACTTTTGTTGAATTGGCATTGTTTTGCTGATTTGGTAAAGTTCAGCGCAAGTCTCAATTCGGAGTCTTTCGGCGGCAGATAATCACATGGTTTGTCTCGCGTCCGGTGGCTGAAACGAACTGTCTACCGTCTCGTCTCGAGCATTCGTATTTATTGACGTTCGTCCAAACTGGCGTGAGCTACGGCGCAGTGGGATAATTTGGCGTTTCTCCTGGCTATTATCATTTTGGGGAAATCCCTTCTTTCACGGGTGATGGTTGCAGGCATCCCTCCGCCTCATAACTTTTACGTTCTCTTATCATCTCCCACTAATCCACATTAGTCGGCGTGGTTAGCTCCTCCACCTTCCCTGTTGTCTCATCTGCGCCTACCATCTCGGCCATTCTCCAGTTAAGGGATGTTGACTGCCCCGGAGCGAAGACAAAAGAAAGATTAATTCCATCTTTCTTGTTTACGCAGAAATAAAAAGCTTTTCACCCATGTGTTTTCGTTGTCCAAAACTGACACATAATCAATTCTAAGTGCCAAAACATCTTTCTTTATCATTTCACGTTTTCTATTATCCATGTCTGACACGCAATTCTATCTGGCTGTCTACGCCTTTTTGAGGTTAATCAGAGGTCACTCTGCAAGAGAATTCTTACCTCCGAATTATGGTTTAAAATCTTATTTGATTGTCTCTCTGCACTTTTGATAGCCCTTACTTTTGTCTGGGTGTCATCAACCAATGTCAAAAAATTTTACCCTGTGACCTGTTGTAGTTGAATATCGTTCTCTCCGCCAGCCATCTGCTTCCTGGTTCTTTTTGAGAATCAAAATCCATCTATCCGATGGTGTTTATTAATTAACCCTTCTTGGTTTTCAGTACATCATTCGGGCTATTTATTAACCCTTGTTTATTACTTACCAATAAAAAATAGTGCCAGACGTATGCAGACCATCTTATCGTATATTTGGCGGTGGCTCATTTCGCTTTTTGAATACTTCTTTTCGCTCCACATTGTTTTTCATCGACTGTCGTTGTTCTTTTGAAATAACGATGTTTTTGGTACGTTTGAGCAGAGAATCACAGACAGTTTCCTCGTTCAGTCGTAAGTCACTTAAAATCCAACTCCCATATTCAAATGTTTTCAAATGTCTTAAAAGGCTAATATAAGGTATGTTGAGTATCTCTACGAAGCACCCCGTAGTATGGCATGAACTATTTAAATAAAGGTTTCACTTTGATCAACATCATCGGCCGCAGGCCTGTGGGAACGTTCTTGATCGTCCATATGAACCTAGTGAAACATTTACGAAGAGTACTCACAGCTGTGGTGCCATATCCTTTTTTATTGTTTGTAGTACGATTTTTCCGTTCCATAAAATAGATAAGAAAATGACAAAAATGAATATCATTTTCATCCATCTTCCCTTTAGGTGTAAAAATATTTAAAATTCAATACAAGCACACACACACACACACACACGTACGTATATATATATATATATATATATATATATATATATATATATATATATATATATATACGCACGAGTTCCGATCAAAATGTATCGGTACTGTTGCTGCTGTAAAAGAAAAAACTACAACACATATCAATTCGGCATTTAATCTCCTTCGAAGTAGTTCCCTGCTGAATCCACACACTTTATCCATCGTCGTTTTCATTGATGTGAGCATTCCTGGAACTCATTTTTGGGAAGAGCAAGTAGCTGTTTGGTCGCATTCTTTTAGATAATCTCGATGTCTTGAAATCGGTTTTGCTTAAATGCTCAATCCATGATATTCTCAGCATCCTTCTGTCGAAACACATTTCTGTTTCCCCAATATTTTTCTACTGCAATGAGATTACCAGCATTCACTGTCATATAGAAGGATTTATATTATATAAATATTCAGCACGTTTTTCTTTTTTCTAACGAATTTTTTCTTTTATTAATACATTGCATAACTTTTGGAAGGCACCATTCACTATCCCAATACACCTTCGGAATTCGGTGCCATATTTTCTGCCCTCTATTAAAAAACCTTTTATTTCCATTTTTGTACTTACTTGATACCAACGTCTCCATTTAGTAGTTGGCATCTTGGGTTATTCCTTTTGCTGACAACCAGACATTCTGTATTCTTACATTTGATGTTATTCCTTTCTTTTCTCTTTCTTACGATAACGAATATGTATCACTCACTTGGGTGTTAATAACATTCCAAGGCTATCTTTACCTACCAGGTTCAGAATAAACGAGATATACCATCATATTCACAAGTATTGGTATCGTCGCTATTTCCTATATTCAGTTTACATTACAGAAAATAACATTTTATAGAGCAATTAAAAATGTCTGATCTTTCATTGATTACTCAACGAAAAATTACACTGTAGAAAAATAAAGCCATCCACATAAAGTGACACTCATGGTAATATTGAGGCATTTCTTTATTTTACTCATAATGGTAATTTTATCTTTATCTATAGTATATTTTGTCGACGTAGATGTATTCTTTGATAATTTGGTGAAATTTAATCTTTTCACACACTAGGCCGGATTATTGTTTTTGTGTTGTTTTCTGTTGTTCAGTATTTGGTGCATCTTAAGTGTCTAAACACTTGTCTTGCAAATTAAGTATCTTTTTATTTGGGAAGGGAGTAATTCCGAAGTGGAAGACAGTTAATTTTCGATTACAAATATTTATGTTTTTTTTTTTTTTGTATTTTTTGAGTAAACTTATATCCATCTTATTGGTAACTTATCGAAATTTCTTTTTTTTTCACATAATTAATTTTTAGCTGATTCACACACACACACACACACACACACACACACACACACACACACACACACGTTGATCTTTATATATTAGAATATTTTTGTTTATTTCCCATCAGACAAAATACATTAACGCTAAATACTGAACAAGGTGTAAAAGATTAAATTATTGCTTTCAAGCCAAAATAATTCGCGTAAAGTATTTTATTGTTTTTCTAATAAGGTCAATAAAAACAAACAAATTTATTTTAATCTAATAAATGATTTTTTGATAAAAAATATTTGTCGAAACTGAAATGTTATTAATTTCTAAAAATATAAAACCGAAATATCAACACTGCATACTTCACTGTATACACTGTTTACTTCCTTTTACTCCCAAGCTGAATGCTACATCAGTTACCAATTTGACGGCAGCTTTATTTGAATACCTTGCTAGTAATTTTATGACAAATTGACTCAATGAAATAATTATGTATACAGATTACAAAAGGCTAGAATTTGAATGAATAATGATATAGCAATGCCTGGCCGCACGTATCCGGGTATGCGTGTCTACTAGGGTAACTAGCCAATCCCTGTTGCAGACGGCTGCTCAGACACATTTATGTTTGTACAACACAGAGAGAGTCAATCTGTTGTTTATACGGTAAGTATAAGGAGCAAAACTTATAGTTTCTGAGAGAGATGACGTGATCAGTATCAGTACACACACACACACACACACACACATCCTCTGTCCCGATTACTTGTCTCTTCATGTTTGCACAATCCTCGACAGTACTCAAATAGTTGCGGCTACCCTGTTTCACTCTTATAGGTTGGGTCACATCGTTTTATGGTTTTCAGGCACTTCCCAAATGTGCAGCACGCTGCGATACCCTCACCAGGCCTATATAATCAAGAAGTCATCTTACTGACAAATCCAACATGGGAAGATTCGAACCTGGGACGCATGGCAAGAAAGCGAACGTTCTAGAAAAGTAATAAAAATAAATAATAACAGAGTTACATTATACTGATTTATAAACGTTAATATGCAAGATAGCTATGTGTTAAATAAGAAGCAATAATATGGTCAAAATAAAAGACAGATTTTGCTACTTATAACAGATTAACAGCTTTTCTTTGATGACTAGGTTTTACACGATATTTGCTCAAACACACTGACAAATGCGCGTGCACACAATTTCCTTAAATCGATCGTATACGCATAAGCAACAATTTTTCGCTTTTTAGTAAAATATGTAAATGATAATGGAAACATTGGCTATTTTTTTTAGAAGGAAGTATTTTGTATCTTTGACCGATCTGATCAATACTACTGACGCATGTAATCTATAAAATCCTTCACTTAAAACTATTTTTCTGGAAAATACGTTTGTCAAGTCCAGTATCTGTTATCGCTCTTTACATTATTGATGAAGTTTCTTTCCTAGCCTTTTTTCTGAGGTCGAATTTAAACTTCTTGATTATGCCATTATGTTCCAATCGAGTTATATGCCATACCAATTTAAGTTATGCTGCTGTTGAAAGTCCTCTAGTGATTTGATTTCTATTATTTGCTACTGTTTTTTGTTCGTGATTCTATAGAGACAGTTCACAAGTTTCGAAAGAGTGTTGTCTTCACCAAGACTAATAGGCTTCAACCTACGAAATAAATGAATACTTGTCCAGTGTTCGGCATCCGAGTTCAACTGAAAACCAAGAATAAGTATGCCGATTTCTAAGTCAGTTTGAAACCAGCTTAATAGCCGATATAGCCTAAATCAAATGAGTATGTACAACAAGTATTTATATTTCAGCATTTTTGATAACTCATTCATTATCATATTTGGGTAAATCAATGGATTAAAGTACGAGATATTTGTCTAAAATCATTTCGATTTTCCTCCTTCACATTTCCTCAATTAAATTTTCACTTTTTTGCTTTATTCACTTTTTATAGAATAAGTAATTTTGATTTAGAAATTTGTGTAATTTACATAAGGAATATTTCCAATGCCATAAACTAGTCTTCACTCAGCTAAGTTTATGCGCTTCTGCGAAGTTCTCTATTTAGTACCGAGGAGAGCCTTCTCGTCGCTACTTACCGGGTTCGCACACAGGTTTCATAAACTGTTGATAATAAGACTACAAACTGTTCAGTATTTTTATTCGATTAATGCAAAAAGTACATTTCGTAAAATGCTATTTGTACCTATTCTAAAATATATATATATATATATATATATATATATATATATATATATATATATATATATATATATATATATATATAAGTTGTATTACGCCAGTAAGGATTTGCTCAAAAGTGTTTTGTTAATAAGTTTTGGCTGTTTTATTTAATCATTCAAATTACCGTTTAATTTGTTTTGTGTTATCAGTAAATTTGCCAAAATTCATTGATTTTTATATCATATTTTTCCCAAGTACTTTGGAATGTTACTACTACACAAAGAACAATTCTTACAAATGAATATAGCAACATTCAAAAGTACTCGGGGAAAATAATATAAAACATTAATTTTGGCAAATTTACCGACAACACAAAACAACTTATTCGAAAATTTGATATATTAAAAATTGATAGACAGATCTTATCCATATTATTTAAGAAACCGTATATATATATATATATATATATATATATATATATATATATATATATATATATATATATATATATATATATATATGTGTGTGTGTGTGTGTGTGTGTGTTTCAGTTATTTATTTTCAGCCTATCACTGTATTCGAGTATACACTCCGTTTAAACTTAAATCTTTATTTCATCGAACCGCTTGCAATCCCAAGAATGTACCTTCGAGCAGTATTTGAACATACGTCACATATTGCAGGAAAAACAAGCATCTGTACCTGCGTTATTTAATCGCTCGGCTTCGAAAGCTTCACAATCCATTAAGATATTATTTGCATTTAAAGAACATTCACTCTTTCAGATTTTTCTCGAAAGTTATATCTGCTTAGTTTCGTATCCGAAACGTAAAGCTATCAATTTCTAAAAAGATTAAAGGTTTTTATTTTTTAGTCCTAGATATGTTTATTACTTCAAACATCATTTAATGGATAATTGTTATTTTAGTTGATCGCCATATTTGCAATACAGAGCAGAATACGGGTTTCTGTTGCAAATAACGTCTTGAGAAGTCTTGATAATTCACAAATAATAAAGTAAAGGAAGCCTTGGAAAGCCCAAATGGCTTCATTGCTAATGGGACATAAACTATAAGCAAGTCTATCACATTCCCTTCAAAATTTGTGTGTGAGAATCCTAATGTTGATCTTCAAACGTACAAATAAAAAAAATATTGCTTATAACACTGGACGACAAACACTTTTTCTGTAAAAATAAATCTTAAATGATTTTCTAAAGCATTTGAACATTTAAAAAATAGATATATTTTGATTACAATCGCTTAATGCTTTCCCAATTATGAATAATATTCAATAATTAACAAAATATTACCAAACATACCATCTATTATAGAATGACTGTTCCGTATTTAAAACCGGGAAGAATTCAACGAAAAATCCTTCGACTATTTTCACGTAGCACTCAAACAATTCACCAATAATATTAGAAAAGTGATCTATAGAGGACCACAGGAATCTCGATGATATGACATTTAAAAATAAATCTCATGCTTAATCAACTGTTACTCATCTACTCGTATCTACATCTACTCGTATCTATAATCATTCATGACAAGTAAGATAAGTGAGACCTAATTAATGTTATATTTAAATGTACTGAGACGTAAATCGAAGTATTTAAATATTGCTCTGTGAGTTATGAATAAGACAACCAATCAGTACAAAAAGTATTGTTTGTATTTGGCGAACGTTTCCCGTTTTCCATATGTCCCCGGAGGATCTACATAGGAACATATGTAAGTGATTAGGTTTTAGCTATTATTGCAGTTAAGAACATAGTGTGCATATATATTTGTTTCCGTATACAGTGAGGAATTTTGTTTAAGATTTCAGATATGCTTTTGGCGCTAGTTTCTTAAGGCAATTACTGATAATTACAACGATTAGAAATCAATAATATCTTGTTTCGGCAATTACCACTCAGGTTTCAGCGATTGCTCTAACAAGATAACACTGACATTTGGTGAAAAGTGGGAAGGTGGCGGAGTATTCGGAATGACAACTGTTTGTGATGTAGATATCAAAGAAATTCCAAAAGACCAGATCTAGCTACAGGCTAATGGCTCCCTCTTTAAATGGTCGTTAATCAATTCTATTTTAAATACTTAAAGAAGTGAAGATTGTCAGAGATTATATTTTTGTGGATTTTAAATCCTTTCTCTTGAAAAGATAGTTTTTTTTCTTAAAATATAAATATTATTTTATAGTAAACTTAATAAGAAACACATTATTTTTAGTGAATACACATGTTTGAACGGGCGATCTGTCCTTTGTAAACAGTGTGAGTTAGGTCTACCGGCCTGTGTATTCGAGAGACTTAATAAAGAAAATGTTAGAGAGCATATACACTTTCTTAGATCTCTCAAACATGTAGGCCGGTTGATGTAATTCACACTGTTTTAGAAAGATAGGTCTTCTACTACAAAATGGAAATCCAAACAATGGAATTACGTTTAGGGTAATAGGAAACATTGTCATATTAAAAATAGAATCTATTAATTCGTAAGGAATTACTAAAGATAATTCAATACAAGGCTTGAGAGCCACTAGATAAATAATGTTAGTGTTAAAATCATTATGATGAATCTGTGATACGAATTAAAGATGTGATAGAAAGTGAAATTATGAGAATAATGAAAATAAATAAAGACTGACCCTTGACCTGAAAATTTTAAGATTGTAGTGTTCGGAGAAACATCCACACGGGATTCTGTTTCACAAAGGCTTTTATTTGAAACACAAAGGAAGCAAATCGATTCATAGAAGTAAGGTGGCGGGTCCTAGCTATAATGATCTGAACTGGTATAATTAAGGAATGGAATAATCTAAAAATTTACTATTGAAATAGTCATAGAGTAGCGATAGGCTTGCAACGTTGCGTTATGTGGAAAAAGAGCGTAGAATGAATAATCTTATACCAAACACAACCGAGTAAACAGTCCAACAGTTTTGAACTCAGTCAAATTCTAAAAGATAGTATTGAGCAATTACAGCACAGAGATGGCCGCAAAGCTCCATTTTGTAAAAGAGTAACAAACTTAATACTGTATACAGCTATTTCCAGTAACTTAAAATATATATAATATATTATCTCTTGAAAACGATTTATCCCATTAAGCAAACGTAGCGTACTAGCTTAAATAACAAACTATAACAATGTATGTGAAATTTGAAATCTATATATATATATATATATATATATATATATATATATATATATATATATATATATATATATATATATATATATATATATATATATATATATATATATATATATATATATATATATAGTATATTTTGTAGGTACAAAATTTAATGATCGAAATAAAAGTATAAAACTTAATACTACGAGACATATTAAAAAAAAACGGGTGAAGCAACCGGTTTCGCTCCCGCTCTTCAGCCTTCAACGGGAGATTTAAAATTAACAGGTGTGATGGTTAGCAAGCTTGTCCCGCTAGAACAATTACGACTGAATAGTAAGTTCGATCCTCACTGGGTGCCCATACCTTCGGCCTTGTGCCACATCTAAGCTACGCTTAGAAAATCAATTTATGATTCGAGTGACTTTTCTCTAGTGTGAGACAAATGCCTGGTGGGGGCCACAGTTGAATATCCAGTTAAAGAAATCATCTTTGAAAAGATGCTGTTCACTATGATAACATTTCGCTAAAGAAGTCATTGTAGATATCACGATTTCCCTTCAAATACAACCATATGTCAAACGAAGAGATATTTCGCCAATAACAAATACGCTGTGTAGTAGATTTTTAGAAACTGTTTTGTTGTCGAGAGGATTATAAAAACTCTTAAGTCAGCGTATTAGAGATAGGAATTTGTTTGTCTTGTATTTGGTACATTAAGTTAGTGTTTGTCATAGCAAATATATATTTAGGAACAATAAAGGAAGAACATTTTTTCAGTAGTATGTGCGTTTTCTTTTTCTTCTTGTAGTATTACAAGGAATTTAGTCAATTGGGGAAAACAGTTGGGTTGGTAAAGTGAATATCCGTTATTTTTTTTTACCAGAAATAGTATAATTCTCTTTCACGAATATTCGTATGCTTGTCTATTCGCATATACACATCTTTGTGTTTTCTCAGACATAATGTTTACACAGATATACCGATGCAAATACATACGTACATGCAAATATATAAGTTTATTTCATTCATAGATACATAGTGTTTATATACCTACATATGTATGTATATATATATATACAATTATATAATGCACATTTGTGTGTGTATTCTACGTAATACTTCACACGTATTCCCAACAATCATTGTTCTCGTTTTCTGACTCTCACCTTTATATTTTCATCTGATACTGTTTACTGTTCAGTCACTGAATATTTTTATACGTATACTTTCGGTCTTTTGAAAGTCATTTTTCACTTCTTTACATCATTCATAACTTTCCTTTCTTTTTTCTTCTATTCCTGCGTTACTTCTTTTTATTTCTTCCTTGATTTTAAATATCCATTCTTGAATTTTGCATACATATTTAAAAAAAAAAATATCTATCTATCTATCTATCTATCTATCTATCTATCTATCTATCTATCTATCTATCTATCTCTTTATGTGTGTGTGTGTGTATTACAAAGTTGTGCCTGCTAGGGATAATTCCAAGAGGGATATTAATCCAGAGAGAGCTCAATGTAAACTACAAAGCATTAAATAATAATAAATGAAGAAGCAAACAGATATGGCCTGTTATTTTAGGCAGGACAAATCGACGCAGTTTCAGATTAATTTAATGAAGATAAATTAAAAAAATATGATGATAATAATAATAATAATAATAATATCAAACATAAATTGATTATTTAAAATAAGTAAATTAAAAGATTTTTAATAAAGAATAATAAAAGATGAATAAATAAATTAAAGTATAGATAATAATATTTTGCATACATTGGCAAGACAATCACACGGCTAACTACATATAAAAACACAAAAGCGCGTGATAAGCAATATAATCACACACACACACACACACAAAAGCACACACATACATATACATATTTTATGTATATGAATACATTTACCCACATAAGTGCCCTCCCCCATATAAAAGAATCAGCACTTCAAGTGTTTATCACCCAAAGTCAACATCGCTAATTCTAAACTTGTTCATATGTTTACACTTGAAAATAAGTTCGTTTCTTTCATTCAGCAACTGCTCAACACTTCTATACTTGATTATTGCAAGTTTTTCTTATATGCAGACTGCAACTGTGCCAGAGGTTCTTGGGGTTTTGAGAACGACAGATAATGTCCCATTTAATTTGTGGGATGAAGCCTCTTTCCCTTTCTTTATAAACCCTCTCCCCACCCTCTATCTTTCTATTTCATGTTTTAAAAAGAATTTTATATTTGAAAATCTGTTATTCATCTTCTCTTCTGTCTTGCTTTCCCTTCTTGAGTAAAGAATTTCAAACGGGTAAGAAAGTTCTCTCTGACACCCGACTGTTGTCTCATAAGTCATTATATCGTGTGTTAGTGCGGGTTGGGAACTCAAGAAACTTGAAGGTATGACCTCGGTTTCACGAGTAAGGAATTTCACTCTCTATCGCCATGGGCGTCCGGGTGTCGCTGTCACAACAACGACGAGGAATCATTCACCTGTCTGATGTTTCGAAAGGCCTTCTAGGTTAGGAAAGAGCTCTGTGCAAGGAGGCTGACAGTTACGCAAGTGGGTACTACATCTTACGGTGTAGCGTCGTGCGGCCGTTTTGCGAACTGATTGAATGTTACACTGTCCGCATTCTAAGCGGAAGGTTTTTGTCCTCGAGGTCAGTTCCGTCTGTAACAATGTTGTACCGCAGCCGAAGAAAAATGGGCACTACATGATTTTACTTGGCATCATAAGAGTCGTGTGATTTGATGGAGTTTGATGAGGAGGGGAGAAGTTTTCCTCCTCACAACTGATTTTGTTCTTTAAGCACCAACTTAAAGTAAAAATTAGACGGAGAGGAAGCTAGTCTCTTCTGCAAAATTCAACGAAAGGTGATTGAATCCCTCACGTTTGGCTTGAGCAGGGCTAATTTGGATTGGCATTTGGAAGTAACCTTGAAATAAGGAGATTGGTCGCCTGATTTAAACTTTTATCAGTCCAGTTAGGTTAGCTTAATTCGTTATTTTCTTTTTGGTTAAAAGGGCCGAATTAAACTAACTAGGGTATGAATGTTCATTATCACCCATTTATTTTTGGAACCCCATTTTGTTTTTCGTTACTTCCCTTCCCCATCTCTTTTAGGTGACAGGATTTACGTTTCTCTGGTAAACTGTGGGTTGTCTTCGTTTTCGAAGGATTAATCCCACAGTATTTTTCGCTCAGTTAACTGTTATCTCCTCTACGATTAGTCTGTTGGAGTGCCGTAACTAACACTATTTTTATTTAGTTCTTTAGATAATGTATACATTTTTACATAATGAACATTGGGGTTTTATATTTTTTTTAACTTATCAATTTAGCCCGCTAAAAACATTGTATATAGGGGATTAGTTTAGGATTTTTTAGAGTAAATGTGGTATTTTAGTGTCTGTGTATGGCAGTGTTGTCTGGATAAGACGATTCGTGAAAGTAACAATGTACGAACGATTGGATCAGATACTGAAGCTACGTTATCAATTTTGCCATTCGCAGTTTTGCCAATGTGGCTTATTTGTACTTTTGAACAACAAATACCAAGAGTAAACATGTAGAGAATTAGACATCTCTGCTTATCTCCTTACAACCTATTTCAGCAAGATTACGTCGACTTCAAGTGACATACTACTTCTTGATTGAATTATCTTCATTCAGTGCAATGAAGACACGGTAACAATATAAAGAACAAATAGGGAACGTTTATAAATGTTTCACTTTTATTAAAGCTTCATCAGAAAGATATCATGGTATAATAACTTCTGTATATTACATTGCATTTTATTACACACACACACACACACACAAACACACACACACACATATATATATATATATATATATATATATATATATATATATATATATATATATATATATATATATATATAGGCTGTATAAAATACTTTTACAAACGCCGTTTTGGAGTTATTAAGTTTAAAGGAACCTTACGATGCTCTTTTGCCATGTAGTCTAGGTTGAACTTGTACATTTGCGGTTAGTCTGTCTTCAACGTTTAACGTGTGTAGTAGTAGTGAGTTAACTGAGAAGACTTCCGCTTAAAAATGCTATGTTATTTATTTAATTTTTTTCAAGGTATAATGTATTTGGCGATTTTCTAAGCGTAGCTTAGATGTGGCACAAGGCCGAAAGTATGGGGCACCCAGTAAGGATCAAAACTCACTTTTCAGTCGTAATTGATCTAGCGAGACAAGCATTACACCACACCGAAGTTCCCAAACGTATACATGTATCTTTGTTTTAAATGACAACGCTTTTACATTAATTCTTAGTGATAGAAAATATATAACTCAAAATATAATTACCTTATTTGGCAAAAAGGAAATTTCATTTTCTCTTAAATGTTCTCGAATCATTTTAACGGAGACAGTGTAAAGTTTATTATTTGTTTATTTGATGTCTGTTTTTCATTTAATGCCTCATAACATTTATTTCATTACGCTTTAATAATCATCCACTTTTCATTAAATTTTCAAATTCTTTGATTAAATATAAAACATCACAAAACAAATTCTTAAATAAGTGAAGAAGAAGAAATTACCGATTTTGTCAGTCGAGTCTTCAGTTTCCTGTTTATTTAGACCATTCTTGAAAATATTCCTCTTGGTCATAAATATTGATTTCGTTTTATTTTGATTTTGATTTATTGTATCTCCCACCTTTTCTATACATGTTTCATCAAATCTCTTTTAGATTTTCTTTACTTCACTTTTATTAACGTATGAGAAGACGCCGAAGTGTTCTCAGCCTGAGCAAAAAGCCATTACTAAAACCATGCTGTCGTTTAGTCAGATTTTTTAAACTGGGTTGTGCTGATACCTTTTCAGCACACTCTTTTATCTTTAACAGTAGAAATAATAGGAATATCAAGAAATGCTACTGGAAAATAGTTACCGTGTATTGCTCGAATTAATTTCTCATTTATTTTTTTAACACGAAACGGAATAAAAAAGACTAGACAAAATGTAAAAATACATCACCTCTTTTATTGGAACCTCGAAATGCTTAATGAACATCCGTATCAAATATTTTCTGCTTAATCAAATGTCTAAATAATCGATATTTATTTAATTATTGCCCTCCATTGAAGCTAATCTGCTAGAACGTTTCTTCAAAAACATATTAAAAGTCATCGAAAAAAATTTCGCCCTTTTTAAACTGCATCTGTCACATGACATACTGGTAATTAAGACAATGCAATTTTCAAGGTATATTTACATCGGTCAAAGACAAAGGCCGTACAGTCTATCCGATTATAATTCATTTTAGACAAATTGAAATTTCTCACAACCTCCCGATGAGAGGCCTTGAGGTCGGATGTAGTTTACTGTCATACGCAGGGTACCTAAATTCTCATCGCTGCGTTCATGTTTAGTTTGTGGAATTCTCAGCATCCTGCTGTACAAAGACATTTCTGTTGCCTCAAATCTATTCTTTTTCTCTGTAGAAATATAAATAATGAGTATTCGAAACTAAAATTGCTGCGAGAAAACATAGTCACTTAAAGTTTTCTTTCTTTTAACTGTTAAATGCCAGATAAGCATTATCGCACTATATAATTATAGTTTTCATTATGTAATGAAGATATATCCTTACACGCTTCAAATTTGCATAGATATATATATATATATATATATATATATATATATATATATATATATATATATATAAATGAAATATACATAATACCTTACATTGATTTCACATATCCGACAATTTTCATGTTCTTATATTCTGTGGGTTATACACCGGTTTTTTAATATTTCTAGTTATCGCGATATATTTTTTTGTTGTTAAAATATTTAAATGAATTTCCTATATTATTTTTGCTACCCTTCCTATACAACTATTGTTAATATTAGACTGTAACGCATTCAACATTATTGCTAATCCATTATTTCCATTAACTTATCATCCCCTTTTTTAATAATTATTTTAATAATAATAATTATTATTGTTGTTTTTGTTTTTTAGCTTTAGCCTTCTATTAGAATCCTGCTTATTTATTTACTTGTTTATTTGCATTTATTATTTTATTTATTTATTTGTCCTATTTACTCTCATTCCTATTTATGTGATTTTATTTTATATTATTTTATTTTACATTATTTTATTTTATCTTATTTTATTTTCAGTGATGTGTATTATTTTTATTGGGACTTTAGTTTAATTTTAATTTAATTTTATTTTATCGCTGCATAATATTTATTATTGCTATCACTACTTTTATTAAGTTTATTTTATTAATATTACTAATATTATTAATTACGGAGTTATCTCCCCTTTATTTCTAAACCTTTTTTATTTTTACTTTTGATAACAATAGCGTCTCTCTAAATTAGAATTCTTATATCCAACCTTCTTTTCAATCTTAAATTTTAACCTGGGCTTAAATTCAAATACAAAATTAAACTACAATTTATTTAAATAATTTAACAACAATAATAATCCACCCCAACTATAAAATATCTCGCGATAAACACAGATATTAAAAAACCGGTGTTCAACCCGAAAAATATCAACACTTGATAATTGCGTTGGCCTGAAACCTAGAGTTGTGAGATCATTGTAAGGTATTATGCATATTTTTAATATATTAAATAGCTGTTATTTAACATTGAGAAGTTTTTTCTTACACTATAGCCTATATATGTATATGCATTTGTATACGAATGATGACTTGTACATTTACCTATATTTATCCATTTGATCACACACACACACACACACACACATATATATATATATATATATATATATATATATATATATATATATATATATATATATATATTACTTAGACTTTCTTTTTAGTGGACACCCACATTTGAGTAGATTCGATAAAACTTATTAAAGAGTTATACGCGCTCTCCGGCAGAATTCAAACTTACGTCCAGATTGGCAGGGGAAACCGTCGTTAGATCCGACGTACTGTCTCAGCCAGATACCCTGTCGATTACGACATACGAGTGCATGAGAGTTAATTTTTAAAACTGAATCACCAACAGAGAGATAATGCCAAGTTTACGCAATTTATCCATATTTTCATCCACTTGACTGGTTGCCAACCAAGACAAAATTTCTCTCTCTCTCTCTGTCCATATATATATATATATATATATATATATATATATATATATATATATATATATATACATATGCGTGTGTGCGTTTGTGTGTGTGTGCGTGTGTGTGTGTGTTGTACAGGATGCGATGCGAAAATTGGCGCCCTTTATATTTTTAATATTGTGCATGCGCGTTGATTGTTTTTGATTTTGTCGACTGCACAGTATAGTAGAGTCAGTTGGGCACCGTCTCTGTGAGAAAAAGAGTCCCATGATGCAATTCACTTCGCCAGAAATTTGTAAACGCCTTGGTGTACTGCTTGGCATTCACACCAGAATCTCCAATACGAACATTTCACAGTGTTTGGGTGTCAATATGAGGCCAGTACAGAGTATTCGAAAAGAGTTGGATGAGTCTAATGGTAATTGCGAAGATCCAGCACTCTGATCGTTCTGATAAGAAAAGACCTCCTGAATTTGTTTGTTAAGGCCTCAGACTCAACACGGAAGCCCACAACAAATGCCTTAAGATGTTGGTGATGCCTGGGTCAAGAGGGTGGATGCTGAAAGTACTTATGTCTGGCAACATGACACTGCACCATGCCACACCAGCAGGAGTATTCAGACACTCGGCCACCAAATTCCCTAGACTTGATTTGCGTAGTTGAGTAGAAGACTAACAAAACTGCTTGTAACCAAAAATGAACTGAAGGCAAGGATTACGGCAACATTCACTAACTTAAACAAAGAGACCGTCCAGAAGAGATGCAGGAAATTCCAAAGTCGTCTGGATGGCGATTTTATTAAATAAATTTACTTTTATTATTTTTGTGTAATTTTGGTAAATATATCTATTAAACTGAGATGTTAGTGTTATTTTCATTTTTGCGTAATTAAGACGATAATTAATCAATGCATATATATATATATATATATATATATATATATATATATATATATATATATATATATATATATATATATATATATACCTCTTCTCTCGCTCCAGATATTTTTAATTAGTAGGACTTGTATCACTAAATCATGATCTAAGCATTGTTACAATCTAAACTATTTTCTGGTTTTAAATCACCTGGAAAAGTTTTGATAAGCCGTCAAAAACATACATGCTTAAGCTTGTTGCATCATTTGATGCAATATTTCATGAATAATGCAGATACTCTGACGGTGACACAACTGAAAATAGTTACCAAAGGTACATTTTGAAGACAAAGTGAATATTCATTTAAATCACAGAGGAGAACAAGCCCTCAATCAAACAGCATCCATCAAATCATGCATCGAAGGCGCACCTTGGAATGTCATGCATGGCATAGATTCCGTGCTGGTTTGACAAGTTACTTGTATAATCACAAGTTGAAGGTGATAACAAAAGTCCATTCTAGATCATGTTTCAAGGATATATATATATATATATATATATATATATATATATATATATATATATATATATATATATATATATATATATAATATATATATATAAATATATATATATGTATATGTATATAAATATATATATATATATATATGTATATAAATATATATATATATATGGGGGGGTGCGTGCGTGTGTGTATGTATGTATGTATGTATTCAGTTATCCACATTATCATGAGATGGAGGAAGGAAAAACATGTATTTCCATAGTTTAAACGACTATAGCTCATGTGGTTTTATCTTAGAAGATTGCCATCAAAGTGCCATATGACCTCTAGAAATTTAAAATAGAAAATAGTACTCAAATTCTGGAATAGAATTCAATAGAATGTAAATACATAATTTTATCAATCCTACCGAAAATTTTATTCTCGATTATAAAGCAAAAATTGATGACAGGAAATAATTGAGAAATAAAATTTAGGTCTAAAATTCTAGTCCTTATAAGTGTTGTAACCTAGTAATGGTTACTGAATAAGAATAACCAAAACGAAGATTGGAAATGGAACGGCACACTTTCTGATATTAACAACATTAGCAGCGTGTAGTATGTAATCCACTGCTAGTGGTGAATCACCCCCCCCCCAAGTATATGCCACCTTATTTATAAGGATTGGGACATACACATTATAGTCCATAGGTACTATATAACAATAAGGTATGCTCCATAATTTAATAGCCACAAGTTAATGTTGTTTTAATTTAGAAGATTATGTACGATAGAAATCAAATTTCGGAGTATTTATATCATATCTAGATAGTTGAATACACGAGGGCTTCATTTTACTAGATTGTAATGCGCCAAACAACCTGTGAAGATGATCAGAATTAAAACAGAAATTATAGTTTTCATAGCATGTATCGCTATAATTGTCTAGAATCTCGCAAGTATCATCATATTTTAGAAGATTGGAATGTATCAATGAAATTTTATTTGCCAGTTATTATTATTGAGCTCAATGGTTCTTTGTTGTTTGTCTTCCTGAACAGTTTCACTCGAGTGACAACAGATACCAGATTACGTGAATAAAATGTGCATTCACACTACATGTATTCAAAACCACTAATAAGGCAGGAGAAATATTTATATATCGTCTTGAGTGTAACTACAGGAATATAGTTTTTGGTTAGTGATCAGTTGTATTCGTGATATGCAATGATTGATCGAAGGATGATTTTAAAAAGGATGAATGTTCATAATAGTTTTTTTTATTTTTTCGAAATTCATTGCCTTGGGCCGTAAAAACATAAACACAAACGAGAAAAAGTAGTTGTAAATTTATTCACAGATGTTTAACAAAAAATAAAAAAAATATTGGCAAGACGACTGATTTTAAGAATGACACTACTGGATATTTGATAAAAATTAAAAACTGAACGCATCAAGATACTTGCATTTAAATTATGTCTCATCATTATGGGATATCCATTATACATCATAATTAAGTAATTCATCGAGTCTAGAAAAATCCTCAACAGAATGCAGAAAGCACTGGACGGACGTTTCTTCCTATATTTGGGACTCATCAGCAGTTCGCATCCATACCGTTCATTCCGTATTAAATCTTTAATAATTTTATGATTTTTTCGATCTATTATATTCATTCAGGACGAATTGTTACAAAATCCTTAGATGACAGAAAAGTATTGTGTACCCCGCACAAATTCCTGACCTAATCCCCATTGGAAATTTATGGCATATTTGAAAAGAAAAGTAAGAGAAAGAAGTCCTTGGAATTTGAAAAAACTATAAGGTATTGCTAAATAAGAATGGAGCAAAATACCCTAACCCGTCGGTGTGTGCAGCGATCGTGTAAGAAACAATAAAAACCATTATAAGCAATAATCATAATAAAAGTAGACACTTGATTATTGAGGCAAGAAGGCCAATAATTTTGTCCTATTTTAAGTGTTATTAGGTGTTTTTTTGTTTTATTTTCGATATTAAATTAAACATTTTGTTGTGGATATCACTGCACATTTATTCAAATCAATTATTTAATCATTTGTGAAAAAATGCATATGAAATTTTTATGCAAATTTGAACTATTACAGCTTTATTTGTAATAATGGAATGAGGGTGAATAATCTGTTCAAAGTGCCTCTCTCTCTCTCTCTCTCTCTCTCTCTCTTTCTTTTTATATATATATATATATTTATATATATATATAATAGGAGGAAAACACCTATAGTTGCATAATGAAATCTCATGCTATAAATATTTTGTTGCATATATTTCTAATATAATAAATAGTATTTTCTGAAATATATCAGTAATATTTATTATTAAATATATTATTTAATATATTATTACTAAGTAAATCTCGAAAACGAATATGGATTGTGTAATAATTTTATACCTAACAGACAATACAAGGCCCGAGTGTCAATCTAGTTAAACGCTTAATATTAAAATTGTTATGATGATTAAGGTGTATAATATGACTGCAAGTATCAGGAAGTCAAGATTATGAGGACAAGAGGATATATAACGATTGGCCGTTAACTTGAAGAGGTTAAGATTTCAATGTTCAGGGAGGAAATCATACTGGGACCACTATCTGAGATGATATTTCTTTTTATCTTTAGTATGAATGTGTTTCATATACTTGGGTGTAAAATGACATGTTCTAATTGAAAATTATGCAACTATATAATAAAGCTCATCTGAACATAGCCCACAGAAATCGCAATAAAACAGCGATGTGCTTGCAATCTGTGAGGATGTGTAGTTAATACGTCTTCCCCAACAGGATTGGGTAAACAATTTAGAACATTTTCTTGGTTGTAATAAGAGTACTGAGAAATAATATATTTTTGGTATTGTCAAAACTTTTCATTGTGAAAATATTTTATTGTGACTGGAATAATAAAATCTTTCATATTGCTCATTTTAGATCATATTAATGAATGCTGGATTTCCATGATTCTAAGACGTACGTCTTTCAGGTAAAGTGTATTTTTTTTTATTCGCTGGTACTGTTGCGATACACTTTTCCGATAGAAAAATCACCCAATGAAAATATATTCTCTACAGAGTATGCCCAGTTTCGCTGTTTTTTCTTAATTTAAATTTATTCCCAAACTCGCTGATACAGAAGTAAACCTCAGTTGGCTATTTGAAAAATAATTTACTAAAAACTGACAAATACAACAGAGATTTAATAAATTTCGTAAAATAATAATACTTCAAATACGCATTAATGAAAACCCAGAGATGTTATATCGACCCGAAAATGTCCAATACAGTATTTTCCAAGAAATCTTAAGCGTTGTATAAATATTTCCTTCATTTTTGTTACAGTTAATAACATTTGATCTAACTTACCTTGCTTCTGTCTGGATGGTTTCCATGTAGGTTTGACATCATTTTGACGTGTTGGGTTTTGTTGATGTCATCTGATAACTGAAATGGCAATATCATACATTTCTTATATAGGGAATTCATTGATCGAGTAGCCAGTGTTATTTTGGCTGATATATATATCAAATTTTTAAGTAAAACTTTTCAAGAAAATAAGTTTCTGAATTTCAATAACTGATACGCATTCCTGTATTGACTGGGGCTTCCTCCCTAAATTTTGTCTGAAATATTTGAGGAATATCAGCATCTCGATCATGTCATTATTTACACTTCCAATTACAACGAAATATCCATTTTAATTGATGTTGTTGTTGTTGAAGAAACACAAGCGATGTGGTTTCTGTTATTTGGTAATGTTCTTTATTTTCGATTCTGTGATGCCAGTCCACGAGATTCATAGAAGAATAGTCCTCACTTAGACACTGGACGCCATTATTAGTCATCGATCTGAGAAAGCTGTTCTATACAGGTGACTGCAGATATTTTTAAAAAGGTTTGGCGCATGTATCCAACTGACATGACTCTTTAAGAATATGACTCAAGGTTTTAGATTGATATTTTGGTTTTTGGTTTTGTAGCAATATGCTGTAAACTGTAAAGTTTGGCGAAACTACTTCTAGTATAACATATTCTATGTTCGTTTCCTTAAATCTTTTAGGAAATTCTTTTTATAACTCATTCATATACCGAAATATTTGAAGTCTTTTGTATTTACTAATTCTAACTCCTGAATTTTTCTAATGAGCTCAGGTAACATGATATCCTTGCTTTCATTCCAATTCTACATGATACTTAATGTTTTGGGAAGCTGTATCATGAGTCATATTTCTAGGAAGACATCTTAAACTATATTGAATTTTGTTTAATATCATTCTTATCTCATATATTTCATCGGTATTCCTCAGCCGTCAACAGTACTTTTGTCTAAAGAGAGAAAGTAAGAACGCTTGTGATATGTAATGCGTAGATGAACAGTGCCCGTCTCTTTACATCTGTGCTTGTATATACGCAAAATATAATCTTGGAAAGGATTCCCTATATTAGAGCTCTCATTTTCTTCTTGTAATCTTGATATATATATATATATATATATATATATATATATATATATATCTGCCTAGTGACACAGATTCCTGATGAAAGCAAATCATCCTTCAACATTTGAAAAGTAACCATTGAATTTTGTTTAAATTTGACACATTAATTTCTTCGAAGATCTTGAGGAAATCTTCCGTGGAGCACCTATTCTTTAGTTTTAAACAGTTTTGTGTTTTTATACTTTAATGAAAGAACTAATTGTAGTAGATGGAATATTCATTTCCTGTAAGTTTTACCTTCTTTCCCGTGTTTAACAATTAGTTCTTTTTGCGAATTTGTCATTTCTTTACCTCTTGTCATGATGATAACATTCTTGCACAAATATCAATTAGAGAATAATTACTGATAACATTATTGAAACATTCTAGAATATTTCACTTGAATAATCTATTTAATGTTTGTTGGTAAGCAATTATAAAAGTTTTAAAACCTGAAATTTGCATTGTACGAATTAAAATGGAAAAAGGTGATTTACTTCTGTTAAATCAATTTCTTTCTGTTTTCTATGCATATTTATTTATTATGCATCTGTGTACAATTAATTATATGAAAACTATCCTTATTTATTAGTTGGAAATACAATAAATTCAAAATTTGTATATGTATGAATATTTTTGCTCCCACTCTAAGTTATTATTATTTGAATCCTTTCGAATTCTCTCATCGAAAATTAATGTTGATATTTTTTTTTTATACATTTTGAAGGCGCCATTGGTATTTTCTTTTCTTTTCATTTTTATTTTCCTAGGTACTTTCAATCTCATCCGAG
The DNA here is from genome assembly GCA_903632075.3 of Acanthosepion pharaonis. Taxonomy (NCBI): domain Eukaryota; kingdom Metazoa; phylum Mollusca; class Cephalopoda; order Sepiida; family Sepiidae; genus Acanthosepion; species Acanthosepion pharaonis. Next base: position 637,083 of record CAHIKZ030004977.1, on the reverse strand, counting down.
TTTATCTTCAGGACTGAACTAATAAGATAAAAAAATAATATAACATATAGTTGTGATTTTTTTGTAAATACGCATGAAACGACACCTGAAATTATTTTAAACACACATGTACGCGCTCTGTTAAAATTAATTTGCAATTAACTATTAAATCTATGACTTTTTCCTTCATTTTGATCTAATGAAGGTAACGTTACCTTGTATAATTACAATTTTAAACATTTTAAAAATCATTACGTTTGGTTAATAAAATGATTTTAAAACTTTGACTGTATACATTTCAGCATCAATCATATAATTATTGTATATATATTGGTTTTATATATATATAAATATATATATAGAATTTGAATTTTTGTTTTATTTTCAAAGGTGGAAACCGCATACTTATGTTACCAACTAGTTTTTTTAAACAAAATGTGCTTTAGGTTTCCAGGAATGTGTTTTTAAATGTTATGCGATAGAGCTTGTAGCCGACATATGTAGTAATTCATTTTTCTAATGTTTTTGTCGTGTAAATATTCTCAAAATCATTTTTTTTGTTAGATAATGATTTTGGGATGAGTCGGACTGAGAACTTTTCAGCATCACATCGTATATAATTGCATAATATATATATATATATATATATATATATATATATATATATATATATATATATATATGTGTGTGTGTGTGTGTGTGTTGTGTGTTCGTGTCTTTGTAGGAATATCTTTTGTCGATAGATAAGAAAAAATGATAACGGAGAAATGTTTTATTCACCGCGTCGATGAATAATGCCTACTGGTATATGTACAAGATCACCGGGCAGAGTGTTAATCTGTATATCTTCATGAGCATTTCTTTGTACGACATGATCAGATCGATCCATAATTCATGTTTCTATGTAAAAGTCTATAGACTAAGCATTTATTTGCCTTAACACAAGAAGCTACCGTTATTAAAACTAGAATAGAATGCCTGATGCCAGTGTCACCATACATTGTGAAGTTCTCAGTTTGACCAAGTGAGAAAATATTCTAATTTTATAAAAAACACTTCTTGATCGGTAGAGAGCTGTTCATCCTTCCGACATATTAGAGAACTTCAGAGTCTTCTAACTTGATCAAATTTTGGTAAATGCTTACTTTACCTATTTTAGCTTAATGCTTTAAATTGTTAATACCAGTATTAATTTTTGTATATACGATGGGAATATATTGAAACATTTTCGTTTTGATACACTTCCCTGAATCTGAATACATTTTCTAAAATAACAACATCTCGTATTAATATGTAATTAGCAGCTACATAAAATTATATGCATATTTTTTTATACATGAATGTCTGTTTCTGCTTCTGACGAGAGTCAGTCCTACTTTCGCCACACACACACACACACACACACACACACACACACACACACACACACACACATATATATATATATATATATATATATATATATATATATATATATATATCATAAGATAGTTCATTACTGGCGAGTGAACGATTTACTTAGATTTAAAAGCAAAATACAACAATTTTTAGAAAAAAGTTTATAAGACTTAGGGCTTTACTCTGATCAACCAATCAAATATGACATACGCTAAATTTAAAGTAAGCGAAGAAGAAAATTTAAAAAATATTTTTTATATAAACGGCTTACCCATAGATTAGCAGCTAACACCAGCCAGACATTAACTTAAATATGATACATATGGTTAAATAAAAAATACAAACCAGTCAATCCATTTTCCTAAAGAAAAAGGTCGGGTAGAGAAGTAATTTAAGAAGTCTGGTGGTTACATTGATATCTCATAGGGATCATTAGATTCTGCAGAGTCTTCTGATCAGGTAGGTTTATTTATTTTATATAAACTTACTGCCTATGAAGATGTCAATGTTGATAATATATGGTTATATAGTGATGATGGGATTATGGCAATAAAAATCCCATTAAAATTAAGGTAGATAAATGAAGAAAATGATTCGTAGAGAAAATAAAAATTTTAAGATTAAGTTTAAGTAACTAATAAAGATAAACAAGTAGATTTTCTTGATGTTACGTTGGATCTCGTTAATGATGTATTTTAACCTTATATGAAAAATAATGCCATACCAATTTATATTCACCCCAATTCTAACAATCTTCCGTCTGTAATCAAATATATACCTTCGTCTGTAGAATTTAGGATTAGCCACCAACATTCGGATAAAGATGTGTTTGATAAATATACTGGCGTGTATAATAATGTTTTAAAGAGCAGTGTCTACAAGTACGCTGAAATCAAGTTTAGAAAATATGATAATAGTGGTCCAAAGAAAAGAAATATAAATAGGAAGATCATTTGCTACACCACCCCATTTAACCAATTGGCAAGTACTAATTTAAGCCAGAAGTTGCTCCATTTTATTTATAAACATTTGCATAAAAGTAATCCTCTTAGTATAATATTTAACACAAATACACTAAAACTAGGTTATAGTTTCACCAATAATCTTGAGAAGATTATAAAGTTGCTCAATAATAAAAATTTTAAACCGATTTAATAATCTGCATTATAATACACGTTCCAAGTTAAATATTATTAATGATATTGGCCAATGTAATTGTAGGAATTCTGACCAATGCCCATTGCTAAACAAATGTTTAACTAAATCAATTGTTTAGCTTTGGATTATCTCTACAATAGAGAATCTGACGGTTGAAAGTTTCTATATTGTAGTACTAAGAATTCTTTCAAAACTAGGTCGTGTCAACATATTTTGTCCTTCAGCAATAATACTTACAGAAATAATACATCACGTTCTAAATATTTTTGAGGTTAAAAGATGATAGTAAATCTCCTAAGGTAAAATGGAAAATTTTAAAAACGGCAAGGACATGTAAATCGATATATGAACCCTACATGAAAAATTGGATATTAAAAAAATTATTACATTAAACTCAAGGACCTTATTAAATCAAATAAATGAATTAACAGTAAATTGTAAACATAGTTCCCAAACCTTGAATTTAATTAAACTTTAGAATTTGAGAACATGCATTTTCTTAACATTTTGATAACTGTTAACTGATATATATTAAAAATGGGCTTTAACTAGAAAGTCACTAGGCACAAATACAGATAGTTCATTGCAACCAATTTCTGCAGGTGTATCGGATAACCCCCGAAACCGAACACGCCTGACGATGGGAATGGTCCGCCTGCAAAAATGTACAATGTTCGCTCAGAAATAAAGTCTGTCTTCGAAAGAATTTTTACTTAAACGTTGGTCGGCTCTATACCTTTGTTCATGAGTAAGCATTTTTTTGGTTTATATCAGGCATGGCTTTCCCAGTAATCCGTATCGCCTTATCTAGGAAATATTTCAATCCTGGCGATAGGGTCTTTTTCAAGGTGTTGTTGATGGAACAATATGGCATTCTTTGAGGGGCACCATTTCAGAGAATCCTTATATTTGGTCCAAGAACCGAATATCTTCAAAACGCCATTGGAACCAGCTCAGAAAATGCCGTTTGAAGGAATCGGAGAATCACTAAAAATAAATGTGAAGAGACGATTGGCTTTTCGATTGTTCTCTCGACATGCCCCAAGTATTCCTGAAGTCCGACGCTGAAGGAAAAGGAAATTTACTCAACGGCTCGACGTAAATCCCAAGATTTTTTCAAAAAGTTCCTTCCCAGAAATTATTTTTTCTCCTTTTCAAAAATAAAACACTTTGTCATGCCGGGTTTTATAGACCAGTGGGTACCAATATTATAGATTCTTCAAGTTGTTATTTTTGCTGTTGTGACATAGCATTTCAGAATTTCAGAGAGTGACATTTTAGATTTGATTAATGCATGGAGTCTCGCATGACTACCTGTATTGGCAGCTTACATATAGTAAGCCCTCTTACACCCAGTCTTCGTAACCTGTTGTTAATATATCTTTTTTAAAATAATAATCCAATCAATTCAATTTGTTTATCAATGGTCCCAACTTTGGACCCACATCAATCATCATCATCATCAAAGGTGATTGTGACCTATCAATTTATCAAAACTGGAAAATTCACACCTTCAAACCCAATTTTTTAGGTTAAAAAGTTCACCATGGATTAACCCTAATTAATAACGTTTGATAAGATTTTTGTTTTATTGTTTATGCGCTTTCCTATCTCTTTGATTTTCAAAAAATCCCTGAAAATCTATATATTTCTTGACCAAATAATTTTCACCACGCTGATCTTATAGAACTATTTTTCATCCCAAAAAAAAATTTCTTATAAAACTGCTACATAAATTATCAAATTTGGAAGGGTCATGTTATATACACAATTATAGGTTTTAGCACTTCTATATTTTATTGCCATTTCATATATTAGTAAACTTAGATGCAAAAATAGAAGTAAATCATGTAACGGCAAAAGTATCATCAAAAAATGTCCATAGAACGAAATCACTTTTTGAGATACGCACAAACGTAGGCACAATGTTTTGTTCATTTGTCCACTTCAGGTTTTTTTTTTTGTTCTTTATCAATGTGTCATTTCCATGAATCTTTTTTTTTATCATTTCCTCCACATTTTCATTTGAATTTATATCCATGAATCTTTTGTTTGCATTTTACTGTTATCTTTTCTGCCTGCTGATCGAAGAAGCCATTAACTAAACAATAATCTTTTGTCTTTCGTCTCGTGTATTTTGCATATTCCTTCATTCTTTGTGTCCTTTTGTTTTGCTGATTTTTACGTAACAAACAAGTATATTATTGCATACATCATTTATTTATCTTTACACTGTCCCGTAAGAAAAATAAAATAAACCATTACAGATGCAATTGTAAAACGTTATAAACCAATAAAAAATCAGATTATTTTTCAATTAGGGTCGAACTCAGAGGGCACTGTCACCCGACAGATTTGAAATACGCTCAAAGTTCTTCCTTTGTTGAAACGTCTGCCATTTTTTGTTTTTGTTGACCTGTTTTTTTTTTCAGATATCGTTTTTTTAAACTTTTCCTCCACATTGATTTGGATGTGAAATATTTTGAAAAATATTTATGTTCCATTTCTAGCTAAATATCACTATCCAAACGATGTGAATAAGTCCTTGATTTCAAAAGAGCTTATTAACATTTTTATTTTGCTTGCATAACTTTAGTACAATTAATATTCTATAAACTATCACAACTACTCAAAATTAGTTCTAGGAGAAAACGCTTCAGAGGCAGTTTAATATTTGAGCTCTGGGTAAAATGAACGCTGTCACACGATGATAATATTCAACGTATTTTAAACTTATTACTTTTCTTCATGTGATGTTGTAGGCGTTTGTTTGTGTGTGTGTGGGTGGACTTGGAGACTGCTAAGCAATTTCACTGTCCATTGCACAGTGACAAGAAGAAGAAATAAATATACTAATAAATAAATAAATAAATTAAATAATGATGCATACTATTTCAATATTGAAAAAATCAACTATCACAATGATGGCGTCTACGGATAAGAAAGGTCAATTTGATGTCTGTAAACTTCTACTAAATGACTTAACTTTTAATCCTGAGGCAAGCATCAACATGTTCTCTTTTTCTTTTAACCTGTGTTGTTCCTTCAGGGCGGATACAATCATAGCTTTGAAAAATTAGTATTCTTTGAAGCTCGAAATAATAGCTGCCTCCTTACTATCCTTTCCAGCCCCTGTTCTACCATAGAAGCTCGTTAGACATGATATTCGCTGTTTTCCACTTCTCGTCCTTGCCTTCAGTTTGTCTCGTGAGTATTCATTTAACCAAGCCTTTTTCTTCGTTATATGACCCTGATATTGCAACTCTTTCTGGTTATAAGTACAAGTATCATTTTAGATTCCATTTTCCTCAAGTAAATCCTCGTTGCAACTATCCTCCATATCTGCTTTACTCAGCATCAGATCTCTGTTGCCTCAAATCACTTATTCATGAGGAAATTGTTCAATCGTCACTGAAATATGTCAGTTTTAAAAAATAATAGGGTATCAGTATATTAGGCGTAATGATTCTCATCGTTCTTGTATCGTAAAATTAGCAAATCCTCGCACAAAATGGGCCAAAACATGAATAATTGAGAATATCATTGGCATAGTATCCAATAAAACAGCTACAAAATGTTTAAATGCATATTACATTTTAACAGATCACGCATGCTCGATTGTCTGCGCCTGTGAACGAATGCCCTATAGCGGAGCTAATGGCCTGACGATAACACCTGTAAAAATGTTATATCCCCGATGAATTGGTCTCGTTATATGCGATCATTCAGCTTTAATATCACTGATTTTCGAAACCCATCTCTCTTTAATGCATCGCAGAGGGATGATTGATTAAGATTCGATTATTCCTTTCATTATTCAGCAGGTTCCAAAGCCTGGTAATAGAGTGGCTGTGAGGTGAAGGAAGACATGTGCTGTTATCGGTTTGCATGCCAAATGTGGCTTGTGGGAATTCATATTTTAAAGGAAACCAATATACAGAAGCCAATTCCAACATGAGAAATCAACTGAATGCAAGTAACTTTCCAAACAAAGGCACAGTAATTAATTATGACGCGTCAAAAGCATCTCGATTAAAACGTAACACTAAATTCAAGACCATGAGACCTTCATAAAAATGTTTGAATATGTGTAGGAATGTAGCTGTGTTTATATAGATTGTAAGTTTAGATCTACTATAAATTAATTCCAATTTAAAATAATTTAATTACTATTTTACATTAAAAAATCATCAATATCACTTAGTTTCGTTTATTAGATATTGAACTGTGTCATATTAAGTTATATTACTTGGCTTCCTTCATATTTTGTCTGACAGTGTTACCAACTTGATAAATGTTTATGAGCATTCTTAAATTAAACAAAATGAAAAAAACAATAACATTCTTGTATATATACTTGTTACTAAAAATTCGAAAATTAAATTACACTTCAGGTAAATTTTAATATAATTTTAAAATTCGTTTGCTCGTTTGTTCTCATGTCTATCGATGGCTTCAATTCTATTTTATGCAGGAAGAAAAAATAAATATATCAGTGACAGATAAGAAATTATTACTTTCGGAAGTAAACCTAGTCATAACCGTGGGCATCCAATAAATAATAATTCTTCAAAGGAAAAAGAAAAATGTTGATTAAGAACGAAATCTTAATCAACATTTTCTTCATGATCTACATTTTTATTATTTTCTTTAAAATATCGAAAGGCATTTAAGTAAACATTATATGACAAAAAATATCAACTTTTATATAAATGCATATCTATACAAACATTACTCAATCGATTGTATGACTGAAAAGGTTTCTTCCTGCATAAAATTGAATTGAAGCCATCGATAGACGCGAGAACAAACGAGCAAACGAATTTTAAAATTATATTAAATTTTACGTGAAGTGTAATTTAATTTTCGAATTTTTAGTTGATTGCTCTGGCATTTACAAAACTCTTGAACAATTTAATTTTTTCTTTATGGTTCATAATTGTTTTACTTTTATAAAATACCGTTCATTCATTGAACAGCCATTTTCTTCAGATTTGATTTGCTTTGTGCAATTACTTTCTATGCGTACATGTTTGCATATGACTTAATATATTTTCATTAATTTATGACCTGTAGGCAGAGTGTATAATACACCGTCTAAATCTACTGTAAACTGGTACTATCTCCTCCAAATTTTCCACAAATGGATGTTTGCAAATCCCGATATAAACCAAACAAATGCTTACTCATGAACAAAGGTATAGAGCCGACCAACGTTTAAGTAGAAATTCAAGCATGAACTAGACCAATGATTGCGTATAAACTAAAGCATCGTCCTAACAAATTATACGTACAGGCCAGGGCATAAACTAGTTAAATATTCTCGCATAGGCTTCTAAATATAAACGCATAAATATAAACTTAATCAATATTTGCGAATATAGGAAAGCATAACTGTGATCAATGTTTGCACATGGTCTCAAGCATAAACCCAATAAACAGTAGCTTATAATGATACGCAATGTCCTAGCCAATGTTTTCCTTAGTCACAAGCATAAAGTTGATCAAAAGAAATTAAAAAATGAACTCGATAATGATTGCCTACAGATTCAAGCATAAGAAGTGCCTATTGTCTCAGATATAACCCATGCCAACAATCGTGCATACGTCCAAGGATAAAATCAATCAAACTTTTGTACGTAGATTAGGTTCCCCAACTTTTTCGCGGGAAAACAGTATAGCTTAACGAAAAAGGCCTAAAACGTAATAAAAATAAAGCATTATCGCCAAAATGCTTATGTTATTATTAAGATGAAAGGGCAAAGAATTTTGAATTATTTTTTGAAATTGTTTAATCCTTTCTAAAACGTTCGAAATTTTAGTTAAAATTTTGTTTTGTTTACATCATCGCGGTGGCATAATAATAACATTAACTTGCGCTTTTTTCCGTTGATTTGGAAATTCTTGCAAGCATCAAATAATTGTCCGATTTTAATGAAATTTCCAGGACTTATTCACAAATGAATGAAATTATTTTGAAATTTTTTTAGAACATTTTGGTACAAAGTATTTTTTTTTTACATATGTCACTCTCCACGTATTAATTTAATGAAATTTCACAAAAAATCTTTCTATTTCCTGAATTTTTTATTCGTTAAACGTAGGACTGCTTGGAGAATGTAAATCGCCTAATCTTTTTTTTAATAAACTTGTACCATTCTAATTGAAAATCTGCTCTGAATTGAAAAATAATGAATGCAATAAAACTATAGCATTATTTAATTGGAAAAGCTTTTAATTGCTTTTTTAAATAAGTTATAGTAAGGACATTATTATTTGAAGAATTTTTTTTTCTGGTGAATAATGAATTTTTGCAAGATTTTGTCATTTTTTAAAAATTTTCATTATAATAAATTATAACAGTTTAAAATAGTGTAAAATTCTGTATTGAGCTATTTCCAGGATGTGATAGAATAATTAATTGTAAACGAAATTTACGAATCCAAAATTGAAAAGATTAATGAACTATTTACATATAATATTTTTAAAATTATTTTTTTATTATTTTTTTTCTTAATTGGTTCCCTATTTTCATATATGAATGTCTAAACGTGACATTATTATGAAACACTCAAGTGATCTAAGTGTTTTGTCCCTTTACAAAGAAATTAATTTAAGAAAATTTTATAGTATTTTAATTTTTTTTTATCTTTGCATAAAGCATTTTAGAAAGGTAAATAACACTAAATTATTAGATAATTGCGGAAAATATGTTCATTTGTAAACTTACTAGGTAGATAAAAAACAAAAAAATGCGTTCACTTAGATTTCGTAAATTTTATATCAATTCTAACCAGCCATACTAGCTGTCATCACTTCGTCACTTAATCAGCAATTCATTATCACCTCAGATAAGCTATTAGTAAGCAGGACCAATCATCAAATAAATGGCTGTATATTAAGTAATATTTCTTTCAAATCAGATTAATTTAACTTTAATTTTCTAACTTTACTCAAATAACGTGTCAGAAATATATATATATTTGGAAGAATTTTAAAACTGATAAATTTGTTTTGTTTACAAATTTCTTAAAATTAAGAAAATGGCCTCTTTTAAGATAATTTTAAGAAATCGAAATTAAAATTGACATTCCAGTTAGCTTTCAATTAAAGCTAAAATTAAATCTTCAAAAATTTTTATTTTTTTTTATTTTTAAAAATTCATTTTAAACTTTAGGTATCGAACATTTATGACAAAATAATTGCTGTATGTAGCATAGATTGATCAAACCTAAACTTGCTTAATATTTGACTATAGATTCAGTACTAAATCCTTTTTTTTTAGACTCAAACATAAACATTTCTAATTCAAACGTATTATCCGAACCAATATTTGCATACTGACTCGGCCAATGTGTGCGTATATACAGGCATAAGACTAACTAGGATTTGTGTATGAACTGAATCATAAAACAGCAATGAAAACTTCGAGATAAAGTGACCCAAAAACGGAATTGTTATAGCGCTTAACAGCCCTATCAGTTCTATCTTATATATTCTAATATAAACAATTATACCCGGCGATGAGCAGACGAAGTTTTTTTTTAATTTTCTTTGATGCGTTATGCAGTCGTTTTTTATTCCAGATATTTTCTTATACCATCAACTTGGATTTGATGAAATTGTCGTAATTAAATCAGTTCTATAGTTTTAAGAATTTTGACAGTTATTTCATATTTTCTAATATTATAATCAATAATATGTCTTATATTTATATAAATAATGTTGACATAATTTATATCCCCTTATATACTGAGTAATTCTTTTTACTCCCAATAACTGATTGAATTTATCACTTTCATGGCAAAAGAGGGCAATAATTAAGAAAAACGCTCCTAATAAAACAAAGTATTGTTTATATATTTTCTTCACACAAATATTGGATCCCTTGGTGATCAAAATATGTGGACACTTACAAATGAATATGCAAATTAATTTTATCCATGATATAAGAGCCGCTAACTTGAAGAAGATATTAGCGAAATGCTGTTAGATTTAAATAAGTGATAAAATTTAATTCATTTCATGTTAGAGTTAGATTTGTTTTAATAAAAAAAACATACACACGGACAACTATTTAATTAAATGTAATGCTTTCAAACGTACTCACATTCAAACATCGAGTTTTATACAAGCCTATTGGATAAAGATACATTATATCACACGGGATAGCGATTAAAAAGGATGTTGCTTCGAAAATTTGAAAACGACTAAAAATGTCCACAACATTTAGATGTACATTTTACTTATCATAGAAAGTTTAGGATATTAAAAATGATAGCTATTTCGAAAAAAAAATAATGTAAAATAAAGAAAAATGTCTATGCCCGACGAATCCACCCCAACAAAAAAAAAAACAAAAAAAAAAAAAAACGAATCGTTACAATTTATAAAAAAGACATTTTGACTTTACACAAGATATTCAATATTGTTAGAATAACAGTTAAATTCATAATATTTTATAACAGGCAACAATTTTGAGAAAACGTGAGCAAAAATCATTAATCGTTAAGCGTAATACAAAACGTCTAGAGAGGAAGCGTGATCAATGGATCAATTACGACTGAAAAGCGAGTTCGATCATTACTGGATGCTCCATACTTTCGGGCTTGTGTCACGTCTAAGCTCTGTTTAGAAAATCACCATCATGCGTCTAGTTGGTGTATCAGTAACAATCAGGCGACTCGCGACCATTTCGCGAATCGTGTCATGGGATTGTGAGATCAAATAATATACGATGGGATTGTCTGATCAAACCCTTAAAGAATTCTCAGTCGAGTCAAAAGCGACATATAATCCAATAATAATCCTCCTGCCATTTAATCCTTTACATTTTGTAACTGCCAAATTTTTAATAAATTCTTGCTAGTCAATGAGTAGATTGATTTTATTTTATTTTAGTCACGACTAATCAATTCACAATCCTAGATCCATTTCCTTCTACTACGTCGTTTGTCATTTTAAACTAAAAAAAACAAGACATTTGTTTGATTTGTTTCACGGCTTGTTTTTACACGTTATTTAAGCCCAGGAAACTACTTTTGTTTTAGATAGTAAGATGTTTTAAAAATAATTATGATTTACTGATAGAAATCCAACTAATTAACCCATAACTGGAGGGAAGACTAAATTCATACATTTCCCAAGGATATTTGCACGGAAGTATATATAATGAAGTCGACTTGTATTAAAACTCTGCTCTCCGACTTTTCAATCCATTACACCATCCTCACATCCAAGCTTACAGAACCTGGTATTACGAAATGGTTACCCATCTGACTGACCAAGCTCGACGATGTTTAATTTCGTTGATCATACGAGTACGAATGTTACGGTGTGATGTGGCAATGACCCTGTTATTGACTAGAAAAATTATTTCATCCTGGATTTCATTTTTTTTAAATGGAACATCCGTTTAATTGCAAAATTTTATATGAATATAACCTGCAGACATTATGAGATTTTTTTCTCTGAATAATAAAAATGTTGTTTATTTACGTAATTCTCGTTGATTTTATCCGGTAGAAGAATATTAGTTCCTAAATCTTTGCATATATAGAAAATTAAATTTTTAAATTGGAAGATTAGATTACAATATGTTAAATAATTGTTTAAAAGACTATTATTTTCAGAGAACTGTATCTCTGCTTGAACTTGATCTTTGAGATCATATACAAGATAATACAAAGGAAGTCGATATTGATTGGCTGAGCCAGCTTTGGAATGATACGTTGACCGTGATAAACTAGCTAAGTTTAAAATTATCTATGTTGAAGATTTTTATCTCCGAACAAAAACAGCTAACCATCACTGACTGTAAAAGAAGAAGGTAACGTTATTATCAAATAGAGCCCGTTGCCAAAGACCTCCTAGCATGAGGAAAGCAGTCGCCCAAGACCACCCCAGAGAAAGTGAACAAATGTAAATTTTAATATTTACCTGTTTAGATAAATCTCAGATCTTACAATCAACGGTTTTGTCCATGGAAACCTCTAGATAAGACGAGAACTATCAGTGTATATCGATGTTGCCTTGCGCGCTATGTAGAGTGTATGAAGGAGTGCTGAGTCAGTTTTTAGAAGGCTTATTCCTGATTTTTAAAATAAAAATCGCAATTCTCGTTTGAAAGCTAAATACTGTCAAAGATTTAAAGATAGGAAACTATCTGACTCAGGAAATAGGTCATACCCGTGTGGCATTGAATGTGCCAATTTAGGATCAACATAGTGAATGCTTGAAAATATAATATTACTTGTATTTATATCCATTTTCCAATAGATGCGCTTTTATAATTTAAAGATAACAACTACTTTGCAAAGTACATTAAATCAAAACTAATAATTTTTACATCGATTTTCTACAAAAGTCTTTTCTCTATTTAAACAAAGATACAAGCTTTCTGATCAGGTGTCATAATTTTATTTCGCTAAACCCTCAAGAATGAACCATATCAAATGTCTTGAATGCTGCTATTCAATAATCAAGTTCAAGAAATTATAACATGCTCCTTGATGGTGTTGCCAAAACTGAGAGCAGGTGAATTTCAAGGATTAACAGATTTTATCCTGTTTTGTTCTTTCATGACTCCAAATTCATGATTTTATTGGCATCCACTCGCATCCGAGCATTGCGATCGTCGTCCCCTCTCCCTATTGCTTATAACTCCGCGGCGATATCTGTGAAGTCCCAGCCTATTTCTGAAGACCCGTGACATAGGTTCACAGAGAAGTATGGGTTGTGGACGCTTTTGGGCGTGTCGGACCCTCCACACAGCATGTCGCAGGTCCTCTTCACATCGACTGTTGGACTCAAAAGTCTGCCCTTGCCACCGGATGGCCATACTATAGGAAGGCCGATTCGCAGTAACATTTTCCAGGATTTCAAGTTCGATTTTAGCGTGTGTCAGGGATGTTTTCAACTTGTCCTTGAAGCGTTGTTTTTGACTTACGCGTAGCCTCTTGCTGCTGGCGAGATCTCCAAATACTATTTTATGAGTGAGTCGAGTGGGATGCACCCTGGACACGGGACTTGTCTAGTGGAGACGATGTTGAAGGATGTTAGCCTCGATACTGAAGAGAGATGTCCAAGAAAGTTTCTGACATACTAAATATTCTTCGGGGCTTCGTTTGCTGAAACCGCTCCACACGTTTAATATCCCGGCAATATAGGTCCCACATCTCGCAAAAGGAAAGAATGGTTGAAAGGACCACAGCCCAGAAGACAATGATTTTGCTTCTTATGGGAAGACCGTGACTGCTGAAGGCCTACTGCGAAAGCTTTCTGTATGCATGATGCTCGTATTTGTTCCTGTGGTCAATGTCTTTTACACAAGTGACATATTCGAGAGTATGCGGCCAAGGTAAGGTAATTCGTCAAACATTTATAGGTTTGCAGGCCTCATTATATGTTTGCCGATCTCTCGATATTTATGGCAATCTGATCCGCAGTCGCTTTGTCGTCAGCCTAGTGAAATTATCGCATGCAGATGATGGCACACTGGCGAGGTTGGAATCGGATGACACTAGTGGATCAGATGAGATCTCGTTGATTATGGCGGCGAGGTACAGAGAGATGAGTGCCGGAACGAGAACAGAGCCCTGCTTAAGGCCACCGGTAATTGTAAACAGGCCCGAGAGATTGCCTCGATGTTTCGTTCCGTCGAGGAGAATACAAGTCAGAGACACGAACCGGCCCGGAGAGACAAAGCGGAGAAGTATAGCTAATATTGTTAGTCTTGGCACTTTGTCGAAGGCGTTCTTGATACATCAGATGATGAACATCAATGGTTTTTGTTGTTCACGGCTATTCTCCTGTCGCACATAGATGAACATGTCGACAGTACCTCCCAGAGACCGGAAACAAAATTGGGATTCTGGAAGTATCTCTTCTTCCGCGGGCAGGAGTCAGTTCAGAAGGATTCGCGCGATGATCATGCCAGTGATACTTAGGAAGAACATAATTTCCACATAATGAGCGGTCTCATTTTTATCAAGGTCCTCAGGGACGGTTTTATCTTCCCAGATAGATAGCTTACCAGATTGTCTTTATTAGAAACAGTAAGCGAGACTTCAGTTCGAGGCCACAGTGGGAGAAGAATTCCAAGGGCACATTTTCGGGTCCGGGAGATATTCCAGCTTTGATGAAGCGGATTTTTTCTTTCAATTTCTGAAATGTTTGTGGGTGGCATTCAATTTCGGGTGGTAGGGGTCTCTGCAGGAGGTTTTCCGGCGTGCTGGTGTGCTCATTAAGAAGCCTCTAGAAGTTTTTTTTTTTTTCCCAGAGGTCCATTATCAGTAAGGATGATGTCACCGTCCAAGTCCCTAAGGCCTGCTACGTTTGGTTTGATGAGGCCAAAGATTTCATTCGAGGACGCGTAGAAGTGACACATATCCTATTGGCCAGTATATTGTTGGATTGTTGCTGCATTTGCCTGCTACCAGGTGTTCTGGGTAGCGCGGAGTCATCTTTGGCAGTTTTTCGTCGCTTCTTGATTGAGCAAAAGCTCCGTTCAGTAATCATCTGTTGCAGGTATGGAACAAGTAATGTGGGTATCTTTTTTGTCCCAAGATCGAAGGAGGATGTCCACATTGAGTGGGAAAAGAGTGTATATTTTTCATGGTTTATTTTTAAAAAAAAAACAGTCATATTCTGTGCATGTGTAGGTATGTGCGTACATTAAATGGCGCATGAAAAGTCACCCACGGACAAAAAATTACGCGCCCGCGAAGTTAAACGCAGACAAATCCTGATGGTCAAAGAATCAACTCTTTTTTATAACATAGATAACATTTCAGAAAGTCGATGATCATTGCTTTCCACATCATTTTCTCTATCGTTGCTTTCCGTAACAGATTAATTATTACATCACAGTCGTTTTTCTTTGCTTCTTACATTATTTTACTGTTTCTTAATAATTTGTCTAGAAGAGATCTTTCGCTATTGCATTGAAACTTCTTGACACACTGTTTGTTGTTTGATAATAGTATACGCACCAAAGAATCGGCTTACAGCATGTTGTAGACAAAAGGCATACATTAAAATATTCACATGAAAAAAGATCATTTAAGCATTATCTTTTTGGCGGGTGCATATATTAAAAACAAAGAAAAACAAAACGAAAACAACGATACATCATTTAAAATATATTTAATTGAATATTTTTTAAATTTTAATTTGATAAAAATATAGAAAAATATCTTTCTCATCCAATGAAAGGTGTATCAGGCATTTCTAAAACATTAAGTGCCATTTAAATCCTCAATAGGCAATGGAGCGTGCAGAAAACACTTTCGATAGTTAGAAAATTAAATTGGTGCATACAATGTGTTGTAGACTATCATCCTTACTAGCTGTAATTAATGGAACGTAGGTTATGTCCGAACGGAAAATTAAAAATGTGTGTGTGTAGGTAGGTGTCAGTGTGTGTGTTTGGGTAGCAAACTTTCTTTTATATACTTTTCATGGAATGGGAAAGATAAGAAGAGTCTTATACATTTTTATTAAGTTTTTTAATCTTACAGTTTTCGTTTTTGGGGAAAGCTAAGAGAACATAGGAAATGTCCGCAGTGATTATTGTCTAAGATGCTTTTGGCTAATTCATTAGCTATTTTGAAGAGATTTCTTTCTTAATATGTTTTCCTGTGATTGTGTTCTACGTTCTATTTTGTAGAAGCAATAGAAATTCTAATCTGTGAGAGAAAAAATGCAGTTGTGATTCGTTGTTGAGGTAACCGTGAAAAGAAAAACAACACGTTACAACCAGTGTCGAATAAAGAAAGGCTTACATTATTTTATAAAATGCTTAACTTTTAGGTCTTCTTTGTGGGTTCGGCTTTCAAAAGTCATTTATACAATGATTATGTGTTTCCGTATCTGTCTGCGTCTATGTACTTTAATAGGTTGTATTTACAGTTACGAATTGTTTCATCAGTGATGCTTGAGTTTCGCCTATTCCTGTATTGTTGGGTGTAATGCCGTGTTTTTTTAAGTAACACTTCACGTGTCCCTT
This sequence comes from Acanthosepion pharaonis, assembly GCA_903632075.3. Classification (NCBI taxonomy): domain Eukaryota; kingdom Metazoa; phylum Mollusca; class Cephalopoda; order Sepiida; family Sepiidae; genus Acanthosepion; species Acanthosepion pharaonis. The sequence goes on along the minus strand of CAHIKZ030004977.1, from coordinate 620,540 downwards.
TACAGGACATACCGTTTTAATTATGTTTCAAATATATTTAATATGATTTTTTTACTAAAACGTTATTATATATATATATATATATATATATATATATATATATATATGTGTGTGTGTGTGTGTGTGTGTGTAAATTTATTACGAAGTCAAAAAGTTTGCTTGTGACGCGTTTCATTCTTTAGGATTTCATCGGAATAATTTTCTAGTTCGGAAGTGATTTAAATATTACACACAAAGAGTGTCGTTTGAGACAAGCGCAAAGAGCTGTTGTTGGACGAAGCAACCAGTTGAACATCGCTCCATGATTCTTGCCTCGATTTCAACATTATAATAAGTGTCACAGGATCTCATAACACAGTATTCCTGAACCACTTTGCAAATTACACCTAAAGGAAGTTCGTGTGTATGCTTTTGAAGCCAGTTGGGGTACCATTACTCCTACAGTTTTCGGTCTCCCTAAACCCCACAAAAGTGGTACCCCAATGCGCTCCATTATCTCTGGAAAAGACAGCGCCCCCACAAATTGGTGAAAGCCATAATAAAAACCAGATCATCTCACATAAAGAATTTAGACAGCTTAGTTGAAAAACAAAGGGAAATGAACATTGATTGAAAACGTATAGCCAGCATAGAATATAAAATCCCTTTATACCAACGTCCCAGTGGTGTAAATGTCTAAATCTCCTAAAAAGCATCTAACACAATCTAAGATAAAGCTCTCTCTGTCAACAGCTAAAATAATAAAAAAAAAATCTGCTGTCTCATCACCAATCAATGCTACTTCACATTACATAATGATTGTTATAAACAAATATTTGTATGACCAATGGGATCGCCTCTCAGTGAAATGATGACATGTATCTTCTTAGAATTTCCAAATAATCAACATACATTCGTTACATTAATGATGCTCTAATTATTTACCTGACCTAACAGATCACCTAAACAAAGTCGAACACACAATAGAATTTACATACGAAAAACACTATTCCTTACGCTTCCTAGATATAAAGTTACACTATATCAACAACAGTTTAAAACTCGGTGTCCACCGGAAAGCAACCAACGAAAAATGATCGTCTTAATTTCTTTTCCAGGTCTGAAATCGACTTTCAACGCTAATGTACTCGTCTCACCAATGATAGTTTAACAGTTTTGTAGGATGGTTAGTGTTAGTCATACTGACCTTGTCCTACCACTAAAAAAGCACATCTAATGCAGTAGATTTTGTTCACCAATGACTTGGGCGTCACTGGCACGTGTTTTATTACATTTTTCACTTTTTTTAGAGACTTTAGAATCCTTATTAGCCGCTAGCGAATCAGTTCTTGCAACCAGTCTTATGACTGTCAGGAATGCATATATTTTGGGCACAGCTTTGATAGTGCAGTGTGAAACCAAGCTAAACAGTGGTCATCTTAGAGAGACTGAACTGAATGTTTCTCACGGCAAGAATCATTCTCCTTCCAAACGTTGTTTAATTTTGGTTTCTCTCGATGACAGCAGCGGCTACATTACGGCTACATTACCTCATTGACCTATGACATTATATATATATATATATATATATATATATATATATATATATCATGCTGTATTGACCGATGTCAAATAATGACCCTTAAAAGCCTGATATACTGGCTGCAATTGATTAGTATAAAGTTCAGAACTCACAGCATGATAATCAGGAACAATCCCAAAGTGCTACACCCGCCACGAACACCACATTGCCTTATGTTGCACCCTTCCTTGTTTGAAGCCTAGCCGGAAGGAAGCTACTGATTTCATTCAATGGGTTGAGGAAAATAGTCATTCTCATTCCCCAGTTGAAAGTCAACACCAAAAACGGGCATAGAGGATTTGCCAGCAGCTTGAAAATGGTTACGTGTCGTTGTACCCGTCATTTTTTATGAGAAACTGTTTAATAGCGTCTGTTCACAAGGCCAATTGTATGGAGACATTGATTGACAGTGCTTTGGGAAGGACCAAACTCTGTTGACAATGTACGAGTTCTTGTGCTGGGCTGTTGGTCAGCCATTTCAAGTAAGGCGTCATTATCTACAACAGAAGGTCTCCTTGACCTTGGTTTATTTTCGAATCTGATATCATCTTTCAGGCGTCTGAACCCGATGTATGATGATAGATCCAGGGATATCCAACAAATTATTATTTTTTTTTTTTTGCAGCTGCCCCTGCATTCAGTCATTTTCTTCCACAGGTAGCGTAAAATGGCTCAATTGCAATCTTTTCGCCACTTATTATCAAATCTTTAAAATAAAGAAAAGAATTTAATGTTTATATGAAATATATGACAATAAAGAATAAACAATTCAGCAACGATATGACAATCACATTAATGATATAATATAGAGACTCAATTGCCAAAAATGTTCAATAAAAATCCGAAACATGAAAGACTCAAACTGGTAGGTCAACATTTGACAGAAGCAATGTGCAAATCATGAATCCTCATTGAGAGAAACTCAGCATCCAATCGAGCCGACCATCATGAATCGCTAGTAGTTTAGTCTTTGAGGTTTTGTAAGTTACAAGCTAGTTATTCCTCCCCCACACAAAGGCTACAGGACCAGAGAATATATTAGCTAAAATGTCTGATCCTCCTGGTTTTTAAAAGGCTGTACATTGTGTTTTTGGAATTGTATCATATGCATAAATAGTTGATCTGAGAATATTCGTAAACAGATTTTTATTAAAAAGCAGAAAGATGGGAGAGCGGCTTAGGGTCTATTTGCATAGATATCATTAGACTGTCCATTCAAAACAACCTACATAAACCTATCTGTGTGAAAGTACTTGATGTTTGCGTCAATTATCTGAAATATACTATAACCAGAGAGTTTGTATAGCAACATCACATATCCCACTGTTTGAAAAACATTCTAGATATCTAAGGCAATTGCTCGAAGAAAAGAGCAAAACAGAGGCATTTTTGACTACCATATTGTCGAGTAAATTATCTGGTCCAGTCATAAAAAATTTCCAGATCCAAATGTAATGTCAGATGTCACAACATAACTATTGATCCTATGAAGCAAATTTTGTTGAACTTATAACAATCATACACATCAAATATGTTAAAAAACATATATTATATATCGACACTCAGAAAAGATAAAGTAAACAAGCTGTGTTTTCGGGTTCTACGCTCTCTTGCGAATTTGTTTTTTTTTTTCCATAGCGACAAAACTCCTTTCTCAACATTCATTCCTAAAATATATCGTAACAGATGATTGAAAATGGATTATATGCAACAATATATCGTGAAGAGAGTGGATTACCAAGGCTAAATGTCCAAATCCCAATCCCAAAGTTAAGCTTCATGAAAGAAAAGGTACTTTTGTGTGTGGGCTGGGATCACGAGGATATTATGCATTTAGAAGACTTAAATGTCAATGAAACACTAAACAAACATTTATATTGTGTCCATAAATGTATAATTGCAATAGCGCCTTAATCTCGTGAATGGGAAAATGTTGTTTTCCTCTATGTCAACGCAAGTCGGCATACTGAAATAATAACACAATAATAAAAAAAAAAACAATTTGGTTGTTCTTTTCTACCCAACCTGCCGTCTTCTGACATTGCACCAACTGAATATTGCACTTTCGCAGCTTTGCAAACTTCGATTGCGAAAACTGTCTTTTAAATGAAACCAAATTAAAGAGTTTGTCAAGAAAGTTTTATAATAGATTTTATTCAAAATGTGACAAAGAATTGCCTGATAAGTGGCAACAACTCATTACAAATAATGGTTAATTTATAATTGAATAAAATATACCTCAACCTAACTTTTTGAAGAATAAATTTGATAATGATAATGGAAAGAATGTATGACTCTTCCTCATATTTCATTTGAATATTTCATAGGCTGACTAGAAAGTAGTGATGCTAGAGTTGTGAAAAATTGCATTCGTTAATTTAAACTCTTCTTATTACTAATGGCATTATTTCCTGTTAAGCTGACATCTGACTGTTTAAAGAAGAATTCAGAAGTAACTTGTAGCGACTTCTTTTAAAAATGTCCCAAAGCTCAAGGATAACTGACGAAAAGGGGCTTGTTTCATCAGGACAATGCTTCAGCTCACATAACCTTGTCTTCAATGGCTGTTGTTCATGACCGTGGCTTAGAACTGATTGGTCGCACTTCCTACTCTCTTGATTTGACTATCATCTGCTTTTCAACGTGAGAAAAATACATGTCTGGGAACCAGTATCGCAATGATGATGATGCCATATCTGCTGTTGATGACTTTTTGGACAAAAAGATGAACAAACATTTTTGGACAGTCATATATCAGTTTGCATTGAAGGAAACGATGCCGTTATTAATAGAAGAGGTGAAATTAATGCATGCCACATTTCATAGCTCTAACATCACTCCTTAATAGTTAGCTTATAAACTTTTTAGCTCACCTTCGTAAATACATAAAATAATGTTCATTCTTTAAAACATGAAGACGTATTCGATCATTATCAACATAGTTATACAGATATCATTTCATTTATGTTACGTTTGGGTATATAAATGTGCAAAAAATCATGTTTATCTATTTAGATAATAATTTCGGGGTGGCTTTCCAAATATCTGCAAATTATTTAAGAATAAATTGAGCAAAATATAATTAAAAGATAGGACATGCATCCGTAATTTGATTTTAAAATGCAATTTCACGATAACACAAATAACTGTTCCAAAATACTTAATGTATTTATATGGATTTTATAAATGTCATATTTATTTTAAATTTAATGTCATTTCATTTTTGAAGAATTCATTTTTGAAGCGTTTTTGATGAGGCATAGTTTGTATTTTACTGAAGTGATGGCGTTGTCGTTTACCGTTTGACATGAGCTAATATCTGATTTCAAATGGTAATGAAGTTATGTAAAGATTTAATGACCGTACAAAGTAAATAAATAAAGAGTGGGGGAAATTTAAATACATTGTAAAATTTCTGCTGTGGCAATTGATGATTAATTTTGCTTAAGAGGGAATAAAGTCGATTAATTGTAGAATCAAAAGCATCCATATCTTAATAATTGGGTTTAGGTTTAAAAATCAATATGCATTCAATATCTGACATCAAAGCAGCATTATTTTCATGATCATTTAAAAAAAATCAAATGGAAGATAGTAAGATGGAGAGCAAGACAAAGAATGACTGATCAAAATGACCTGCTTTAATCGATATATACATTCTAAAGTGAAAATACAGTAATACATATAACACATAGTAACATCTAAAGAATTAATGGAATTTCTTTATAAACCGACATGATTTTTTATTACTTTAAACTCTAGACCTTCACAAATTACGCGATACTTAAGGCTTAAAATTGATTCCTAATCTGACAGCAGCTATGTTTTCAACGACGATGTGATGAAAGATCTAATTTTTCTTCTACGGATACATTATTTCTACAACATATTTGAAGAAAATCAAGTGAGCATCTTCTTATTTCATTTTTAAGTAAGCAGTAATTTTAAAAATTTAGGAAAATTTACCCCGTAATCTAATTCTTATTGAATTTTGAAACTTTTCGTTTTATATTTACGATATCCATCGCTCTTATTTACTGATAATGTCGTGTATGGCCGACCGTACTTAAAAAAAACGGAACGTTTATACACTAATAAAAAAAATTCAACATTATTTTTAAAATATTGGTGCTTGATGATTTGTAGTAATCTTTTCCATTTATGTTTGGTTAATATAGTTTTTACTTAATAATAATATCAAAATCGTTGAAATTGATACAACATTTTAAATGATCTAAAACTTAATAATTTTTTATAATTAAAATTAAAAATAAACACTGTAAACAACTCTTGTAAAAATTTGTTATTCACCGAATTTTTTTCTTAAGAAAATAGCGTCAGTAATATATCCTTTTTTTTAATAAAATCAATTAAAAGCCTTTTTTAATTGAATAATGTTATAGTTTTGTTTCATTTTTAATTTACGATTCAGATTTTCGGTTAATGGTGTGTCTGTTTCTGATTGACAAAAACAAATTTCTGATTTAAATTCTCCAATGAGTCATGCTTTTAACTAATATAAATACGAAAATGGCCTTGTGCCACATCCAAGCTACACTTGGAAAATCAATATAAATATGAAGATACTAGAATTTTAATCTTGTAATTTCTTAAAATTAAATAAGTGGGAGTTAGCAGAAGTAGAAACAATATTTTACCAAGATTTTCTAAAAAAATAATTCCATTCATTTGCGAAAAGGTCCTGAAAATATCATTAAAACAGAACATTAATGGAGTTTTACATGTATTTCACAACAATGTTTTTTTACTGCAACAAAGACGCTAAATTTCCCATACTAATATTTAGCCTACCTGCTGACGCTAAAAAATGATTTTTAACCAACCTTTCTAACGTGATAGAAAGGATTAAAAGTTTAATAAAATAATAAAATATACTCTGGTCTTTCCTCTTAATAATAACATAAACATTTTGACGACAGACTTAGCTTTTATCACTATTACGTTTCTTTTTTCATCGTGGTTTGTTTTTGTTAGAGCATTTTGTGGGTACCTACTTTAAACGTTATATTTAGTTAATGCATATGTTTAAGTAGATAATGTTTTTAAGTAGAGTAATTTAACGTAACCTTGGCATTTGAGAGTGTTAGTATAAACCACCGTATGGTCTGATAGGTGTTTGAGCGCTAACACACGGAATCTTTCACAGACAAGCAAAGTACAATTAACATATGCTATCTGGAATTCAAAAATAAAATAACATTATCAAGATGTTAATTCAAAAACATTTAAGGAGAAAGCACTCAGTCAAAACTGAAGAGTCCAATAACAATTGGCGGACTTGATAAATAGGTTTTACCGAAATATTATTTTAATAGAAAAAGTTTATACATTATAACCGAAAGTAGCACTAGTTATTCAGTCAATGAATGACGAATATTTTCTTATATGGAAGCGACTAATATTTACGTTATAGAGATGAGCAGAATAGATTATTTCACATGTTATTTACATGTCACCCCACACGGGTACGGGATATAGCACAAGGGTGGTTAAAATTACGGAAACCAGACCCCAACAAAATGTAGTTTGTTGGCCTGCACTTGTTATATACTCACCCTACCAATAGAATGATATAGCGTTCTTGGAGCAGAGAACTGATGATCGAAGATTGTACACCTTAATTTTCGTATACATACACTGTTAGGTTCTTCAAATTATCGATTGAATAAAAATGTCTTCCGTCTGTGAGAAGAACATCATGACGCAGTTCACTTGGCCAGATATTTGGAAACGGCATACTGTACTGCTAACCATTCGCGCAGAAAGCTCCAATACGAATCTTTCATTTATTTGGGAGACAATCTGAGGACAGTGCAGATGATTCAGAAATAGTTGGATGAGTCTAATGGTGATTACGAATGTGTTTGTAGTGATCACTAGTGATGGTGACGTAATGTGTGCATTCATCTTCGCACAGAGCCTCAAACAACACGGAGGCGTACGTCAAGTAGTGCTGCCCTGGGTCAAGAGAGAGGCTGGCAACAGAACTCTGCACCATGTCACACAAGCAGAAGTACTCAGTCATGGCAGTCAGAAAATTGCTGCAACCACATCACCCTTACATCTGTCCACTTAACTCCCCAGTCTCCAACTCTTTTAGGGGCGCAGTCGAGCTCTAACCCCAAAGATAAACTGAAGGCAAGCATTATAGCAGCATTCACCAACTTAAACAAAGAGATCGCCTAGAAGAGATGCACTAGATTTTGAAGTCGTTTGGCGGCTGTGCTTGAAACCAATGTCAATTTTATTCAATAAATGTAATCTTTAGTATTTCAAGATTTTTATGTGTAATTTTAAATATATATGTTAAAATGAGATATCGGTGTTATATTCATTTTGGCGTAATTTAGATCCTATAATCATACGCTATATATATATATATATATATATATATATATATATATATATATATATATAGAGAGAGAGAGAGAGAGAGAGAGAGACGTTATATAGTGAACACATCGTGTTTAAAATAGACGCGCCATTTTTATTTCATTGCAACAAAAAAAAAAAGAAACGGCAAACTATGCGTTAATTTGTTGTTTTTTTTTAAATCTATTTTTGGCCCATGCCTTTATGAAGTGCCAGAGTAAACCTGGAAACTTTTAAGTACAATAAAGCATATATGCAGATAGCATCACTCTGGTTTTATGACTCATGGTCGCTATTAAAATCAATTCTTTGAGGGGAAAGTATTATCAAATGTTGATTCTTTTAAATGAAGTCGATATAATTGCTTTGGTTGTTTTATTTCCCGTTTATTGCTTTTGTACTAAAATTAGGTTGAAATTTGCAAAGAATAACATTTTGCAACAGATAGATCAGTAATAAGAGCTTTACTGGAAGTCCGTAAGTCTACCCACGCATTCACTGGAGTTAATAAATATAGAACTAATCAGGTCAAAAATAATTCATGGTCAATGTGAGCTTTGATTGTGACACCGTGACATTGTTCACATGGAGGAATTTTGATTTCTTAAATTGGAAAGTAAACCTGTAGTACAAACGCCGCATATCTATCTATCTATCTATCTCATCTGGTTCATGCCTATCTTAGATTTCCATATCTATCTCAGCCCGTTCATCATCTATCTATCTTCGAGGAATATATGAAGTGTAAAAAAACAAACATTGTTGCTCCAAATTACACAAATAACTCCATGAAGATATATGCAATTTTCCTCACAAATGACGTTATTGTTGCAGAGATGCAAAATTGGCTCCAGTCGCTTGATGGCACCACCTTCAAATAAGGTGGCTACATCCATGATCATTGATGTGAAAATCGAGTCACAGTAGCGACTCTCAGAAGTTTGAATATCTGGAAAATGTGATTAGCTCAATTCGGTGTATTTGAATAACAAAAGACACCATCCCAAGTTTCAGTGTTCATTGCAACAATGACTATTGTCAACATATGTCCCTCACGATAGTTCGTGGATAGGAATTAGAGGCGTTAAGTATTTACTAATTCCAACTTAAGCAAAATTAATCATCAGTTGCCACAGCAGAAACTTTACAATGTATTTAAATTTCCCCCACTCTTTATTTATTTACTTTGTACGGTCATTAAATCTTTACATAACTTCATTACCATTTGAAATCAGATATTAGCTCATGTCGAACGGTAAACGACAACGCCATCACTTCAGTAAAATACAAACTATGCCTCATCAAAGACGCTTCAAAAATGAATTCTTCAAAAATGAAATGACATTAAATTTAAAATTTTACAATTATTGGAAGGCCATTTAGCATATTATGATTATAAATACTCAAACCAAAATAAAATACTTTTTAATGACGTTCTTGAACTTTGAACTATTTCGCTTTAGCATTTTGAAAGATATGGAAAATACGTAATAAATTAAAGTGCCAAGCCTGTCAAATGCAAGCTTACGCATATTTTGATATTTACTAAGCTTTGTATCTGGGATCGATTTTCGACCACAGATTCAAAATTTATAAAATCCATTTAAATACATTAAGTATTTTGGAACAGTTATTTGTGTTATCCTGAAATTGCATTTTAAAATCAAATTACGGATGCATGTCCTATCTTTTAATTATATTTTGCTCAATTTATTCTTAAATAATTTGCAGATATTTGGAAAGCCACCCCGAAATTATTATCTAAATCGATAAACATGATTTTTTTGCACATTTATATACCCAAACGTAACATTAATTACTCACGGTAGCATTAATCCATCTTTTTATATAGGAATAAAGTGTCGCTGCTGACACATGAGTTTGAACATAGATGACTAGTGAACAATCACAGGCGATCCCATTATTTAATTAAATAGACCACGTGACCATAGAGGAAACGAATATATGGGAGGCAGCGTGTATCTAATTGATCGCTATTACTATTCTATCTTTTATTACTATTCGGATCACCATTTATACTTTATCGTTTATTACTTTACACGCCGCTATTTTCTACTCTATTCACTATACTATTTCTCTATTCGGATCCCTATAGGGATTATTATTCGAACGACTGTTATCGAGCCACTACTATTACTGTGAGTGATATTCGAAGCAGGCTGACACCAGTACTGTTTAACAGCGTACTATAGTTGTATCTGCGATTACAAAGTCTCCACTACAACGAGTATTACTAAAGTGCTAACGAGTATTCGTTGATATCACAAAAGTATCAACGAGTGTTCGTTGATATCACAAAAGTGGCGACAAAGATTCACAAGGAATCCTTGAACTTACGCGAGGATTCGTTTAGTAAAATGGAAGAATTAAAAGCTATCAGGGTTCAAATATTGGCGCTACAGAAGCAAAAACAAGAACAACATTTGCAGCAACAAAAACGACAGCATAAACAGCAATTATAATTGCAATTACAACAACAGAAGTTTTTCGAGTTGTTTACCAATACTAAAAAAGAAAAAATCCAGATTCATTCATCTCAGAAGATGTTGCTAATTTAATCAGCGAACTTTTATACAATCCAGACGAACTTATCCAGCTTATTATGGAAGATACGAAGTAATATTCAAAAGGGGTTGATGAAAAGAAAGTTCGGTAATTATCAAGGAAATTGTCTCCTGCTGAGCATGAAAAATGCGCGAATAATATTTTGCCGAAAAACCAGCAGAGATAAATTTTGATGAAAATGTTCTAATACTATCAAAAATGTTTTGGTTATAGAAGTTCATTATTCAATAAACAATGACTAAAATCCGACGATGAAGATTTTGTCACGTATGCAGGCGTTGTGAATGGACAATGTGAGAAGTTCACGTCAAATGAATTAACACCTGATTCATATAAACGCCTGATATTCGTACAGGGTTTAACTTCTAAGGACGCGGAGATAAGGTCCAGGATACTTGCTAAATTAGAAATGGCTTCCAAATTAACTCTCCAGATATTAGCGGAAAAATGTCATCGTATTGTGAATTTGAAACTCTATACTACAAGGATTGAGGAAAAGACAATTGACAAGTACAGAATGTCCTATCATCTAAGAGGAAAAACTACAAATGTTTTTCAACTCCTAATAAAACAGTAAAAAAATTATAAACCCTACTCAATACCTAATACTTGTTATAGCATTTTAAAATTTATTGTTTTTTTAAGAACAAAAATGTTATAAGATTAGGACTCAAAAGTACGTGTTGCAGAAACAAAAAATGTAGAAAAAATAAAACGTATGTGAACATGATAAATACATGGAATAAAGATAAGAAGTCTAAAAGGGAAATTAACAATACATCTCAAAACAGGAAATTTGTTTTTTGTGCAAATTAATAAAGTAAAAATAAAATTGCAACTGGATACAGGATCTGATATGACTATCATAAATGCGCAGGCATGGAGAAAAATGGGTAAATCTAATTTAGTGACTTCTGATAACGATGCGTATGGAGTTTCAGGAAAGAGATTGAACTTTTTAGCTGTAACATTACTTTTGTTGGAAAAACCAAATCAAGCGATGACGTTTGTATTAAAGAATACTGCTAATTTCTTTGGAACTGACTGGATTGCATTATTTGATCTTTGGCACTTCCCAATTAATTCTTTTTGCAACAAGATAAATGCTGTTACGACCAGTACTAATACAACTAAAAATTGAAAAATGAACTAAAAAAAGAGTTTCCCAGAAGTTTTCTCAGGGGGTCTAGGAATATGCCCGAAAGTAAAAGCTTAGTTTCAGTTAAAAGATAATGTAACATCGACATTTAAGCCAAAAAGGAGTGTACCTTTTGCGGCCTTAGATCCAATTAATAATGAATTGGACACTCTAGAAAAATTAGATGTGATCTCAAAAACAGACTGGGCATCACCAACAGTCTACGTTAAATAAAGAAATAATAAAGTCCGCGTATGTGCTGATTTTTCAACGCGGTTAAATGAAATTTTAAAAAAATTTAAATACTCCTTATCAAGTCCAGAGGAAATTTTTGCCAAATTGAATGGTGGTATTTTTTTTTTATAAATTGGACCTGTCAGACTACAAGTAATAGTGGACGAAGAGTGCTCAAAATTATTGACAATTAACACACTTAGGGGGTTATACAAATTCAACCGACTTTCTTTTGGTATAAATTTAGCACCAAGCATATTCCAACATATAATGGATACCATGCTTGCCGGTTTGGATTGTGCTCACGCATATTTGGATGACATTCTTATTAAAAGGGCGAGTATTATCGAACATGTATTATTAGTGCGAGTATTGTTCGAAGACGTCTGATACCAGTATTGTTCAACGGCGTACTATAGTCGTATCTGCGATTAAAAAGTCTCTACTACAATGGCGGACCAGTTGGGGGGGGGTGTTCTGGACCCCGGGTGATACTTCATGAGGGCGGCATTTTGCGGGCGAAAATAATTGAAGACGCGATCATTCATTTTTATATTATGGTGTTTCAAAAAAGAAATCTATTTTTTTTTTATTGATTTATTTTTCAAATTCATTCCTTTTTGTTTGGAAGATCACAAACACAGGATATGCTGCCCTGTTGGTGACCTCAGCTTTTATTATCTAGGGCGGCTGTCTGTACTTTTATCTGGTCCTGCGGTGAACGACCTCTGGCTGGGACTACAAAACCACACCGGGGCATTCCAAGAGACATTTCGACTATATTGTAATCGACCTAAATAATTTTTGAATCGGTTTTAAATTAATTTTAATAAAAACGTCATATCTTTTTTTTTTCAATGATTTCAAAATCAAGTGTGAACATGTTGAAATTGTAACGAAATTTTTGGTATTTTATTGATTCTAATGAATAAAATAAATTAATTTTATAATGAATAGCTTATTTGATTTGAAAAATCCTTGAGAAAATATTTTTATCATTTAACAGGAGTTGTTCAACGTTTGGTGACTTGAATTAAAAAAAGAAAAAAAACAATTGTTAATTCATACATTTCTAGAAAGATCTAGAAAACGAGAAGACCACATATAAAGAACAATTAAATTTACGATGTAAACAACCTAAAAAAGTTATTTGCAAATTTGAAATTTATTTTTAAAAAACTCAAAAATGTATTTTTATACCGTGTTTTTTTTTTTTTTTTACTGGAGTTTTAGAGGATGTTTTATCTTTGGGTTGAATCAAAAACAAATTTCCTCTGATGCAATTTACCCACATTTTATTCACTTAAAATTTTGAAAGGCTTCGAACAATTCCGTGTAAGATTTAATATTTGTAATTAAATAAATATTTATTTAAGCTATCTAAAAATGTATGATTAAAAGTTCCCAATATAGGATAGCATATTTTCCGAGATTTTAATACATTTTTTAAAAAAAATTACAAACGATTTTTCATTCACACTAAAGTTGCTGAAAATTCGTCTTCTTCGTTGAAGTCTTAAGATTTTTAACATTATAATTATTGCGTTTCTTCCCAAACCCGAGGTCTTTTAGGCGGAAAAATAAATAAAATAAAATGTCGGATTTTTTCAAATGTTTTTGTTAGATTGTAATTTATATTTTTCAGTTCAGTTATTTTTATTACGACTATTACTAGGGATTACTTTTTAAAATATTATATTGAATATAAGAATGAAATAAAAATGGATAAGGAAATTTTTTAAGAAAAAAAACGATAGTAAATTTTAAAAAGTGAATTTAAGAACGGATTTAAACAATTATTGGCTGTATAGGATAAACTCCTGTAATTATTTACTTCTATTTTTAAACCACACTTCCTTGTGCCATTATAAGATGCCAATGGGTCACGAAATTGTCTAGCTAAGTTTGTGATAGTTAAAAAATTATGCAACGTTTTTTTCAACCACACTTTCAAACTTGCGCAAAATTGTACCTTATTACAATAAATAAAAATTCCCTATACTCTCTCTATTTGATTCTTGTTCTATTTTTCCATCGATTAGAATAAGTAAACGACAAAAACTGAATGGTACGGCTTACCGTAAGTTGAAAGCTACCAGAGAAGGCGAGGAATGAAAATGTGCTGCTTTTTATATGTTTTCCTACAGAAGAAATGTGTAGCTAAAGAAAAATGTGAAGGCGAGGATGCTGAGTGTACATCAGAACTAGGAGTGGAGGAACATGGCGAAAATGCGAATATGGTGGAGACAAATATAGAAATAAAAGTTGAAGAGGAATTTCCTTCACGAATTAATGTTGTTAAAGAAATTGAAGGTGATAATGTTGATGTTCCAAAGGAAGAGAGCTCCGGTGCATGAAGTAAGTACAAGTGTGAGTATGAAGGAGCTGATGAAGTTACTGGTAATAAAGAAATAGAACAGGCAAACATAGAGATTACTGTGTACGAAGACATCACATTTTGGCCAAGAATTTGCTCAGAGCAGTTGCTTGTTGACCTTGTATAACTGGGACCTAAAAAGTTTCATAAAAAGATGAACCGTTTGATAGACGGTAAGACCGGGGAAAAATAGTCCGGGGATAATTCTAGAACACTGGTTTTCCAATACTATTGTGAATGTAGAGACTGTTTTGAAATCATGGTTGCTGTATTCAAAGAGGAACAAATCTCTTTATTTTCTCTACTATCGCCTCTTCCTGACAACAGGGCAACGCAAATCAATTCTAGCAAGAAATCCAGGATTTCATACATTCTGGAAGCTTAATTAAAAATTCCTGAACATGAAAATTTGTCATGCCACCAAAGAGTTTTCAATGAATGGAAGATGTTGAAAATTACTCTTAATAAAGGTAAAACTTTTGACAGTAAGTTACAAGAAAAAACTATGAAAGAAAGACATATATGTAGTCAGGTTTTAATATGGTTACTTGATGTCGTGAAGTTTCTGACGAAACAGAACCTGCCTTTTAGAGGCCATCGAGAATATGTATTTAGTTCCAATAAAAGTAACTTTATAGGCCTTGTTGAAGTTATGAGCAAGTATGGTCCTGTTCTTGGAAAGCATTACTTTAAAGAAGTAAATGATAAATGACGGTACTTGTCACCGAAAATCCAAAATGAATTCATTCATATATTGGGGAAAAAACGTAAAGGAAAATATATTGAATCGAATTCGAAAAGCCAATTATTTTGCAATTATACTAGACAGCACGCAGGACATTTCTCATACTGGTCAGATGAGTTTCATTTATCGATACGTCGTTGTTGAAGACAAAGTATTGGAAGTTCGGGAATCATTTCTTGGTTTTATCACTGAGTTTTACCATATCGCATATTGCAATGAATTCAAAGGAAGATATCGTATATTGCACAAAATATAGGGGAAGAAAATATAAGGAGCGAGATATAGTTCTACTGATGTTGTTTAAAACTACAATAGACAGGACATATGAGAATGTGGGTAGACTTGATGAAATAAAAAGAATAAGGAAACAGATATTTATAGTTGGAAAGAGACAGTGTAAATATCTAGAACATAAACGTGTGATAATGTGGGCCTAGAGAATTTAACCCTATAAAATAATGTAGGCAAGTGAAACAGTGGAAACAGCGAAGAACCAACATAACGTGTGGAAATGGCAGAAGACAAATAGGGACGGTAAATGGCAAAGAATTACAGAGCAAAAAAGGTGATTTTGTGAACCCATGATAGCCCACGTTCAGAATGTATACGTCATAAAAAAAGAGAAAACAAACTAGGTCAATATGTCGTCTCTTTTCTTATCGGTGTAACAATCTCTTCCTATGTTTATTTCGTTTCAATAGTCAAACACGGGTATACATCATAGTTTAAAACGATTAAAGAGTCGTTATAGCGAAGTTCATGGAAGGACGATACAAATCAATTATTAATCTAATGTAATCCATCATCTTCAGAACTGTTTAGAATATCAGCTATATGCAACCATTTACTCAGATCAAAATGGCTTCAAGCTGATAAGTCCTGTCGTATTGACGAAACTGAATCACAAATAAACTTTCCAAAAGAAACAAAATGAAGAGCACATGTAACTGGAAAATAAAATAATGAGATAATCAAGATGTTGACTTTCTGCAGTTCTTTAAACCAAAGGTTAGCAATGAAACCCACATCCATATGAGAAAGGGCGATAACAGAGGACATGATAAACGCACTTTTCTGAAAAACTATTTTGAGTGAAAGTTTTTTTATAAATTCTAACCTTGTGTAACGCTCTCTTGGAGGTGACTTCTTGATAATATCTGTCAGGGGAGACAATCCTATCTCGCTGCATATTTGGAATGTGTCTGAAATGCATACCACATGTTAACCCAAACCACGTGTGTGTGAAATGGGTTTGCAGAAACCTTGGAAATGTTCGATGGTTGTGCTAGTCTAAGGTCACAAGTCATGGTTACTGATGTTTTGAGCGTTCAAAGATTATCACACCAGATTATGCGCTCTCTTTCAGAAGCATTAGCTAAGGTCCACTCAACTTTGTTGCAGTATAATTGAGTAGACGTCTGTAATAGTGATTTTCTAGTTGTCCTAGCAGATATAAAAGAACGGAAACGAGTAGCAGCCATTACTCTCTTCGCTAACTGGCATTCAATGACCGTGTAAACGAATCGTTCACTGCTCGGTTAACGAGTGCTGAATATTTCCTGTACAGAAACAACTAAAGTTATTACCATTAATTTCCAATATCTAAACAGAAGTAGTCCGTTTGTCTTTTGCTTATACGCGATTACACATCCCCCAATAACAAAACTCAACTGGAACTGTTTGGAATATATATTCTAATATATTATAGAGCCTTCATATGTTATAGAGATTTTGTTTTCTACCAATATTACAAACAAAATGACCATTTATTACCTCAGCTGTGCTTACCTGTGGCTTTACCATGCCTTGTTTATATGCGGTCTGTATAATGGTTATGAGCGCGTAAAATGGAATTGAAAAATGATACCATTGGGCAGAGATCAACTCCGTCTGAATCTGTTGCTTTCATTCACACTAATTCTTTAAAAAAGGAATAAGTCCTTCGCTTCTTCATGTGCACAGTTATTGAGTAATATTAGGGCTGAGTTTCTGCTAGTCTAGCAGGACTAATTTGAATTCGAAGGTGAAAGGGAAAACACTCCACGATGTCTTACAAGCAGTAGTGGAAATTCTAAGATAAAGAATAGGAATCTATAAAGAGCCGTGATCATATACGCCCTGAATAAAGAATAATTCCTATGATCATTGACATGTAGAGCGGAACGAAATTTCTTTATTCATCAATCTGTTAAGTCATGATAGTAACTTACTTGTAAAATCCTCACTATGGCGGCTGTAAATGAAGGTTAAATTAAATCTATAAATACATATTCATACTTTTGATTGCCGCTATAAATACGCCATTCGATGAGTGGCTTCACAATCTATTGGTTCAAAATTGCGCCTTAGAACATTTTTTGGCCAAATCAGATGAAATAAATCATTGGAAGCGTAAATTGGCCTATAGTATATGAGACAGAAAAGACAGTTTTAATTTACTTTGCACGCCAAAGCAACGGCGAGTGGGCTGCAATATTGTAAATTATTATTAAAAGATGCTGAAAGGAGACAAACGTAGACAGAAATTGGAAAATCCCAGTTATATTGTATTTCATGTTGCAGTAAGTTTTAACACCGCGGGAGGTGCTCGGTCTATCGAAAGTTTTATATCCCGAGACTCTGTTTGAAAAGGTTTGTATACTGTTATTGAATATTATATAAAATAAACTAATTATAATTTCATACTGACCTCCCAAGCTTAATCATAGGTGCAATAAGTATTGTTTCGGTTCTCACTGAGGGGTGCTAAACATTTGTAAATAGCACCTCATATCGTATGCTCTTCTATAAGATGAGCCATATGGCTTCCGCTTATTTAGGTCGACTGCTAATGTATTAACTGTTTAGATAATAACAGTGAGGTTTGGTTCGTTGCTTTTGATATATAGAAGGTATTTGTCAGGGTTTGGTACATTGGCCTACACCATAAGTTGAAAGGTTATGGTATTCCTGGTGGAATATTTGAACTGATTCATATTTTTGCATTCAGGCAGGTGTCCAAGGGCGCTCTATCCTTGGACTTAACTTTTTCTTACTTTTCATGAATGACTTTACTGATCTTATCAGTTCTCAACTCCATATCTATGCTGACGACACAACTATTTTCTCCTGGCTTAATGGTAAGTCTAATTGGTTTAATATTCTTAAATTGGCAGCTGAGCTCAAAAAGGACATCCAATCTCTTGATCCTTGGGGCAAGTAAATGACTTGTTAATTTTAACGCTTCTAAATCTACATGGCTCTTTTTTAATCATCTGAGAGAATCCTTTTTGTCATTTATCAGCATATCTAGATCCCCGGAGAGTGATCCCTTCCGACTTTTCGAGTTAACGTCATATAGTGGAATGTTTATATACAAGGTTTACTGATAAGAAAGTTGGTTCACTGTGTCGTGCTAGACAGTTCTTTCATGCCATAATCTATCTAGCAATATTCAAAGTATGGGTGAATGGTAGGCTTATAAATAAGTCTACCTTTCGCCTATGCTTTGAATATTGTTCTCACATCTGGTTTGGCACTTCTATGAGTTTAGATATTATTGATTAAATGCAAAGAAGTTGCGATGTTGTTAGTCATGATCTGGCATATCGGCTTCAGTAACTCTACCAGCGTCGTAACGTATCTTCCCGGTGCATTTTTATATAAATATGTTCAGGATAAATTAATTGAAAAAAAAAACTATCCATTTTGTTTAGCATTGTTCGATTTATTTTATAAAAAAAGTAATTAAAAACAAGGGTTTTATTGAAGTATTTTTTAGATGTCAATTTACTTTAAATTTCTATACGATTTACTTCATTAAAAATAATTAAAAACAAAAAGCTGGTTCATATTTTACATAATGCCTTTTCAAATGCCTTAATTGAAGAAAAATATTCACTACTTAAAGTTCTAATCTTTAATGCATTACTTTTATTCGGTTATAAAAAGTTTTTTTTTTTTCTGTTGCTGAGTTGTTTCGGTCCTGTGTTGTACCGGTGCTCAGTCGACCGAATTGAAGTGGCCATTCCCGTTGTTTTTAATATCTTATGGCGAAAAGCTGTTTTATTTTCAGGGATTAAATGCGTTTTTCATTTATTAATTATTCATGAATTTAAAAAAACTTTAAAGAATTATTTGATAGCTTAAAGGAATATAT
Organism: Acanthosepion pharaonis; assembly: GCA_903632075.3. Classification (NCBI taxonomy): domain Eukaryota; kingdom Metazoa; phylum Mollusca; class Cephalopoda; order Sepiida; family Sepiidae; genus Acanthosepion; species Acanthosepion pharaonis. Next base: position 601,368 of record CAHIKZ030004977.1, on the reverse strand, counting down.
AATACTTGGGAAGGTTTCAGCCATGCTGTAGTAATGAGTAGAGTATTGGCTGTAAAGATCTGAGTATCTGGTACTAGAAAATGAAGGTCCTCTGAACATTTCTCATAGAATTAGCGATGGCATATCGATAAGCCTGCGACATTTCGATTTTGCGAAATCGGTCTTAAGATCTAAAATAATTCATCCCTCACAAGACTGCATAAAAACTTTTTTTTTAAACTGTCAAGGTCGGAAAGTGAGGATTATTCAGTTCCATCCCATATATGGCATCAGTTCCTCATTTTTTGACTGATCTCAATTAATGCTTAGTAGAAAGAGACTAGAAATGTAGAAGGAGACGGCCATCATAATATACTTGTAATTATAAAGTTTTTACCCAAGACATAACTAATGGCGATAGACAGGCAGCGTAATGTTTGTCGGCGTGTAAAATGCAGTCGGCGAAAAGAGTTCAAATTCTAGTCTAGCCAGTTTCATTCGCATTCACATTAATGGCTTGGAAAACGACAAACATTTCTTGCAAAATCGGAAACAGATTCATTTTCCTCTTATTGTTTTTGGCGTAAGATACTTTGACAGGCTAAACCTTCAATGGATTATAATCCATCGAGAAAACGGTTGTCTTTGTCCTGTCTTCTTTATTTATGTCTTCGTGTTGTTTTGCCTAAGATGTTCATTGATTGAGACAGACACAAAAAACTGAAACGCATAGATTCAGAATCTCGACTCCCTGTCACAAATATCAGTCTCGAGTTTCCAGAATTTTAAAGTAGCCTTGGAAATTACTCTTGTATCAATATGTTGTAATTACAAGATTACAAAGGTCATTGTGTTGACGACGCTAAGAAAGGTTTTAATATTGTGAGGATAATTTTCAGTGATGACAGAGGAGAATGATGATAAATGTTATCTAAAATAATTTGGAATAATTTCTGACGTGATTTCTTCTTTATCTGAGAAGGTTTATTCGTAATTTTAAAATAGATCGACACAAAACCTGTCTTTAATAACATTTGCTACCTAAATACGCACACACACACAATATATATATATATGTGTGTGTGTATGTGTGTGTGTTTATGTATGTATGTATAAAAAGCCACATAGAAGAACTATGTAAAATCATAGAATCTATGGTTCAAACAAAACAAATCGAAGATATACCATCATTGAAAGAATCATCAGAAAATAACACCAGAATTAATGTCATTATTAACAATCAAATAAACGATATATGGACCAAAACCTCTACGTCAGAAAACACACATTCTGGAAAATGCTAAGAAATAGTAACATGGCAAATATCTACGAACACTAGATAAACTCAACTTTCAACTGTGCTTATATTACCAAAGAAAGTACAACTAAAACCAGTCTTCGAGGAAGCTGAACCACAATAACAATTACTCGGAAAAATGTGTAATGAAATCGAACTAATGAAACAAATAAACAAAAATAAAAGGACATTGAAATAACTAAAACTAAATTACTTTTACAAACTATGTACACCAGAATGTGAGAACGAGGAATTAATCTCACTACAGAGAAAAGCGAAAAGTAGATCTGAAATTATGAAGAACAATTTATAATAGAGCGAAGAAAACCCATTCATTCATTAGGGGCAATTAATGCCTACTTCCAAAGTGCAACGATAAGTTTAACACAGAACTCGAGCACTCAACCACTAATTAATGAAAGAACTTAGTGTTTCCATATATACTTTATTAGTGATATGAGGCAGCAGGCTGAATAAAGTGTTCAAGCTAACAAGGTTGCAGTCATTGACATTATCTGGAATCTTCTAGAAATGTTACATGAAAAGGATAGTTATGTGAGAAGTTTGAGATATTCTCTGAGTTGACAGATAAATTCAGAAAAGAGACCCTCTGAAGAACATTCTCGGCGATACAATGCACCTGATTGTAATGAAGTTCTATAATAATGAAAGGTGAAAGAATGGATATCATTGTGGCATTATACTTCATAAGAGAAACAATACGATAAAAATGATAAGTGAACTTCATTGCTCATATGATGCTTTGCAATATCCATTAGTATTTGTGAATAAAGAAGATGGATAACATCTCAGCATTCGCAATACTGGAGCAGAAGCTGGTGAAAACAAAACTGCCTCTACAATGGATTTTTATGACTCCCATTTCATGTTTCATCCAAATATATTCAATCATCTACAAAGAAGTCAACAATTGCTCCACCAGTATGCAGTTGACATGTATGCCAAAATTGAATAAGCGAGATTAGGAACCAAAAACATCTCAAATCAGAAGAGTATGCTCATTTGAAAGATGAAATCAATAATGTAATAGAAATAGGCCAACTCTGTATCTTGCCAACCAGTTTTATGGGAAGCCCACGATACATGCATGAAAGAAAACAAGATGCAATGTTTTATGTTAGAAAATATGGCCACTCATATTTATTAATAATCTTCACCTGCAATCCAAAATAAAAAGAAATTCAAAATGAACTGCTTGCAGAACAGTCGTATATTCATAGACATGATCTTATAGAGAGGGTGTTTAGGATGAAATAATTAAAATGATGGAACTTCTTACAACCATCTGGCACAGTTGGATATTCTACATAGACTATATAGTGGAAGAAAAGTTGGCTACATCATGCTCATATTTTAATTTGGTCGATGGAGCAAGATCATTCCAATCAAATTGATAAAATCATTTTTGTTGAACTGCTAAATCCAACCGAAGGAAGATCATTGTATGAAAGGGGAAAAGCACAAATATCCATGGTCCATGTAATGCAATGAATAGAAATTCTACCTGTATAAAAGATAGTATGTGTACCAAATGATATCAAAGAGGCCTTTTGCAAGAGACAAAGTCTGGTGAAGATGGGTGATCATGCTGTAGAAGAAAACCTGAATATGGTAGATTTCAAGCAATGGTTGGCAACCAGCATGAAGTTGATAATAGGTGAATTGTCCTTTCCTTTCCTTCTGAAAATATTTGATGCTCATTTCAACGTTGAATTGTAATCCATCAAGTATGGAGTCAAATGTTTAAGCAAAGAATCAGATGCTATGTTTGCTTTCCAACACCAAAATAATTCAGATGAAACCAATAATTACATTAGTCAAAGACCACTTTGCTACTTCGAACAAATATATCCCTTTCCGGGACATATCAGTTGGCGACGAGATTTAAAACGACTTCACAAGTTAAAGAAGAAAAATATACAGTTGACAACACTTACTAAAGAAGAACGTTAGAAAGACTTGTTCAACGCTTACAGAAAGTAAGTAGTTTTTCCCTTATTTTTTGTTTTAACGCTTATTAACGAGGAACGTTAGAAAAGGAAAAACTTGTGCAACGTTTACAGAAAGTAAGAAATTGCACCCCCTCTTGTTTGGACTTAGAAAATTTTATTGTCTACATAAATTGGAGCAAAATCTTTTCTTAGGGATACGTTGGCAGAATGGAACAATTTGCGAAATTAACTAAGGTTCTACAAGTCACTTTACAGCAACAACAGAAACAATTTATTCATCAACAAGAAAGGTTTGAACAGTTATTCAAACAACAGACAAAATACAATAAAAGGCTTTGGGAAGACGTATTATCTAGGACAACAAAAGAACAGGGTTCTAGTTTTTCTTTTCTGTTGAAGGAATTTCAAATTCACTCTCTGAATTTAAGTACGACCCTGACAGTGGTTCAACGTTTCCGGCTTATTTTCGTAGGTTTGAAACAATATTTACGAAAAGATGCGAACAATGGTCCGATGAGGAAAAAATCACTCCATTGTTGCAGAAGTTTGGAACAGAAGAAAATACAAAATACGCGAATTTAATCCTCCCAAAGAAGCCAGAAGAAATTACATTCAGCGAAAGAGTAGAAATTATGTCGAAAATTTTCGATTAAAGATATAGTCCGTTCATACACGATACAACTGTCTAAATATCGTAAAACAGGAGGATGATGATTTTATCATGTATGCAGGTATCATTAACGCACAATGTGAGGCGTTTAAATTAAAGTAATTGTCAAGCGACATGTTCAAGTGTCTAATTTTTGTGCAGAGTTTAGCGACACCGAAGGAAAAATAAATTAGATCAAGAATCCTCACTAGCATGGAATATGATACGACGATTATGCAACAAAAAATAACGGAAGAATGTCAGCGACTTATAAACATAAAAAATGACATTAGGTGCAATGGGGAGTTAAATGGAAAAGGAGGGGGGAAGGAAAGAATGGAAAGAGACAGGAATGTAAGTATATTGTAAATACATACATTAAAAAGGAAATCAAGTATGCAATTTAATTGTCATGGTGGGTTGCGTGTCTAGAGGTTAGCAGTCGAGTTTTTATTTTTTTTTTAACCGGCTTCATATACACTTAATATATTTTTTTTTATATGCGGGCAAAGGCTTAAAGTTTCTGATTTTTTTTTCTGTACTCATCGTGTCTCAGCATGTTTTGAAAATCATCCTTTCAAAAGTTACTTTTTTAATTCCTGTTTCACTAAATATTTTGATTTCATGTATATATTGTACTTTAGTAGAAAAGATAATTTTTACTTTAACTTATTTCGCTATTTTGCTTTTTATTTCCAAATTAGTGTAATGAAATAATATAATTTAATAATTTTTAATTTTTTAATTTACGTTTTCTTTTTAATAATGTTTTTTTGCTAGAGTTGTTTTGAAATCTTGACTTTAATTTGAAATCTAATGTTTAATTTATCTTTTAGATTTTATTTCATTAGCATTTGAAATTAGTTTTCTCATTTTAGTTATTGTCAATGGTTTTCAACAGTGTGTTCACAATTTTAGTAACATTTTGTTTCAAGATTGTTAAAACTGACAATTACATTTGTTTACAAATATGTCGATATGTGAAAAATTGTCTCGCAACCAAACAATTGATTCAAATCAATATAAGTTCCACTTGTAATACACCAGTATATTATGTTTATTAGAAATAGTAAATTTAATCCATTAGATTTCAATTAAAGATAACATGAAGGCTTCAAGAAAAGTTTTTAATCTTAGGTATCGAGGAAAAGTGAAGGTTTTTACTTTTGTGTTTATAAACTGCATTCATCATGAACCGGCAACAAAAACAGGAAGCTGCTGGCGCGAGAATGAGGCTCTACACACAGAGGATAAGGCATCGATGACATAGAAATTATCGTAACAAATGTATTTCCTGATGTCATGATGATCCAGTGTTGCATGATTGTGTAAAAATGCATGATACATGGTCCTTGTGGAACAAGTAAATCCTTCATCTTGTTTAGAAAATCGCTTATGCCCAAAGAAATTTCTTAAAACATGCAGGGATGAAATGCTTCTGAAATTGAATGAATATCTGGAGTACAGAAGATGTAATACTGGAATCACAGTTTAAGTGGATGCCACTCAGTTGACAACAGGAACGTTGTGCCGTACAATGTCTACCTGTTGAAAAAGTACAAAAGTCACATTAATGTAGAAATGTTTTCATCAGTGAAAAGCATTAAATATATATTCAAGTACATGTACAAAGTACATGACTGAACTTTTCTTAAATAAGAAACAACCCATCAGTATATCGTGAGCAGAATCTAGCTCACGATGAAATTACTAATTATCTTGGAGAGGATCTATTTGGAGACTATCAGAGTTCAAGCTACGTGACACGTCTCACAATATCTACCGATTTTTGTACATTTTGAAGAATAACAAAGAGTTTACTTACACAGTGGCAACACTCAGCAAGTTGCCCAGAGACCGTGACACTACTTTCATTTAAACTGAATAAGCATGATATTGATGCAAAGAACCACTTGTGCCTTGAAATTCCTCTATAGTATGTATTTAATAAGCGCTATAGAAGATGGAAACCAAGGTAAAGGGATAACAATATCTTCAGTCGAATGTATACAGTAAACTCTAGACAGAAAAATTTCATTTGCGAATGTTGCTGTTGCATATTTCAGGCCCCATAAGCTTCCAGGATTTGCGCACTGTCGAAAGAGAAATCTTGCCAACATTTAAGGCAGCATGCTTGAGATATGGTATTCTCTGAAACTATGATGACACACTGGAACATGAATTGCTAGAAGCTGCTGCCTGTCAGATGCCCTTACTTAGATACGTGTTATGTTTGCTGTCCCGCGCACGTATATGAAGCCTGCAAATCCACTTCACCAGTGGACAACTCACAAGGAATCCATGATTGAAGATTTCTTGCACAACGGTTTTAATACAGGCCATGCAGAAAACATGGCACTGTACTCAATTGATGCACTTTTGATAGCGAATGGCATTAATTGTTTAGCAATTGGGTTGCCTGAATCTAGTGGAGTACCGCAGCTTGAACATCATGAAGACCTCGATCAACCAGGCATTGCAACACTTGAACAGAGACTGACTGCTAATGATGTGCTTGAATCTGTAGATAAGAAGAGAGGTGAGGTGCTTATAAACTCCTGTTTCTATGTAGATGCACTAGGAGGTTGTCATAAAACTTATATGTCTAATACCATAATTTCATATATACGAAGGAACAACTACCACTTGTGCAGTTGTGTTTGAACAGGCATCGACTCTACACTACTGTCAAGTGCAAAAATCTATCCTTAGATTGTTCAAACTTCCTGTCTCACTCACAGAAGCCAGCGTTTGTAATGGGCCAGCATTTCAGACTATGTAAATTATTTACAAAACCTGGATTTGATCATCTTGGATGAGGCTTCTATGAATCCTGCATTTGCTCTTCATGCTATTGATAAATCTTTGCGAGATATCACTGGCATGGCTGCTATTTTTGGTGTTAAAGTTTTTCTCTTAGTAGGGAGGCTTTAGGCAAGTCGTACCCAGATTGCCAAGAGGAAGTCGTGAGACAATAATTGAAATCTGTATTAAATATTCTCCTCTATGGCTGATTTTCATCCAATATAGATTAAGCGAAATCATCAGAACAAAATCAGATCAAAGGAAATTTGCATCATGGCACTTGCATCTTGGCAATGGAACATCAGTAGCTTTACAAGACCCAAATGTTGCTGTTGATGACATAGAAATACCTCAAATTTCATGCGTTGACGGCTCTCTGATGGATATCTTCAACAATACATCTGATGAAAAGAGAAGGAGCAGAGTAATTCTTTCGCCTTGTGATTAATGAAGAAGTTTTGAGACAATTTCCAAGTGACTGCTGCACCTATTATAGTACAGATAAAGTTTGACAAATGATCCTGATAAAGCTGAGCGCTACTCACTTGAATTTCTAAACTCTTTGACACCATCAGGAATGCCTCCTCAAAAACTAAGTTTAAAACCCGGCTCAATAATAATACTTCTTCGTAACATTTCTATCCAGAATGCACTCTGCAATGACACAAGACTTGAAGTGGTAGCCATGCAACGGCATTCAATTGAGGCTTCCTTGATTAATTGCTCACTAATTGGCAGATTTGACCTCAACCTCAGGATAAAGCTGGCTCCAAGCGACACTAACTTACCATTCACCTTGGAGAAAACCCAGTTCCCTGTTCGTTTGTCATATGCCATGACTATTAACAAGTCATAGAGGCAAACATTTCGGAAAGTGGGATTGTTCTTACATTAGCCAGTGTTCAGTGTAGGACAATTTTATGTGACATAATCTAGAGGTCGCAAAATCTCAGATGTAAGGGTTAAGGTGATGGAAACAGACAGACAAGGAAGGAGAAGAGGGTGAACTTTTACTAAGAACATTGTCTGCTGAGAGGTACTGACTTGAAAGAGTGGAGTGTTTTCAGAAATTCTGGAGACCATTGATTGCATTAGGTATGAGTCCTCGGTTTATATATATATATATATACACACACACACACACACACACACACACACACACACACACACACACACACACACACACACACACATATATATATATATATATATATTAAATTAATATATTTCAAAAGAGGAAACTATTTGTGGCATGTATTATATAGTTTTGTACATATATAGGTCTATTGTTTTCTGCATTCATATCGAAGGAAACTGGCATAGCTCTATGTTGGGAGGGTGGAGTACCAAGGACTGATTGGCATTGGTAATCTTTGCACATATGGTGGACACTCCCAAGTATCTCTATGTATTCGTTATTTTCCCCGCTTATGAGTATTGTGTTGTGGCCTTGTTAGGGCCAGAAATAAAGACACAAGAGAGGAATTGAGTTAAACAAATATATTAACAGAACATATGCAAACAAGAGTGTTACAACAAGAATGTTCGGTCTGACTGTCAGAGGAGACTGCTGGAAAACACCCCCCCCAAAAAAAAGGCAGTACCAGCTCCTATTTACAGCTGGGAGAGTCCATGCATGTATGGGTAAATTACCATAACAATTGTATGTTAAAAAAAGGGTAGATTTAATAGCTATATATTTGTAAATATACCTATACAAATATACACAATTTTACTATTTGCTGTCTAAGTATCTCATTCTATTATATATTTTAATTGTTCTTTCTTCAATGTGTTATTTTGATACATACATATATGTATAAAAAGATTATTGCTTATTCAACATTCTATTGGTCCGTGGAGATTCAAGTGTTGAGTTAAGACTAACCGTTACATAAATCAAATTTTGTTAAACACATCTGGTTATCGCAGTGATAAGGTAGTCCATGTTTTATACGGGGATTGTTGTTTTTATTATTTTCTCAGCATCTTAAGATTGTGTTGTTTGTGAAATTCTGAGTCGTGCTACAGGCGTAGAGAAAATTTATATTTGTTAATATATAAAACATAGATTTAAAAAAAAATAGAAACGCCGTAGGTACTTCATAATGTATTTCTCATTCCGGACAATGTTTTATTATTATTGTTGTTGCGGTTGTTGTTGGGTTTGTTGCTCTGTGGGATAGCTCAAACAAAAATAATTTACTCAGGGCTACAAATTTACGAAGCTAATATACCAATCATGAAAGCCAGTTTCATAAGGGCATTCTAGGCACATGCATCAAAGCCAAATATACGCTATACGTTGAGAAAACTTCATAAAAAAAACAGCGGATGACCTTGAATGTGTGGCCAAGTTAATATTTTCAGGTCATTTACTCCATTCTACTTTGAAAAACATGGACTCCCGATGATGATTCTACCCGATAAACTATTGCCAATAACAATGGAAAGTTGTATGGCAGCCTACGAGTCGTTAATGATCATGCCCAGTGAACAGAATTGTTTGTTGCCGCATAGCAGCGACACCGACTCATATCACATGAAATCGTGGTTTTATCGATTTGACTGGGATGAATGGTAATAAATAATATGTTGACTCTGATGGTCAGCCAATGCATGTGAAATATGTGTGTTGGTTCTTCTGCACTGTTTTGTGACCAACTGCACATCTTCATTGTTTCGATGTATAGCAACAACAATGGAATTGGATAATGTACCGTATCCTTTGGTCCGAGTTGTCTATTATTAATTTGCGGAGCATTCTGAATCGTTTTATTACCTCGTTTACCACAATAACCAGTATCGTTACATAATCGGAAGTGATGTAGCAAAAATTTCAGGGAGTTGTGGAAAGCTATCGAAAGGACACTGGTTAACATCTCTCCAGAGTCCTTATGATCACTTTTAGCATCGACGTAATTTCGAGGTTTGTCACTTCGCCTGACATAAGGTATTTCTACACCATACCAGGCACGTATCATACTAGTATATTTACTTAACTTTTCACTGTATATCTATCTATCTATCTATCTATCTATCTATCTATCTATCTATCTATCTATCTATCATAGAGAAAGAGAGAGAAAGAAATAAAGATAGATAGATAGATAGATAGATAGATAGATAGATAGATAGATAGATAGATAGCTGAGCCCGAGTTTAGTAAATTCATTTATTGCTTACTATTATTCAAGAGACTGCCTACAATTCTGTGAGAATTATATGGGCCCAATGTCTAGAAATATAAAGATCTGCATTTATGAACACGAAAGTGACAAATCGTTGGAATAACATATTTAATTCTTTAGTATCACAGAAAAGAAAGAAATTTTGGTAAATATACCTGTTAAAATGAATTGTTAGTGTAATTTTTATTTTTGGGTAGACGACAATTTATCTATAGAACCTTGCATAACACCAAAACCAATATACAGGTCACGTGTATCGTGGTGTTGGTGTCTACACAAAAAAAAGACAAAAGAAGAAAATATAAAAAAGTAAAAAGGAAATATAACTCTGAATCGCTCTGTTTGCCGAATTTATGATGAAACTTGAATAGTGAAACGTCAAATGAGTTTCTTTTTACTTCTTCTTCAGTCATTTTCTAATACTGTGAAAGTCTATGAAAACTTCTGGGAACCTAGCATTATCGATAAGTTGACATATGAATAAATAAACATTCTCGACCAAAGAATGAAAATCGAAAGTTAATCATTCAGTCAGAAAAAGAATTATTGCTAGACACGCATACCCCTACAACCCCACACATATACAGACTAATAAATGCTTTGCTGAATTTCCTATTGAATATGCATATATTGCCATTATTTTTTGAAAACAACTTTAATCTCTGTTAGAATATTTTACTATTTTATTTCTTTCATGCTCAATTGATTTTAAAATTTTGAAGAAACAACGTCGGAAAATAGTTTGATTCAAAATGTTAATGAATTCAAAACATCTTTATCCCTTTTAGAACTTTAAACATTCGTTCATTATTTACATTATTCGGACTATTGTCCTCATCTTTGTCGCCATATTTATTACAACGTTTCACCCGTTGTACGCTCCGGCCTTCTTCAGGTGGTGGGAATGTCACAGTGGATAAAGGCGTTGGTTAGATCTAATGACAGGACCCAAAGAGTTTGAGTTCAATATCCGGTTAAGACAGAAGGAAATTAACAGGAGATAACTGATAACTGATATCCATTAAACATGGCACGTGGAACTAGAAGAGTCTACACCAGTGAGCGAAAGAAAGGGTTATGGTTGACATTCCAACCACCTAAAGAAGGCCGGAGCGTACAACGGTCGAAACGTTGTAATAAATATGGCGACAAAGATGAGGACAATAGTCCGAATAATGTACATAATACCTCAACTCAGAAATATAGACAGATTTTTCATTCATCTGAAATTTTGACTCTCCTGAAAAAAAAAAAATCAAAAAACGAACAAAACAATATAAAAACAAATCTTTTCTAATATTTGTCTCACTCATGCTCTTTTATGCCACGCGCTTCATCCTATGCGTACATTTCCGTCTCTTTCATATTATCTGTTCGCTCTTTTTGTCTTATTTATCATGTTTGGGGATCTATTTTCTCTTTTTTCATTAGCTTAATTCTTTGTTATGCTTTTATACCTCTTCTTACATTGATTATTTCTCCTTTCTTCTTTTTCTGCCTCAATCCCATAATTATTTATACATTTGAAGTGTGAAAGGCAGAAGCAAATAGAAAATTTACTGTGGATAACCTCTTATACGGACTTTATTTGCTTTCGAATTTCCATATATTTTGTTTTTAATTTAACTATTTACTTTTCGAGTTTATTCGATCTTTAATTTTATTCTCTTTCGTTGTTGTTCTGTCTAAATCTTTATTCATTATCTTTTTACTATACTCTTAATTATTTTCCACCATTATTTACTTTTCTCTTTCTTTTTCCAATTTATATTTTCTGCTTATTTTTTTCTTTCTTTCTTATTTAATTATTTTCCATTACTTAGTTTCTTTCATGTTTTCTTTCCGTTCTATTTTTGCTTGTTTCGTTTCGGTTCGTTTTCGATTTTCCATTGTTTACTCTCCCTTTCGGTTTCTTCCAATTTTTCTCTCTTCCGCTCATTTTACTTTTGCTTCACCTTTCTTTCTTTCTTTCTTTCTTTCTTTCTTTCTTTCTTTCTTTCTTTCTTTCTTTCTTTCTTTCTTTCTTTTCCTGTTTTTACCTTATCTCTTTCTACTTTTTAATTAATTTATTCATTATCTTTTCAGGTTTGACTTTTACCGAATTTTGTCAATTTAATTTTCTTTACTTTATATTCTTTTATTATTCTTTACCAAAATGTTTGCTAATTTTTCTTGTCGTTTTAATTTGCCCCCTCTCAGCTACTTAGATACATTTCCCCTTCTTACTCTTCAAGAATGATCGCGAGTCATTTCTTTTATATTCATTCAACCTCTTCAGTCATAACACCGTTCTTTGAGAGAACTTTTCGGGAAACGTTCAAATATTCTTTGAAGTCTCCACGGATTGAATTTTTTGTACATTATAGAAAGTGCTTTTAAAGAGGTCTGCGTCAGTATGTCGAGAATTAATACACCATTCGCCGACCGGTTTAGAATTACGAATTAATATCAGTACATGTATCAATGTAAAAAAAAATAAAAACGAAGAGGAATTAGCAAAATGCACATTTGAACACCTTTGTTTCTCGATGTATAAAGATGGGTGTTCTGAATACGTGGTTAGGCTTTTCAGCATCTGTGTACGTGTGTGTTTATTAGTAAAACTTAGTGCTTGGTAGATTTTTTTATGGTACAGGTGCAAAACAGATCTATATTGAATATGTTATTTACAAAGGTATGGAAAACTGAATTTTATTGTCTTGTTGAAGCCTCATATGATAGAATTTTTGTCATAAATATTGAAATATATATGTATATATGTGATTGAAATATATATGTATATGTATATATATGTGACGTCCTTGTCGCAGCGCCAGCTGTGACGTCCTTGGTCGCGGCGTCAGCCGCGACGTCCCTAAACACAGCCTTCGCTCGCTCCTCGCTGCCTGTCGCGTCAGTCTTGCTGTCTCGCCCTGTGACGACCAACTGGCTTGGTATCGGTCACGGCACCCAAATGTGACGTTCTAACCTTTTGATGATTCGGATAGGAATCTGGTTAGATTCGATATCAGCCTCGTCGTTCCCAACTCGCTTCCAACGCCTGGTTATCAAAGTAACTGCATTGATCTCCAGTCTGCCTACCCACGTTGTGAATTGATCTTAGGCAGACGAGATCAATCAGTAGTTGGGGCCGTAATGCAAATCGGGTTCAACGGGGGTGACACCGCACAAATATGCATAAAAGAAAATGAAATGATAACTCAAAAATTCAAGGTATCAAAAAGAAGGATAACAAACTTTATGTCTAGTTGTTGGATACATAGGACTGCGTCTATTTCCCGACCCGTTCTATGGATTGTGACACGTTGTTTTCCGTTAGGCGAGTTTTAACGCTTCAAGTTGTTGCTCTCTAAGAAATTGGTTTTTTGGTGTGTCTTCGGGCGAAAGTCGAACAAAAAAATTATTTTGGTGGTCTGGATCTAAGTCGCTCTTCAAATTAATTGTTCTTGGATTGAAGAGGAGTGCGGAATTTGCGCGAATCTTGGTCAGCCAATGCGAGGCTTGCTTCAACTGGAGACTGACTCTGGGAACTGTCTCGAACTCGACTGCAACTCATTTCTGCTCGCTGCGGCCTTGCTTATATGGACGCCGACCAAACGGGGTGGGTTTGTCGGCGCCGGGGGTTCCTCGATAATTCTAAATACATATCCACTTCTTTTATTTCTGGTTAGGAATTTTCTCCTTTTTCCATTTTTGGGAGCCTTCTCTTACTCCCACCTTCTCACCATACTTCAGAGGGGCGTGAACTGCCCTCTCCACTTCTTCGTAGCAACCTCTCATACCCATCCTCTAGATGTGCGGCGACAGCCTCCTCCTTGCGTCACGTGATCACCACTCGACCAATAGTGTCTAGTCGGGCGTGTACGATCCCGCGGCTTTGTTTCAGGAAAAAAAAAATATCTTGCTTAACAAAAAAAAATATCTTTTTCTTTTCCTTTTCTTTCTTTTAATCGCAGTTATCATTTTCTCTAGCCGCAACCAGAACAATACGATCGATGGTGGTCATAACTCTTGTTCTCACCTGGGCTTCGTCAGTCATCTTATCGCTAATTATCAGAATGGGTGGTCTTTTTAACACGGCCAGACCGTCGCCTTGAAAAAAAAAAACATTTCTAGGTTCCCATTCATTTTTTCGGTACATATTTCTGATAACATAGTTTTATTATCGCAGGCTAAAGATGTTCTGTCGAAAGAAACCGGTCAGTGGCCACCTTGTGTGCGGCTTTTGACACAATTAATTTTTCATATCTATCCAAAGCCCTGTAGTCCACCTGTTTTCCGTCACTTATCAAAATAACATTTTCATTTGGATTTTTCTTTTGCTAGTCGGTCTGTGGTTTGCCAATCAGATGCCTTCCCGTATTAGCGGTTTGTTTATGTATCCCAATAACACAGCCCGTCGTCAGAACACACCCGATTCCTTTATCCACTCAGAATTTTTTTTCATTGTAATGACACTCTTCGCCATTTGTTATTTATCAAAATATCCTTTATCCATTGTCTCTTAGCCGTGGGTGTTCTGCTGATCATCCACGCTTTGGGTCTTCGCCTCTCTTTTCCTTTCTTTCCTTTCTTTTCTTTTTCTGCCTTGGTAAATGGTGCCACATATGTGTATGTGTCTGAAATTTGGATTTATATATATATATAATAGAGTGGTTTTATAACTCACAAATAATACCTTCCCATCTACTATGGACCACCCCTCTCACCTCTACTAACCCGTTGATGAGAGGTTTGTCTCTACTTTTACTATGATCTGTTTTACTATACACACTAGTAAAATTATATGAAGCCATCTTACAGCGAAAATTCATAACTCTCAGCTTGCTTTGAAAAACTATTTTCAATTATTCCTAAAAAAGAAAGTCAATATTAGGAAGAAAACAAGATTCAAGGAAGCTCAAATCAAGTATACTAAAAGATGAGGAGCCAGATTTTATAGAACAGGAAGGCTCTATCACTCAATATATAGTTCGATGGTTTAAGTAAAGGATGGTTGGACGGTAGTCTTAAATACGGATTTCAGTACATGCGTGCTAAAAAAAAACTCTTGATTCTGAATAGATTTAAAACCTCCTGTCATTGTTTCCAGTGTACAAAGACAAAGCCTTGCATAACGCAGTTCTAAGAATTGTTGGGCCACTTACCGCCAGTCATTATTCTGACATCCACTTACACAAGTTGTTTGATTAGGTTATTCTTTGATTACTTCTGACCTTCTTATTTTTAAAATCTCCTGTGAATGGCAAATTCTCAAATCCTCATTAAGTATTCTAGTTCACTTTAATTGATCATAAGCACAAGAGTTCTGTGTATATTCAACTCACATCTTCCTCGTTGCAAACATTATGTCACATTCTTACCGAGTAGGCGTTCTATAAAATAACTATTCTGACAAGGAAAATTTAAAAATTAAAGTGCTTGGATAACAATGCACAACAGTTCGAATATTAAGAAAAACTTTTTTGGACGTACTTGCAATAGATGTATGTTCGTTTAGCCTTTCATATTTTCCAACACAAAATTTTCATTTCTGCAAGTTCTGTCCCATTGGAATTGTATTTCATAGCAATGGTAATGTAATTCGTTTCATTTTTCGTATTGCAAATAAGTGATTAGTTTTGTCGCCAGCAATATTTTCTATTGGCTTCAATTTTTAATACTATGGGAATTATTTTTTTTTCTTTATTCTTTCTTTCTCACTGATTCTTTTGTTTTAGTAGTTGTCATCCTTTTCATGTCCGAGCGATTTCATATTTTAACTTCACTGTTGTGTATATTTTTTGAATTCCTTTTTTGCTGTCATTCTTACAGTCTATTATTTTTGTTTTTCCTATATATCCTGTGTGGCTTCACTTTGAATCATTGGCTCCTTTTTCCATGGATCACCTGATTTAAGTTTCCCTTTTGTTTTCACAAACAAGTGTACCATGTCATTGATATTTCTTCCATGTTGATAATATTTATTACGTTATTTTATAGCTTTCCTTTTCATTATTTTTTGATTCCCCAAAGATAACCATTGTATATTTCTTTTATATGGTTCTGTTTAATGTACAGATACTACAAGGTGTTTATAATGCTGCTTTCCGATTATTGACCTAACATTTGGTTTTTGAGCAATGTGAACTATCGGAGATGACAAACTCAAGCAGATATACAAAGTGTTATAATAGACGAAGTGAATTGTAACACAGAAATCTGACAGCGCATTTGAACAGTGAAATAAGCCTTCTAAAATAAGTTAAACAATCTGTGGTTTTATGCTAGGTGTGGTCTTATTTCTGTTACTACCACAGGTTTTCCTGACTAGTTTGAAGGACCCACAAAAGGGGGATATGACACTATTCGATCTGAACTTCTTACGTTGAGAATAGTCTGTACAATATGCTTGTAGGGTCAGCAAATTAAAACAATCAACTCTCCGTTAATAAATAACAAAAAATATTTATTCCAACACGATTGTGAAACAATACATAAAGAATAGAACACTTAGAATAGAACAATTTCTACCACTTTTTTATTGAAAGAAGTTAGTTCTTTTCAATAGACTTTAATGTCGCTAAGTTGGAGAGAAAAAAAAGGGCTGAAGTTTTATCGGCATTACAGACTTCTATTAATCAGCATGTGATTATCGGAATTTGAATAGTTGATTCAAAGTCAGGGGTTTTCTTCAATAAGCCGGGTATTCTCGATGCTTTCTTCTGGCTGGGGAGAATCTGGTGTTTGCGACTGGACTTTTCGTCTCCGGTCTCATCATCATCATCATCATCATCAAAACTGTTTCGATTTTATGTCATGAGTTAACATGTTCTCTCATCTTCAGTGACATTGTATACTGATTTGACAATATTTTGCCAGCCTGCTGTGTCATCTGCGAGATTGAAGATTCGTTGCATATCTTCCTTGAATGTAATGGAAAAGTGGGATCTTTTTATCTTGTTATTTGAATGTCACGGTTCAGCGTTTTGATTATGGCGGTTCTTGGATGACTTCTGAACTTTTTGAAGTCAGTCTTTTCAAAGTAAAACTCCATGGATTTGTTAGCTGAGCATTCTGGATTCATTCGTAAAATATGTTCAAGAAGTTTCCATTTTGCTTTCAAAATAAACTGTCATGAAGATGGATCAAGTTTACAGACAATTATCACCATTTTTATTCAAAATAACTTCGATTATTTAAGACACGGTATCTATTCCCTATTTCGTTTTTCTAACGATCCCAGTTATTCCTCTTTTTCCGAAAGTTGTTGTATATCGGTTAGTTGGAGGTCTTTACACTCATAGGGTCTCCCACTTTGTACACGTTGTGGCCCAGCTCAGACGTCGTTGGAGGCACGGAATCAATCCTTTTAATGTGAACATCGTATCTGTTTGCGCACACAGTCAGTGGTGATGTGTCATCTTTGTGGGTTACCTTGTGTCATTAGGTGACCTCTTCAGCACTACACTTCATCCTGGCCGCACTCCCCTTGACACTTCTGTGACATTGCTCCGTTATTCCATATCCTGTCTGGCTCATGCACGTATCGAAATCACAAATGCATGTCCCATTGAATGGCCAAGGCCGAGAACACCATGCTGAGGAATGCGTTGTCATTGTATCTGTGTAACTCACAAAGAGAACACAAGCTGATGTATGATACTCAAAATCTTGGCAGCGTAACGGCCGACACACAGAAAAACTTTACAGGACTTAATCTGTTAGTGTTAGATAATGATTGCCGCGGTCGTGATACGGTCTACATCGTTTCTTTCTTCCCTGCTGAATACAGTAAACGCAGAAAACCTTAGTAATGTTCTTTACGCCGCACAGTTCACAGATTAGGTCAGCTTTTTAAACCATTCAACAATAGTGAGACCGAGGCGTGAACCATAAAATCCAGCTTCAAGTCGAACTTGACATCAGCCATGAGTGCCGAAATAGCTTGCTATAATGTAAGCAATTACGGGGTAATAGGCAGAGAAGAGAAAGAGACGGAAGGTAACAAAAATAACACTGCCTCAGGAAGCATAGCAACTTGAGGAACAAAATACCCAGGGTACCAACTTCACAAGAGACTGTCTTGCCGACTGGTGGTTTTGACACTGCTTTTATTGGCATGAGACATCTTACAAAACCTTGACTAGTTGTCGAGAGGTCTGTATCTAGACATGCCAAACTGACTTGCTGCTAAAGTGAAAACTCGGATGTAACTCAACATGTTTTTCTCGATACAACGCTGGCCATTACATTAGGGCATGTAATAAACATGTCTGCAGAGGATCCTATGCCTATTTTGCGTCCGTACTGACTCGCGTTCGCCACAAAATAATACAATTATTCTTTTAGAGCTTTCTAAACTCCTCTATCCGAAATATCCCAGTAATGTTTAATAGGACTTACATTTACTGATGTGACAATAAAAGTTGGCGGCTGACTTTTTGTTACAGTTACCCTTTAAGAAGCAGGTTTTATCTGGAAGCTAAGATCGTGATTTTTTTGCGAAATATTTGAGTCTACGATGCCGCATTCCATGTAAGTTTCAGGCTTCGTCATTCATTGGACGAAAACACATTTGTTGGCCTTGGATTCATTTGATCAACAACCTTACCAAATTGTACCCTAACAAAATTCAGTATGAACAGGAATATATTTTCGAAGCTAGTTAGTATCATAACTATGTGTGTAGACACACACAAACACAAATATATATTAAGCAAATAAGTCATAAAGTGGAAATTTGTGTGTTTCTGACTCGTTTCATCTTTTAGGATTTCATCGGACTAAAGTAGGTAACACCATAAACCTTCTACAAATGAACATACCATGATGAAAAAAGCCACAAACTTGTTAAAACTAATGTTTTATAGTCAAAGTTTATGCTTATGTTAATATTAAGAGGAAAGACCAAAGTATTTTTTGATTATTTTATTAAATGCTTAATCCTTTCCATCACGTCCGAAACTTTGCTTAGAAATCATGTTTTTCTTGCGTCAGCGGGTGGGCCAAAGATTAGTATAAGGATCTTTAACGTCGTTTTTGGAAATTGTTACAAAATTCAAATAAATTTAATGAAATTTTAAAGACTTATTCATTATCAATAAATGAAATTATTTTTAAGTTTTTTTTAGAAAATCTTGGTAATATTTCTTTACATCTTTTACCCCACTTATATAATTTTAGGAAATTTCGATAAATGAAAATTTCAGCCTCTTCATATTTATATTACTTAAAAGAAGGACTTCTTTGAGTAATTAAATCATTAGTTTCTTTTTATCAAACAGAAATACCATTTACAGAAAATTTGCTCTGAATTGTAAAATAAAACAAATGGAATAAAAATATGACATTATTTAGTTTGGAAGGACTCTCGCAATCAGGTATTCTGTTTGAATGGTTTGAAAGGGCAACTGAATTTGGTTATGAGACTCCC
This sequence comes from Acanthosepion pharaonis, assembly GCA_903632075.3. Classification (NCBI taxonomy): domain Eukaryota; kingdom Metazoa; phylum Mollusca; class Cephalopoda; order Sepiida; family Sepiidae; genus Acanthosepion; species Acanthosepion pharaonis. The sequence continues at coordinate 582,059 of CAHIKZ030004977.1, read as the reverse complement.
TTTCTAGATGTTTCTTTTCCACATTTAGAAGCAGGGTGGCAAATTCAGAATTAGCATTTGATATTTAAATACACTCGCATATTAATTCTGAGGCTCATTTTCTGAATGTGATGACAGAGATAATATTTTTTCAGACAGGCATTGATCTGATCAGCTCTAGTTCCTCGAGTAATAACATATTGCATGGCGCTATACAACTAACGCAACAACGTGTACAAATTACGGACGGAGATGTTAAAATAATCAAGAACTGCCGTAAATCTTTGTTGTCCACAATAATGAATCATGAGCAAAAAAAAAAAAAAAAATCACGGCCTATTTGATGTAACAATAGGTAGCTACGATGGAGCCTTAAAACTCATATTCATCCTCTCATACCTAGTCAGGATCAAGAAAAAAAAACTGATCAAAATATTAAGAAACAGGAAAATTTCATTAGAAACAAAGAAAAGATTACTGAACTGTTGTGTAATTAGAAACAAAGAAAAGGTTACTGAACTGTTGTGTTATATCAGTCCTGTTATATAACAGTGAATACTGGACAATCTCAGAGATGATAAGATACTTAAAACAACAGAAATGGGTTTCTACAGGTCAATATGGACCGAAGATATTAGCGACAACGAAGTTTTAAGAGTCTTTTGTCAGTAACGGAAATTTGAGGAGAAAGACAGGGAATCGACTTGACTACTAAAGAAAGTTTTGGACTTGAGTCGAAATTTAATTTCATTGAACGTAAACACTTATAAAAGACCACAAACAAAAACAGTTGGAGCCCTAGGACTGGTTGGAAAAGATTCCAGTAGACTAATTGAACGGATTCCTGGAAGTCCATGCCTCAAGGAGATACAGAAAATTGTTCTGACAAGTACAGCCCACACCTTACGAAGGGCTTTATCTATGTAATCATTTTTTTTTTTTTTTTTGTCAGTGGAAAGTGTCATGACGCAATTTCTAACCTTAGGTCCCTGGGCGGGACCCGGAAAGAAATGTGTAAACGCCAGAAATCAAAGAAAATAAAAACAATAATAATAATAATAAAAATAAAAGAAATACAAAAAAATTGTTCTCACAAGTACAACCCACACCTTACAAAGGGTTTTATCTATGTAAAATATGTGATTTCCTTTTTAAAACTGCTCAGTAGAAAATGTCATTATGTCATTTCTGACCGTTAGGTTTCTGTTCGGGTCCTGGAAAGAAATGAGTATACATCAGAAATCAAAGGAAATTATAATGATAATAATAATATAGATCAATACGAGAGAGTAAGGACAATAATAGGAGTTATGCCAGGTAACGTCCTACCCATTTATTATCAAAGAAATAGGGGCCTACGTAGGACAGATACGCTTTAATCAACTTCAAATGACTCATTGAAACCTCCTCCCTTCGTTTCTTCTGTCTTTCAAAACAAAGTCGTGTTTGCTATCAGATGTCTCGTTCCGATCTCTTTATTCTGGACCGCTTATCAACATCAAAGTCTGTTTTTTTTCTTTTCTTTTTTCAAAAAAAGGTAGAAGCCCAAGAATGGCCAAATTTGACAGCATACTTCCAGGTTGAATTGTATCATGTAAAGTGTGTAAAAAACTTGGTTTGACAAGGGAAAAAAAGAGAAAACTTTGAGGCTGTCGTAGAAAAGAATAAATAAAATAGTCTGGGACATTGAGATATGCCCTTTGTACCAACCGATTTAGAATACGAGAGCTGATAATAACAAACATGGAGAAGGCATAATTGCTGTACCCGTCCACAGGTTGAAGCATATAACTAACAAAATAGCCACAATAGGAGTCTTCAGTAATAATTTAGGCTCATCAAACCGCAATAGTAATGTGAAATTCGATGATACAGGAAGGATGCGGGCGATTTGAGTAGGTTTTATTCTCACTCAGTTTCTATCGTTAACTACTAGACTAGTAATATTAAGATATTTTTTTTTGCTAATATTCACCCAATATAAGGCTCAGTGGTCACTCAAAGTAGAGCGTTACCGTGTGGACAATATTAGCGTAGGAAAGAACACGCATTAGGAGTATAGGTCTGAAGTAGACTTTAGAAGGAAACAGAAGCCGAACCCTAAACAGGAAACAAGGGGTAAATCTCTGTAATTATTCAAAAGACCAGGGAGGATTGTGAACCGGACGATACGCGAACTCATTGAAAAGATATCATCCTATGAGCAATCTTATTATTTGAAGGTGTATGTATATTTGTCTAAAAGCTAGAAACGATCCCTGAGAATATAACGAAATAGAATTGATATAAGTATTTTTCGAATGGAAAAGAAAACACAGGGAAATAACGGACAAATGGGAAGATTTGACTTTGTTTTATTTCATCCCGTGAAGCTTGTGGATATCGGTCAAGTCCATCTTTCTTCCATTGATGCTACAGAACCACAACCAAGGATTGCACCAAATAATAAAACCCACATCCCTTGACGACTTTCAACAACAGCAAAAGCTAAATGGATACCACAGTTAACTCGAAAAAAAAAGACTGACATCATCAAAATGGTGACATTCCATACTACTTCAAAGAAATGGTTATGAAGAAAGCCCCCCCCCGCCCAATCAACACTGGAAAGAAGCAAAAAAACTGCTACTGGACCTGCGAAACCTATCATACTGAAAAAGTCTTTAAAGAAAATGATTTTTAGGGATTTCCATCGAAAATAACTGTTCAGTCAACGAATGCTGAATGTTTCTTTTGTAAGGAAACAGCTAATATTATCATTAGCCTTATCATAGCTAATATACTCAACTGATTCATAATTCATAAAAATGAAGACAATACCAATTTTATGCCACGAAGAGGTTCCATAAAGAATGAAAATATCAATAATGTATATACATTAATTATGAATGAAAACAATAATATTCTCAAAGTAGTATATTGATTAATTTATCATCAACAAGAACATCAAGAAAAAAAATTCATGAAAAATATATTTCTATCCTCTCGTGCTTCTATACTAAGCAATGATTTTGTAATCGATATCCCAAATGATGAGAAAATTATATATCATCAATGTCACATTTAGCTAAACCTACAGTCCCTCTGTTATTATACCTATCACATAAACCTGAATAATTTGAATATGCTTTGCACAATTTTTACCAAATTTTAAACAACTAATTTTACATCAAAACAATGCTAGATCATTTTTTTTACATTAAGATTCACCTGGGGTCCAGTCGAGATAGAGCATTTATACGGATAGGAGAGGAAGACAACGGTTAACCCTAGAATTGAATAGGCGATGATTGTAGTGATCGGGAAAGCATACTTTTGGGAGACGTTTCCGCAGAGGACTGGTTAGTGGAAAAAAAAGCTGATTGAGTGGAACTTACTCCTCACCGATGGAATACAGAGAGAATGTGGGTGGGGTTTGCTACAATGTAAGTAGCATGGCGGGTCCCAGTTTAGAACTGGCAGAACAAAAGAATGTTGTTAGTCCGAGCAATGGAAGTAATGACAGAGCAGTGAGAGGCTTGCCACGTACTACCTGAGAGAGCCAGAGAGAGAGAGAGAGAGAGAGAGACAGAGACAGAGAGACAGAGAAAGAGAGGGAGAAGGAGAGGTTGTAGGGTAGAAAATAATTCGTCACCGGCAAGGACTCGGAGATGCTTTTGAACTCTGTCGAGACTGGAAAGTGAGAACTGGCAGGTTCCCGCTCTAAGATGACAGTATTCTAATTAGGGTCTAATCTAACTCTTATAAAGTTAGAGGATAGGATGAGTCACCCTGAGGAGCAGTACAGGAAGCCGATCATATTACCTGCATCTTTAGCCATGGATCGTATATAAGAGTTTGACCTGAGATCAGGTATGAGTTTAAGATCCAAGAGTCTGTCAAAATATTCTATTAAAGTTATTGGATTTATAAAAATTGCAGTATGAAGTTAATGTGCCGATTAAACTAATATTAGTTGATGGCCTCTGGAATCTAATAAAAAACTATTTTCCATAATATATGTTGAAAATGGATAATTGAAAGTATCTAACAAATGCTGAAAAACAGAAAATAAAAAAAAGTTATTGAGTGAGTGAGTGTCCACATTAGAGATATGAAAGGAGCTTCGTAGAGATCATCGAACGATAAAGAGGGCCGTCGAGAATATAACTAAGTTGAGAATAAAAGTAAAAGAAAAGGATTTAAAAACTTGTCTCTTGGAAGGGAGAGTAAACTAAAGCGAGTTTTAGCGAATAAACCATTTTTGACCAATGCCCAAATCTTTGAACAAGCTGGAATTGAGGGAGTCAAAAAGGACAAAATATGTAGAATACTTCACAAATTTGGATCTGTAAAGAAATCTCCTAAGCATACTCCTCTCAGTAAAGCAAATGTATTAAAGCGTCAAACATATATATATATAAATGACTTTTCTAAATTAAATTTCACGGATGAATCTCGAGTGACACTCGATGGACTTGATGTGTGGATTCTACCGAATATGTGGATTCTATCCAACGCAGCTTTGCTCGTAGCTAAAAAAAAATAGGCAGCAAAGAAGTGCAATGTCAAAATGTGGTATTATTGACAAAAATTATTCCACAATTCAAGGCAAAGAATACGTTAAACTAGTTCTGTGCAACAGGAATATACCTTTCATTCACACCCGTAAACCCTGAACTCCTTAGCCACTGGTGAGTTGCGAACTGATCTACATCAAGATAGAGCGTTCCATTGCTGAATATTCTAAAAATTAATTTCAGCTGAATCATGTCCCTACCTCTACTAATTCCTGGCAGACAGATGGTGAATAATAATCCTAGAATGGTGCATTCTATTGCATGTAAGCTGTTTGCGAATATTTGCATCAATTTTTTTGATTTCTTTTAAGTTTCAATTTATTTGCTGTAGCTAACTAAGATTGCAAACATATTAAAGTCAGTTATTATATTTCTCGAATTCAATTCAGGTTTCATTATTACTCACACTCTCTTGATGCACACCCTTCAACTTTCATCTTTCATTTTCGAATGTTATATTCCATTGAATATATTCGCACTCAGATACTTGCAGTTAATTTCCTGGTCGAGTGCTTTACTTACAGTATCTACATCAAGAATTATATTACCACTACTAATAAGTTTTCCTTGCTTGAAGGTGACTTTAGTACATTTATTCCGCCCAAATCTTATCCTAACATCATCGCTGAAACGTTCAAAGCATTTAAAACCTCTTCCACTTGATCATCATTTATTACTCATCATTTCAACTACTTCATATAAAATAGCTGATTTATTCTGTTATCATTGATCTTAAACTCATATGCTTTATTGTTTAACACTTTTGATAAAGGGATTACTGCCATCAGAATGCAAGAGTAACAGATCTGTCTCCAGAACAACATATTTTATCAAACGAAATTCACAACTGTTGCTGAGATATTGTCTGTGTTGGATGCTATAGAAGGCCTTTTAGTGGTCTATCCATACAACACTCAGTGGGGTAATTTCAAGAATCATCCTATTTATAAGCAAGCGATATTTGCTGCCATAGGAACTCCTTCGAAAACATTTTAGCTTAACAGGACATATCTTTTATTCGGTCAGATTATAGCATGTTCATTCGGGTAAAATGGAGTTTAAAACTTGTAGGATGCTGATAAACATAAAACACTTGTAGGATGTTGATTAGGTCGATAGTTTTGGAGAGTTTTCTTTGTCATTATGTTTTTCTATCAGGTATGTGGCACCTTGATTAGAACCATTCAAGTATTACTGTAGATTTCAGAAGATTGCCGTTGTCATAATAGCATGATTAACAGTGAATGTTTCACGCCAGAAGTTTAGAATTTTGTCAATTACTGATGATTTATAATAATAATAATAATAATAATAATAATAGAAGTGTTTACCGGCCTTTTTAATGAAATGTAAAAAGTTGTCAATTTCAAAGTTTCATTTCTACCTTCTTACTTATTCAAATAACTACCTGCATTCATGTTTAATGAATATTATTCCAATATTTTGCTGAAATCTTTAACGATGTGATAGGGGAATTTCTACGAATATTTTATTGTTTTAGAAATCGTCATGAGCTTACTCAATCGTTAACTGAATAATTAAAATTCATGAGAATATTAAAATAGGAAAACTGGGTTAAAATAGTTATTATTATTATTATTATTATTATTATTATTATTATTTTTCTGCTATGGACACACTACCTACCAAGTCTGCGGAAAGACCTAAGGCAGGTCGTGGTGTGTTATTTTCATGTTAATTTTTTTTTTTTTTTTTCTCCGATGAAGTTGCTAGCGTTACATAGACAAAGTTCTCCTTAGTGTGTGTGCTGTACTTAATAAGACAATTTTCTGTATGTCTCTTAAAAGGGATTCTTTCAATGTGTTGTTTTGTTCCATTTTTTATAATTCCAAGTGCACCTATTACCACTGGTATTATTCTTCAATTTCCACATTTTTCTATTTCAATTTCCAGGTCTTTGTATTTTGATAGTTTTTCAAATTCCTTGGTTGCTATGTTAAATCCGCTGGACAAGCCATATCAATTAGTAGGCATTTTTTCTTTCTGGTTTTTGACAATAATGTCCGGGCTCTATTTGCTTCAATTTTTCTGTCTGTGTGGATGGTATAATCCCAAGAATGGTGACATCTTCTATTTCTGTAACCGGCGCTGGCCGATGTTCATACCAGTGTTTGCTTACACATTTTTTCAAAGTGTTTGCACATTGTCCAGTGTAAGTATTGCCCCACTCTATCGTGACGATTTTTATATTCATTTGGGGCAAGTATAGAACATCCTGAGATTAGATGGTCTATTGTTTCTTGGTATTTGTCACAGAACCTGCATTTTGGATCCACATTATTATGTATATTTGCCTGAAAATTCCTAGTTCTGGTCTTGCGCTGCAAGAATAAAGCCTTTATATTTCAGACTTTAATCCAGATGCTTAACCATCGATGAATTAACTTTATCAACATTGGGTTTATTTGCACGTTCTGGATATTGGCCATGCAGAGGTTTGTCTTGCCAGCGTTGTTTCATCTGTTCAAGGGCTTTATCCTTGGCTTTTTTTCATATCTTTTGCTGCAATAGTTGGTTCTTGGCTTCTGTTTTGATTTACTACAGAATCTACTAAATGTAAATGTTGTTTGTATTTACTGCCTTCTTTTATTATTGAATATTTTTTTCTTTCTGTTTTCATGTTGTTTCACTAATTTTATCATCCAGTCATTTGTTGTTTCCATGTAAGTTAGTAAGCCAATAGTTGTTGTCTTGTATGACAATTCTAGCTGAATAAGACCTCTTCCACCTTCTTTACGGGGTATGTATAGACGGTCTACATCAGCCTTTTGGATGATGCATCTTATACAAAGAAGCTTTCTTGTTTTAGAATCCATTTGTCTGATGTCATTTAGAGTCCAGTTCAAGATGTTGAAACTATATTGGACCACTGGGATGGCAAAGGTTATTAATGGCCATAATTCTGTTCTGAGAATTCAATTCAGTTTTTAATACCAGTCGTACCCTTCTATAGTACTCTTTACGCACTATTTCTTTCATCTTCTTATGGTGAATTCCTTCACTCTCATTTACACCTAGGTACTTATAAGCTTCTCCTGTTCTAAATCTTTTATTGTTACAGCAGGGTCTAAACTAATAGAGGAAGTTTGTTGTGGCGATCCTCGTAAAACTGTAGCTTTAGCATTTATCCAAATTAATTTCATTCAATGTCTTCACTGAAGCATTTTACAGTTTGCAAAGACCTTCCAGCTCATTGTCATTCCTAGCATACAATTTTAAGTCATCCATGTAAAAATAGATGGTTTATTTTCTTTTGAGCTATTTTGTAACCGCATTCTGTCTTGTTAAGTTGGCTGGTTAATGCTATAAGTGATATGCAAAATAATAAAGGAGACAAAGAGTCACCTTTGAAATATTCCTCTATTGATGTTTATTTCGCCAGACTTATAGGTTCCATTTTTATGATTGAGGTAAAGTGTAGTTTTCCATATCGACATCGACATACATTGTTTGATGAAATTGATGATAACGGGTGATACCTTGTACATACTTAAAAGACTTTAAAGATCCAGGAATGTGGTACACTATCAGATGCTTTACGATAATCTATCCAGGCAATACTAAGATTTTTTTCCACGGAAGCAGTTTTCAGGATCATCCTATTAATAAGTAATTGGTCTTTACATCCGTAGCAGCCTCGTTTGCACCCTTTTTGTTCAAGTGGTAGTATGTCATTTCTTTTCAGAAGAAATATGTCTGTTTTGTTAAAATAGATGTTAACAGTTTGTATGTTGTTGGAAGACATGTAATTGGTCTATAGTTTTTCGGAATATTTGTGTCACTATTTTTTGGGTAGAAGAAAGTAACCCTTTGGTCATCCATGCAGGAATTTTAGTTGGATCGGTAACCATTTCTTGAAGTTCTTTGGCGAGTTTTTTAGAAATAATATAGCCAAGTTAGAATTTTATCTATTCCTGGAGATTTCCAGTTGTGTGCTTTTTTTCAGTGCACATTTAACATCTTCTTCTGTGATTCCCGCCCATGTCTGTTCTGGTTTATTTTCATTCGTTCTAACTCTTGCGCAATCCAATCTGCCTCTTCGTTGTGTTCTTTATTATTATTATTATTATTATTATTATTATTATTATTATTATTATTTCATTGGATTTCGTTTCGGATCCCAACCAAAAAACTAAGTTCAAAAATGCCATCATGATATTTTCCACTCATCATTTTTGTAAAAAAAAAAAAAATAGAAAAAACATAGGATCATATATTTTACACAGATAAAACTCTTCGTAATATGTGGGCTGTATTTGTGAATACATTTTTTATATTTCTTTAGGGCATGAACTACAAGGAATCCATTCAATGAGTCTTTTCCAATAAATCCAAGGGATCTGATTACTGTAATTATTGATGTCCTTATGTGCCAATTTTTTTTTAGATTTCCACTTCATAATCCTTGTATTTTGATAGTGTTTTCAAGATATTCAACTATACATTACAGAGACTGCTATGTCAATAAGAAAGTGCATTCTCTTTTTGTTGTTATTTGATCATGATGTCTGGGACATTAGCTATGTTTGTTATGTCTGTGTGCATTGTAAAGTTCCATAAAATTGTTATAGATCCTATCTTTGTAATCAGGTCTAGATGAAGTTTCTTACAGTTTCCCTCACGTAAAAGTTGCATATTTTCCAGTGCAGATATTGGCCCAATCAATCATGGCGAGTTTTATATTCAGTGGGTACTAACTGCGTGCAACCTGATATAATAATAATAATAATAATAATAATAATAATAAGAAGAAGAAGAAGAAGAAGAAGAAGAACATCAACAATCCCTGTTGTAGTTGGAGCCCTAGGACTGGTTGGAAAAGATTGCAGTAGACTAATTGAAGGGATTCCTGGAAGTCCGTGCCTCAAGGAGATATAAAAAATTGTTCTGTACAGCCCACACCTTACGAAGAGCTTTATCTATGTAATTTAATTCTTTTTTTTTTTTTTTTTTTTGTCAGTGGAAAGTGTCCTGACGCCATTTCTAACCTTAGGTCCCTGGGCGGGACCCGGAAAGAAATGTGTAAACGCCAGAAATCAAAGAAAATAAAAATAATAATAATAATAATAATAATATTATTATTATTCTGATTATTCTGATTATTATTATTATTATTATAGAAAAAGAGAAAGAACATTGAAAAATTCTATTTAAAATGTTTAAAAATAATACTAATGAAAATAACTTTAATAATGTGGAACTTACAAATTCGCAGTCAATCAATAAAATAAAGAATTTTTTTTATAAAAGCCGGGCAAATAAGTGTCGTCTTTTCGAGGATTACTAATTTTGAATTGTTAGACTCTGCTTTAGGCGTGTGGATGTTGACTTCGAATTAAATTTCATCAATTGATTGAAAAAAAAAGCAAATATAAAAATACAAAATGAAAGGTGATAACAAATTGTTTAATGAACAATCATTAATAAAGTCTATTCAAATTCTTGTTTGATATGAAATTTAATGAACGTAAAAATCGGATGCTTCTCTTTTCATCTGGGTTTTTGTGTAACATTTTTGCGATCATCAACTCTCCATTTTGAATTTAGTAAATCCTATTTGTGTAAGGCGCCTTTGTTAAATTGATGCTTGATGAAAAGAAAGAGAATAAAACCAGATCATATTCCATACAACGCAGAAAGTAGGAATAAAATAAAATCAAACTACAAGTTTTCTTCAATCATGAAAGCTTCTATTCTCAATGAGGCTCTATGCTTTGAGTTTACGGCGATTTCACGTTGAAACTACCGGTTCCCGTTCGTTCACGGAAATTAGAAAACATCCAGCCTCGTCAGTAGTTAAGATAGGTGACCGATTGGGTCTACCAGATGCTGTTAGCTTGGAGGTGTGTGTGTGATGTAGTGGATAATTCTATTCTATCGTTATTTCTGAGGTACATGGTCAATTAAAAATTATTCTTTAGTTCCAAAAGTTCGAACCTTTACAAGTAAGAATCCATGCTACTTCCACACTGTTGAATCACGCACATATTTTCAACTTTAAAAAAACATTTCTGTTAAGACAGATTTTTTTATTCACAAGAACTTCTCCTTTGTGGAACAGACTTTGGTTTTACATTTACCTGCTATTCTAACCTCACTTATTATCATCATAATTTCAACCCCAGATGTCAGTAGTGATCTCAAACCTTGTCTTGCGTGAAATGTCTCAGTTTTTTAATCATTTAAGCTCAAGCATGAATTGATATTGAATGAATTAGAAATTTGAGTAAGGATGGAGATTTTTAGGAGACTTTCACCTAGTCCCTAACGACGATCATCAGGATATTTGATTTAACCATGCAAATTCAGAAGGTACTACTACTACTACTACTACTACTACTACTACTAATAATAATAATAATAATAATAATAATAATAACAATAATAATAATAATAACAATAATAATATGTAATGGGAACGTCAAATGTATGTCCTCTTAATAAAAACAAAAAAAACAAAAAAACATTACTGCTGCTGATTAAGATAACATTAGAACATCCATAATAACAATAAACGTATTCTAAAAAGACTGATGAAACTGGAAATCCAGGAACGAATAAAACCATCAAGAGAATTGATTTTACGTGTCCTTTCTTTCTCAGGACGTGAGAGTCATAATTTTCCGCAACTACTTTTGTTGTTTTATACATCTTTTGATTCTTGACCATATGTCTTTGTAACTATCATGATCTCCATTCATTCAAACTAGTAAAGTAAGTTAAAATTGAGTGATATTAAAAATATGAGCAGAGAACTATGATCGCGTACGTAAGGAAAGGAAACTTGAATTAAAAATTAAAGGGATAACGGAAAACCACCTAAATATGTTTATCGATAAACCACTGCAATTCCCAACGATGAGGGGCATATAGAAAAAAACATTCTGACATAACAGGTTATGGCATCCTGAAATATGTCATGTACAATTAAAAAAACATTCAGTTACCACACAATGCCTAAATTATTCAGGAATTTCCCACATGAGACATGATTGTGTTCGCCCAGATATCTGAAGGCGTATTGGGATAGCGAAAGATGCCTTCCAAAAGCTAAGCAAATAAGTATAAGCAGGAAAATTACGTTAGAAACTAAAAAAAAGTACTCAACTTCAACGTAATATCAGTCCTCCTACATGGCAGTGAATACAGGACAATCTCTTCAAAGATGAAAAAAACTAGAAGCAACAGATGTGTGGTTCTATAGAAGAATGCTGAGAATACCATTGGCTGAACATTTGAACAACGATGAAGTTTTAGAGCAAATAGAACAAAAAGCACATTTATACATAAACCCAAAAGAGACAGTCGAAATTTCAACGGCACATAAGGAGAAAATATGGCTTAGAAAAAGATGACATACACAGAGCATATTGAAAGTAAGAGGGACAGAAGAAAACAGTACATAACCTAGATTGATGACAGAATAGTATTTAGGGGTCATGACAAAAAAAAAAAAAGAAATTGTAAGAGGTACAAAGAATAGAAAATTGTGAAGAACCATGACCGTCGAAACTGGTGGAAATGCGTGACATAGAAGAAGAAATATGCATCAGATCGCCCCTGAATTTTTCATAGTAAAATGGATTGTGCGTTTCCTCATATTTGTGTTTATTACAACGTTTTTGTCCGGCCAATGTGCTCTTTCGCCTTTCAGCAGAGAAGGTGTTGCTTCATTTCCCTTCGGTATATTTAACTCGTTCTCCCTAATGTTAGTTCTTTTCTTTTTCCTCTTTTACATTCTTCATACTCCTCTTGTGAGACGAAGAATAACACAATGGAAACAGTAGAATTGAGGAAAATGAACCGCACATGACGCATACATATTTTATGTAACGGCGCAAAACACTGAATGAAAATAGTAAACAATATGTTTCTCTCAAGCTGCCACAAACGAGTACAAACTTACTCTGTGATTCCTACATAGTGATTTGTGTGGGCTTATTTTAGCAAATCGGATTTGAAAATTAAATGTACTTACGGTTTTTGCTTTCGTATTTTGAGACGCTGTAGTTCTGAACGTCATGAGTTGGATCAATGTTTAATGGTATTTTTAAATACACACACACACACGTATATATATATATATATATATATATATATATATATATATCAATTTAACGTTATGTCTTGTGGATATTCATATTGGAGTAGACGCTCCGTTTATTTGTTAAACTATTTTGGTCCACCCCCCTGAATAATTGAGAAATCTTATTAAAAAAAAATATGTGCTCGACTCCCGGAGGACGCATATATTTTCCCTGGTTAACAGTTCCGTGTCATTATCCATAATATCATCTGCACAGTCAAGCCTACAGCATATGGCATTCCCCAGCGGTCACCCATCCAAGCTCGACTTCGCTTAAATTACGAGAACCGGTGTTTCAACCTGACAAGGACGTAAATCATAGATAGTACAAATCATGATAACACCTAATCCCAGATAATCAGATAGAATGAATATTATATTCATGTGGATTAAAGCTATTTTAAATGCTGCACTGAAACATACATGATAAAATTACCATCCAAAATATATATATGTATATATGTGTGTATGTGTGTGTGTGTATGTGTGTGTGTATTGAATGTGTGTGTGTGGGTGTGTGTTTGTGTGTGCGTGTAACACTTGATACATTTCTAAGAGAAGGGTGGTAAATGTCGACATCGAATCTCGACTAAAATGTTGACCGAAAATTTCAAGTTTCAATGCGATCTTCACGCCCTGTGCCAATACTCCTTTTACTTGTTTTTTGTAGTGTTCATGACGACAGTAAAGCAAAATGGGGAATAGGAAATCGGCCCAATTTGTTTTCTTTCGCTTAATGCTGACAATTACTTACCTTTTGCTAAATGCATGGATTGGTTTTCTCTTCGATCTGGACTTATAAGCGACCAAGTGTTCATTTTAGACCTCGGCCACTATGAGGGTTTTTGAAAACGTTCTAAGCCTCACCCAGAAAGTAAAACCATAAATTTCTGTGCAGGCGAAGCCCATACAAATATGTCCGACAAATCTAAAAATATACAAACATATCTACAAAAGAAACGTATGAAACCCAAGGAAATCTATGAGGACATGGTACAGACAACAATTGTTGAAGGCTCCCTTTCATATGCAACTGTCAAGAAGTAGGCTGCACAATTTAAGTGGGTTAGGAATAGTAAAGAAGCTTATCTAAAGCCCTCAACCACTGCTGAACAAGTTGATGCTCTTCACCGTATGGTTTTTGATGACAGACGTCTTGATGTCTAGCAAATAGCTAAGTCCATAAGCATTAGTTATGATTAAGTCCATACGGTTTTAACTGAGACCTTGGGGACGAAGAAGCTGCATGCAATATATGTTCCAGGAATGCTGACACCAGAGCCGAAGCGGAAAAGGGTTGGCATTCCTTGGATATGTCTGACTCGCTTCCATACTTTCCACCGCAGATTAGTAACTCAAGATGAAACCTGAGATCACCACTTCGAAAATAAATCAAAGAGCCACAGCAAACAGCGGAAACACTCTCTTGGCAAGGTGGTGCCTTCTATTTTTTATTATGAAAACCTAATCATGATTAGACTACAGGAAAAAGGGAAAATTATTAATGGATAGTACTATGTAAAAGACAACTGAATGAAACAATCAAGTCGAAACGCAAAGGAAAGCTGAAGGCTGCTGTGCCCTTATTGTAGGACCAAGCGTACTTTAAGACTACTCAGGTTGCAATAGCTGAAGCAGAAAAATGTGCCTTAATTAATCTCAGCTTGCAGCCCCAAAGAGACTTGTAAGAAACGGACCTTAAAATCTCGTCCTGCGTGTTTAATGGGATTTTTGTTTTCCATTACTGTTAACCCTGTACAAAGCCGAAGATCCATCCGTGGTAGAGGCTTACATAGTAGAAGGAACAGTTTGTGGTGATATGTGGTGAACTTAATCTCATCAATAGAATACGAATGCACTGAGTGTGAAACACTAGAATATGTTTGACATGGTGAACTAAAGAATGTAGCGCTTATAAACACTTGACATGGAAATGGCAATAGAACAGCGAGGGACTTGTAACGTTTTATCTTCGGGAAAGGGTTCGAAGGATGAAAAAGGTGAGATACTGTCCAACTGCTCTTCTGTGTTTCTTTTAACGGTTATCAGCGTGGAAAAGTTGAAATCGTCGAGTCGGATTCGAGTTTAGGTCTAGAGTGTCATGCTTAGTTTTGACTAGCGTATTTACTTCTTCTTTCAAGACCAGGAGACTAAATAGCGTAGAACAAGCAGTATAAGAGAAGAAACAACTAAAACAAATATGATGGACAAAGCAAGGGTAGAATTGTTCATGTAGCTTTCGCAAGAAAGCTTGATACTTCAGAGATAATAAAATGAACATAATTTGTACAAAGTCATTTTTGCTGAAATCCTGAAGGGATATAACTTTAAAAGACAACACCTAAGGGTACATGAAAAACACTTCCTACATACTGCTTTTTTTCAATTCTTGAGTTTTTGTCACTTCTTTTTCTATTTCTTCTGTTAGCATCGATTCTACATGTCTAGTGAAGACCAAAGAATCAAAATATTTCAAACACGTGCACGACAAGCAATTGATATCCCTAATATCTTTATTATATTCATAAGCTATCTTCTACACATGTACAAGTAGATATGGACCTTAATCGTTTCAGCATACTGTATGAATCGTTTAAGTATCCCTAGAAATCTGCAAATAGAAAACAGCATTCATATTTCCCATTCAGAGGCAGATGTATCAATGATGAGCGAGGGGCTATGTTGAGGACATCGGTATTCATACAATTTTTTAATCATTTAGCTCCAAGCTAGGCGCGAATGCCACTAAAGTGCAGGGGGTCAATAGGAGTGAAGTTGAGAAATTGACATGAAGATATTTAAAAAAAGAAAAAAAAGAAAAAAAGATAGCTGGAAAGCACGTAATGTCCGTGCGAAAGTGACTGTAGTCGAGATACCTAGTCAGAATCGATTACATTACAAATCCTTCTTTTGATTTTGTCAGGAATCGTGATCCCCAAGAACAGATATTGCAATAATATTCAATGATAGGACGAATGTTAGATTTGTAATATGCAAGATGAATTCAGTTACCTAAATTTAATTGTAGTAGATGCAGCTTTGGATTAAAGGTAGTCGTTCAACTGCGTGTCAGTGGAAAACGTGAGGCCAAGAATACGCAATGTATGGCTATCCTTGCGTCTAAAGTCAGCGATGTTCGTGGCAGCTGCCAGGATTACTTTGTCGAATCCGTCAGATTTTCTATTGAGGCAGCAGTAAATGATAGTGCTACCAGCGCCTATCACTTACTTGGGAACTGATGACATCGAGAAAATCATTCATGAAGATGAGAAATAGCGTAGGACGCAGGATGGAGTGTTGGGGAACACTCGCATTCATGAGAAACGATCTGGAAGCGAGCCCGTTCGAAACAACATTCATTTCACGATTTGATATGAACGATTGGGTTGAATCGAACATACGTGCTGTGACACCGTAGCCGCGGAGATATCTACAGCCACAACTGGAGTTTCGTCTTTCTTGTTCAGAACTTGATATAGATATTCAGTGATGGCGGTAGAGGTGGCGAAACGGAAGCCATATTTTTGTCCAAGCCATATTGTTTTCGTGAGATTAGAGCATTCAATAATTTGCCAAAATTCGGTAAGAAACTCATAGGGCGTTAATTTGAGTGGTCAGAAGTTTCTTCAGAATTCTTAAAAACAGGAACTACAAAGGAGAACATCCAACAGGCTGGGAGGAAATAAGCCACGAGGCAATTGTTGTAGAGTTGGGAGACTACTGGAGCCAGTTCGAGCGACGGCCTGGATCCCCTCACATCCTCCTGCCTTGTGGGAGTCTAGTTTGAAAACTTGTTTGGAAATGATGTCTGAAACTAGTGACGAGGTTATGCCTATAGCATCTAGGAGAGATTCCAGTCTAGGGGAGAAATCAAGTATGATTTGTGTCAAGTGTGGAGTTGGAGGAGAGCTTCCGAGAAAAGCAATCAACCTTATCGGCTGTAGATGTCAGTACTTCAAATTCATTGAACAGGGGTGCGGTTGAGAATTTGCTGTTGTTCAGTACACTCTTGCAGTGCCGTCAATAAGCTCTAGAAACGAAATTGTGATAGGCTATACGTTGTTTAATTCTATCAGCAAACAGTAACTTCACTTCTTTGAGAACACACGTGTACTTATTAAGAGCAGAGACAAAGAGATGTCTCAAGCAATCAGACGAGTCACTCTGGTACAGCTGACAGAAGGGATTCCTGTGGGATATAGCGGCCGAGTATGCATGTGATGACTAAAGAGATTATTGGGGATCCCTTGATGTTTCCCCGTTGGAATGAAAGCTTTGGTATCAGCTTTCACCCAGGACGAGACTTCAGAGGTTAGCTTTTGAACAGGATGATTCAAAATGTAATTCCAAGAGACGTTGCAAAGGGAGTTACGGAATAATTCCCAATCAGAGCTTTGATAACATAAAGATGTTCTGTTGGTAGGAGGTTCTTGGCAGATGGGGGAGCTGAAAAATATGTTTACAGACACAAATGCATAATCATCGTTGCCAAGAGGGATGATCTTCAGAGCATGTCATAAGTCAAGGATAGAAGTAAAGTGAGAGATTGGATGATTGAGAAATTCAGTGTTAGGATGCCAGCGAGTTCAGTGACAGTCGCATCATTTTTTAAGGAGAAAGTTCTTCTCAGTATTCTCCGTTCCCCGGATGTCTTACTTTGTGGATCAAATTCCCGAGCAGATAATTCCAGCTGCTCTACATTTTATATCTATTTTTATATAATTCATATTATACATTCTTACATTATTCTCTCCCCCTTGCACACTTATAAGAATCTCATCGTGTAACAAACTACGTTGAGTGGCTTTCGAGCTATATATTCGGTGAACATAAGTAAAGATAATAAGTATACAATGTAATATTCACCCACTTCAATGTGTTAAATCCTTTCTGATAACAAGCACACATAATGTGCATTGAAGTCACCGAACACAAACATTTTTTCAAACGGGACTAGAAAGATAGCCTCATTTATACTATCAGGGATACTATCTAGCACACAGTAAAACGGAGGAGTAACAATAGGTACAGAACAGATAACTGACTGTGTTTAGTATACGGAGGCACATGAAAGAATGATCTGGAGGCAAAAGCGAGTGTTTCCGTGTTGTACCCAAGATGTACCCGAACATCAACTACCAGACCATGTGGACACAAAAACTATTCCCAAGGAGCGGATGATAGCCAAGAATCGAGAATTCAGTGGAGAGGAATGAAAAAGTAAGATTAGTTTCGCAGAGAGCTATGATGTCCATAAAATGTTCAGAGTTTAACGATTCCATACCGCAGAAGTTGGTACGAATACCACGAATTTCGGAGAAAGAAATATTGAGAAGTAGAGGTGTTTTTTTCGAGTTGGTTTGTTTTTATTTCGTTGGTTGTTTATTGTCATGGTGTGATATTTCTTTAAGACAAAGGCCAAGAGCAGAAATAGCAATCAGTCGTCTCATGTAAGATGTGCGGACTGAGAACTGCCGCAGACAGTAATATAGTGTCGTCTCGGGGTTTCTAACCTGAAGTGTTTGCAGAGACACCATTCCATGTGCGACATAACGCTGCAAGAACACCGATAATACCAGACAAAAAAAAAAAAACATGATTTGGAAGAAAACTCTTTACCAAGTAATCCAAGATGTAAAATTTACGACAAACCTTTTCAAAATAGAAACTATGATATGGAATTGGAAATAAAATAATGGTGGAAAATATCGTGAAACCATGTATGGAGCAATTATAACTACGATGTGTGGAGTAAGTTGTTTGTATCTGCTCCTATTATCCGGTTGAGTCTAAGCAAAAGCTAAAAGTTGATTCTCAATTTTTTTTTTCATTTTGAAATTAGACGAAACAAAATATTACCTCTTGTTTCCGATATTTTAAAATAAAGTATTACATCAAGTCAACTAGTGGATATTATTTTAATCCCTTTCGTACGGTAGTAAAAACTAAAATAATTCAATTTAGTAAAAGAGAAAAACTTTACCAGAAGGATGAACAAAACCTAACCGCCAGATGGATGTGCGGGTAGAGATATCCGAGAGGGAAATAAAACCAGCGAACCGTGTTCAAATGTCAGCTGAGTTCACTTTCGCACTAAAGACACCTTGCAAAGGACGTGAATAAATTATAATCCTTCTATTTTAGGTTAAATAGACTGCTTAAGGCAAACCGGTCTCTTTAGTCTTGCCTGACAATCAACCTTGAAGAACGAATATATTGAATTCAAAACCGTGAAGACGTTAACGGGAAACCACTGCACAATCTTTCATAATATAGGATGGCAATTTACAGGTGATAAAAGAAAGGTATCTGTGCAAAATCATGACCTCTTAAACACTGAACGAATTAAACATGATAGAATATATTCTTTAACATAGCGAGCAAGAGAGGGACATCAGCCTGGATTGAAAAATATATTTCGGTTTGAAACTTCTGGAAACTTTCTAATTCGGAAAGGTACTTGAAAAATGCCGAAGAGTAAAATATCCGAAACATCCTAATCATGATTAGGATACTAGTCCAAATTGGGCTTACGGCCGTATTATGTGGAAACGACAGATTCTCGGACGATCACCAAAGATAAGCAACATTATTTCCTAGATGGTTGACCTCTTGGGGATATGAATCAAGCTGTCTCTCCCAGTTATGGGTTGATTAGTAGGATTTGAATCAGTAAACTATTATCTCCTAAACATTTATATAATCTAAATATATTTTCTGGCTTTAAATATCCTGCAAGCGATTTATAAGCCATAAAATAACTAATCAATCAAACACTTTGACAACAATCAAAGCATTACTCAGATTGGGATGAAACATTCCAACTGCATTTGTTCCTTATTTCCCCTCTGCATGGCACATAGCAAATATCAGGGAAAGGACCAGAGAGACAGAATCAGAAAGAAACAATGACCATATAGGGGAAAACTGGTGAGGAAATAATGCAAAGGAAACGTTAAGAATCGTCGTAAAAAAAAGATAAGTAATCTACTCAATACGAGAAGATAATAATTTGGAAAAAAATAAAGAAATATATCCTACGATGCGAAAAAGGTTATTGTGAAGATAACAATGATTCTTTTAGGTACAGGTTCTGCTATTTAACCCATAGCTAGGGAGCGGGGATGGATCTATACCTTTCTTGAAAATGTAATTACGCGTTTGTGAATGTAACGCATCTGACTTAACTTCGAAACTGTCCCTGCTATTTCACACGCTGGGTTGCTATCCTTTACCCATTAACACATGTACATCAAATTCTCTTTTGGAACCTGTTTTGACCAAGTAAATGGTCAAAGAATTAACAAAACAAGTGTTACAGATGTATCATATATTAAACAGTAAATACTACAGAAGAGTACTAAACGACTAGTAAGTGTGTGTCGGTTGAGCAGCGTTCAATCTATTCGACTGTTCACCCAATGCCTTCTCTCCTACTAATCTTATAGTAGGCGGAAGAGTCCAACATAGATACTTTTAGAGGGAGGACACCACAACAGGACAAATAAAAAAATCTGAATATGACAGACAGATAGATAGATAGATAGATAGAGAGAGAGAGAGAGATAGAGAAAGAGAGAGAGAGAGAGAGAGAGAGGGGTCTATATATCTAAATTCTGTAAACTGAAAGATATGTAATATCCTATTTTTTCCAGAATAGTAGCTGTATATAAATTCTACTTCTGTAAATGTTTGTTTCCGTAACAGATTTTTTTTTCTTCTGTCTTTTTGCTTTCATTTTCCCTTTGGGTCTTTTTATTTCATTCTTTTATCGCTATTTGGGTTAATCTTTTAATTCTTACATTCTATCTTATTTCATCATTCAGTTCCTCCTCTTTCAAACTTTTATTTCATCTTCAGATCTTCATTTATTTGTGGCAATATACTGCCTTTTCATTTCTTAAGTTTCTATTTACACGATTCATTCTTCCATTTTCTTGATTTTATAGTTCATGCCTCTATTTATTTTTTCATTCCCTTTCTCAAATTTCTCATTTCTTGCTCTTGTTCCTTTTTTCCAATCTGATGCCTTTACAAATGAATTTTATTTTAGGATCTTCCTGTATCTCTTAGCCCTGTTTATTTGAAAGTACTGTACTTTTCTATTATATTATATTTATTTCCCCATCTACTTGTATCTAAGCCCATCCACAATACACACACATATACACGCACTGACACACACACACACACACACATATATATATATATATATATATATATATATATATATATATATATATATATATATATATATATATACCTAATATTAGCCCTTCTATCTTTTAAGCTTCAAACCTTTACTTTATATGCATACCCTTTCCTATCTTCTTTTCCTTTTCCCGCCAATTTCTTCTTATTAAATGTTATTATTCTATAACCTGACTTGTACGACAGTCAGTAAAAAGTGTCAAACGTTATTGTTACCTTAAGCGGCCGCATCAATCACACGTGTTCATAACTTAGCGACCCAAACATCTTTCAATATTTCGTTCTCCATATCCACCTGACTTCGCGAAATGTATTTCCAGATGCTGGCAGCTATTTCTGTCAAATGGTAAACAATGTTTCTTTTACTTATACAACACATAACATCATTTCTTTACCATATTTCTTTCTTTACTTTCGGTTTTATCTAATGTAAAATTTCTTTTATGAAACATGCTTATCTCTAAAAGCACATGTTGACAAGCATCACGCTTCTCTTAGCTGACTTAACTAAACAAAAAAGTTAAATAAACAAGATAAGCTTTGAGAAATGAAACGTAAAAGAAAACGAACGACAGGTACGTATACATCATATTAACGCTATGATTTAGGATTTTTCATTTTAGTTTAAGTAAATTCTTCTTCTATGTGCCTTGCTCCTTCAGGACGTTGACTATCATGGCTCTTCAAAATATCCTGTCGTTTTTAGCTCATAGCGGCGCGGCAGTGCGAAACGTTTGCGCGTGAACTTTTCGGGAGAATGAGATTCGAAAAATCAATTGAATGTGTCGATTGTGCTTGCTGTGTCGTTGCCGACCTTTCGGCACACTTTCCGCACTGACTAGTATGAGATTTTCTCAAAAAAGCAAAGGTTGTTACACGGAAAATTTTCTCTTTTTTCTATCTCTCCTAAAAATCATTCCACCGTACATTTACTCAAGCTGACTAGGTTGGTTATGTGTTGATTTTCTCTGCCCCTCTGTCCTGTGAGTTACAAATTCTCTGAGCCCTCTTCCGTCATTATGTGCCCCAGACATTTCAACTGTCTCTTCCTTATGTTAAGTATAAGTGTGCTTTCTGGTTGTATTTTCTGTAAAACTTAGGCAATGTTTGCATATTCGATCCATGGTATTCTCAATATCCTTCTGTAGAACCACATTTCTGTTGCTTCAAGTCTCTTCTTCCTCTGGTAGGAAATTGTCCTATAATCACTGTCATATAAAAGAATTTATATTTTCTAACAAGTGATTCCTGTTTCTTAATAATAATCATGGGTTTTGAACGTCATCTTTCGCTGTCCCATTGCGCTTTTGGATATGAGTGCCACCCTTTAAGTTCTCTGTTGAAACAACTCCCAGATACTTCAATTCGTGTACTTGTTTGATTGTGTTATCTGTGAGTAATTCAGTTCGCCCGTCGTTTGCGATGAATGAAATGGATTAAAGTGATTGCTTTCATCAAGTGCTCCGGTCTACCAACTGAGCTGTTGCTAGTGACCTTTTATTCTCTCAGTCTCGTTAGTACGCCGTCACGCCAATAATGCGCTCTGTCGTCTTTCTCCCAGACTCGCTATTTATGCCCGCGTCGGGGGCAACTACAATTTGCATACGAGACTTACTTCTCGTTCGTCTGAGACTTCCGGTTTTATAAATTCAAGCTGGTTTGAATTCTTAGTCTTTATTTATTAAAATGTTTACCCTTGCACGTACGCCAGCGATCTTTCAACAGGACCTGACACGCCAAGCAAATTCGCTTTGCGGGAGTTAAGTCTTCTCGTTCATCACATTATCTCCACACAAATTAAAACTATGTTAAATGATCGTAAAAACATTTTCAACCTTTTTCTAAAATGGAGGATTTAAATCCAATTGTTAAGTAATTCTGATATTCGCTGTAGTTAAAGGGGTACGGTTAAGAAAGGTCAGCTTCATGCTCGAATAAAAATTATGCCATTGAAATATGACAGGGCCATTTAAAATTCGTTTCTCTATACATAAGTATGCCAACGTAAATTTTAAAGCTAATTATTTTCTCTTCCAAAGTCTCTGTTTTCATAATGGGAATAAATTTAAAAGGATAATCAACAGGAAAAAAATAATTACATTTAAATCATTAACCTCTATATTTGTTTTTTGTATGAATGATTCATGAATTCATAAATTATATTTGCACCTTTTAATTGATATATATATATATATATATATAAATACACACACACACACACACACACACACACACACACACACATATATATATATATATATATATATATATATATATATATATATATATATACATACACCTTTAGTAAGTATTCCTCCTATGTTGTCTCTAATATCTAGCATAAATTTCTTGCTGTTTCTTGTTTCCTGCATGTTAGAAATCCTCTATTATAATTCCTGTCTCTAAGAACGGACCATCTGATCCTTCTAACTATCGGTTTATTATACTTCTACTTCAGTTTTGGTAAACTATTAAAGGTTCTAATTAACTCTGAATTGGTTACGTGTCTCACATCGTCGCAGGGGTCTGCTTTCAAATAATCAATTTGCCTTTCCCTGCTCTAGGCAAACTGCTGATGTAATAATGATTATTGTTGAAAGAGGCTATCAAGATAAGTATGCTGAAGCATGGGCTGTTGCTCTGAATATCTCTAAAGAATTTGACAGATATCTACATACTGGTTTTCTACAAAGCTGAAAGATTATGTCTAGAAGAATTTTTGAACTGGTTCAATTTTACTAATCAAATCGCGACGTTGTCTTGAATGGCCACTCTTCTAGATTTTATTGCATGGATGCAGGGCTTCCCAATCGTTCTATCATTGGACCTGTGTTGTTACTAATTTTCATAAAGGAACTTCCTGATGTCATCAGTTCTCAACTTAGTATCTATGCTGATGAAATATTTACTCCTGTCTTAATAATAAGTCTGATCGAAGCAAGAAGCTAAAATTGGCAGCTACTCTTAAAAATGACCTACAACCCGTTGTTAAATGGGGCAAAGAGTGGCTTGTTAATGTTAACGCCTCAAAAACGAAACTGCTCTATTTTAATTATCTGAGATAACCCTTTAATTTTTCAATCAGCATGATTTTGGTAACCTCCAAGAGAGTGACTCAATGTGCATTGTCGGACTAACGATTTCGGTTGACTTGTAGGAGAAAGACTATATTCAATCAATTGGAACGTCTATAGCTAAGAAATTTGGTTCACTATGTCGTGTTAGACAATATTCCACGCCAAAATTTATTGTCTTTTCTTTGAATAATGTTGACTCACCTGGCTTGGTGCCTCTGCTAAACATTTACAGATTATTGATCACATCCAAGGAAGAATTTGTGATATTATTTTTCCGAAGCTGGCATCTCTGCTTCAGTCCCTTTCCCACCGTCGTAGTGTAGATAACCTGTGACTTTTCTATAAATATTTTTTGGTAATTGTTATGACGAAATTTCACTTTGGTAACTCGACTTCATGAATTAAAGCGCAGTACTAGATTGGCGGCTAGGTCTCACTATTTTAAATATGAATTGTCTAGATATCACCGTAAATTCTATAAGATAGAATTTCTATGCTAACAGTTTCTTCTATCGCACTTCTTGTTTGTTGCACTTTTTTCCGGCTTCTTGCTTTACAGTCGGTTTTGATCTGCAAAACTTTAAATGCAATGTCAGTTGCTATCTACTGTTTACCCTGATTATTCTCTTCTCATTCTGCTCACACTTCCCCGTAACAAATCTCTTAACAAAAATATTTAATAAAAACAATGTAAAAGATAGCTACAGCTGCACTAAGAACATAACGCAAATAATAAAAAGGCATAATAAAAATAATAACCTGCATTACCGCAAAGAAAGACCCCAAAAGCAGCAATAGATACAAAACCACAAGGAAACTGACTACAAACGTAGTAGACAAAGCTAAGGTAAGCGCACACAACACTACAATGCACTACATTGGCACAGCAGAAGGAACAGTTAAGTAAAGAAAATACACCATGACCTATCATTCTTCAACAGAAAATACTTCAACAGCACCACACTATCCATATACATATGGAAACTAAGACAAAAACATCACACCAAAAATAAGCTGAGAAATCATGAAAACCGCACATGCCTACAATAACATATCAAAGAGATGTCTACTTTGTCTGCACAAAAAGTGGCAATAATCTTCTACATTCAACAAAAACGTTACTAAACCAAAGATCGGAAATAATTTCAAAATGCAGACAAGAAAATAAATATCTACTATCACAGTTCATACCAAGCGGATAATACCTACAACAAAACTGAACACTACCGGAAAAACTGTAGAACACTAAAACACAAGAACACCAAAACATCAGAAAACTAAAACCACTAAAACAGAAGCACCAGCAAGAATCAGCAACACTACCAGCACTGTTACCAACACTACCGTCACCCCACAAACACAACCACCGCCATTAGCACAGATTAATAACAATACCAACACTGTTACCACCACTACTACCAGCAACCGCCAAACACAAACACTGCCATAACAATTTGTACAGCCACCACGTGAGATAAAACCATTAACACATCAAAATTACTATTTTGTGTCGACTAATATTATTTTTGCTATTAGTATTGTTGTTACAAATTTATGAAACTACCGAAAATAACTACCACTATTACTTTCGCTATTAGTACTTTTCTTACCACTCTAAGAACAATCACTTCATAACCACCTCTACCACAACTAGTACTGCTTTTTAACATTGTCATTATTATTATTATTATTATTATTATTGTTACCACAACTATTATCATAATTACCATTGTCATTATTGGCATAATTCTATTTTTTATATTGCTTATATTGTCATTATTATAATTATTGTTTCCTCATAATTAAGGATAACTTTACAGTTTATCATAACCAATAACATGTCAGTTATTATTAATATAACAATAATAATATCACAGTTATTATTACCATTAACACAATCATAATCGTCAATAAACACCAGCAGTTATCGTTACTAAAAATACAAACATCATCATTATCTTCTCTACAGTCAGAACGCATATATGTGTGCATGTGTGAGCGAATGTAAGCATGTCTGACGGTGCCGACGGCCGATCTGAAAAACGTCAAGAGCACCACCGCTTGTTTCTTGTTAAGAGAACATTGCTATATATGTAACGCTACAGTATTGACACCAAAATAGAATGACAGTTGCGTATATAAGTGCGCTCGGAAGTATTGATGTGTATCTGCGCCTAACGTCAGATTATTTATATGGATGTGTTTGCACGAACTAAACTGAATACATATGTATGTATGTATGTGTGTTTCTGTATGTGCGAGCGTCATCCCACCCCAAAAAACATAGAAAACCCCCATCCACTACACAAATTAATCAAATACAAATGAGCATAAATAGATCCACATTTGAAACAAAAATAAACCAGTTTGTCTGATGATCGCAAAAAGCGTGAAACCCGGGGTTACAAACTATTATCCATGCAACTGAATATGTTAGCTCTATCACGGATAATAAACATTTTCAAGTACCGCATATATATATATATATATATATATATATATATATATATATATATATATATATCTGTGTGTGTGTGTGTGTGTGTTTTCATCTGTGCTTATGTTCATTTAGCGCTATTAGTTCATACAAATATATGTGCTTTTTTTCCATATAGGTTGACAAATATCGAGTATCTGCTATGCTACAATATTTAAAAGAGAAGCAATTGTTTGAATGAGCAATTATACACCCTAATTTACCATGAACAATCGGAAACAATACTATTAATCTTCAATGGGGGTCACGATTTGCGAGATGTGAAAATTTTAGCAAGTTTTGAGAATTTGTGCCACTGTCTAAATTATAACAAAGCTTACCTAATATAGATTTTATGGTTATGAAGTTAAATAAATTTATCGATATGTAATGGATATCGGTTCGCAAGGAGAAATCGGGATTCCGAGTTCGAATTCCAGTCGGTTTCGTTACGCACAAATACCCCTGGGAAAGGTATGAATTTATCTTTTCTCCCAACTACAGGGTGAATTGCAGGATAGACTGTGTTCTGTAGACTTGATTGGCAACCAGTATATACTGCACAAAGATACGAAAACATAATGCGAAGAAATCTCCGCCTAGTAAATCATGAATCGAAAGTGACATGATCCCCACCCCCCAGTCATAACCGACTGAAATTTATTGAAATAAGCAGTCCATTGTTTAAATTGATTAACATGACTTTTCACAACAAAATAAACATTGTTACATTGTGTAACTGTAAACAGATTCTCTCTAATGATGGGAAATTATGTTTGAGGCTTACAGAGATTCTTTTCGACAGTTTCGTGTATATATTCAGCAAGGATTGGCTGATTTGATATTACTTTTCATGCCTTAATATACATTAGGTTTCAAAGCGTTTAAAAGTTTACAAAAAAAGTCTTAAAGTTTATACATTTTACTTCCCCACCAACCAGAACCATTGTACATATAAGTATTAAGTAGGGCTTCATAATGGAATTGTAGTATCATGGTTGTTCCACTTGGGATTAGAAGCATAAAGGTGTTGTTTTCCTGCAAAGGACATTGTAAAAAGATTCTAAGTTAAACGATATGCCTGTGATGATCAACCTATAACTTCCCCTTTTTTGGGCTTTATTCATCAATAAATATTATTAGTTTTCACAGCTTGTAATGAAGCAAATTATTAAAACGTTTTCATATCTAAATTGATGAGCTCGTTTTAGGAGTTTTACATTTGCAGTCTTTCGCCTATAGCATATATCATTAATAATACCATAATGTCCAATGCCTGTATCATATAATCTCTTTCTCCCAAGTTGATTTTGACATTTAACTCTTTTCTAATCAAAATTTCTTTTTCCTAATGTGAAGCTAGCAAGACCTAAACGTTTTCTTTTTCGGGGATTTTTCATTTTGGTAAGAATTTACATAAATTAGCAAAGGCATCAAACGATGAGAGGTTTCGTTTTCTGACTAATTTTTTTTTCTACTGGACACTGACCATCAGAAATATCATGGGAAATCGATACAACTTTTATCCTGGATTGATATCTCTTCTCATTTAACATCTAATTTCAAGTGCGCATGCTTGAAGTTAATCAAACTAATCAATCTATCGTTTATAAATTTCCAGTGTTAATATCGATTTCCATGGAGAAAATACGTAAAAAGACGCCTTATAGTAATTGGACAGCACAATTCTTTGTTCATTTAGCTTGAATCCTTTGAAGAAAGCTTTACTTTCTCGGCGATATGGTTTCGATGTTGTAGCAATATTCTTTATTATTTAAAAACTTATTTTAATTGGTTGTACCTCCTGACAGGCGTCTAGCACTTCGTAATCAAAAAACCTTGAATTCAAGAAGCCAATGCAGACCCTACAAAATTGAATACCGCCTTTTGCGATAATAAATAAAAGCAAATTTTAATTTTGTGGTCCAAACGTTCGGACATAATGAGAAAACTACTTTAGATAACAGTAAACGCCAAATAACATTACGCAAATGATATAGAAAATGGAACAACTTACTTTTATTGTTATACATTGTTGAAATCTAAATTACATTGTAAAATATTTTACAGGAAATTTTATTATAATTTTCTTCTATATACCGTAGGATTTCAGGTTGTTGAGGATAAAGGTTCTTCACGACTTCCTCTTATTTGTTTCTCTTTAAAATCTGCCTTCGTCGTCGTGTTTCTATCCATTCACTCAAACTCGTTATTATTCATTTTTTCTAATGTTTCCGTCTTGTGGTGTTAATTCCTCAAAAGCCTTCTTTCCTTACTATCCCAGAAATTTCAGCTGTTTTCCTACGATAGTTTGCAGCATATTCTGTTCTTAAAATTCCGTATTACACCATTTACCCATGACTTTCTTAAAATTCGTCGTCAGAATCATATTTCTTTTGCTTCCAGATTCTTCTTCATCGGGGAGGAGATTGTCAAGAGGTTTTATAGGATGTGTGGGTGATGCAATCGATAGCGGGTCGGAATGAAAAATCGGGGAGTCGTGTTTGTTATTGTCATTCACGCGCAAATAAGAATTATATGAATCCATCTCCGCTCTTAAGCTGTTGTTTAAATATTGGGATTTTCTTCATTAAAAAAAATGATGCAGTATTCACTCGCAAAAAAAGATTTATTCTTACAGTGTAAAATATAAACTTGATAAGCCATATAAAACAATTCAGTCACTGCCGCATTTGTTTCTGAGGACATTATCCTATTTATTAACATTTTATTTATATTTTCGGTAAGACATCTTTCACTGTTCTTTTACACCAGCCGATTTCTGAGGTGCACTTTCTGTCGTCTGTTATTACATTACACAGAAGTAAGATTTCGGCACCTGCATGATTTTGATTTGGGCTGTTTGGTGATAGTTCCTCACTTGTTTTCCATACTTTAGGCCTTGTGCCACATCTAATATGCGCATAGAAAACTACCTTTGGACACTTCTATGTGGTGTAATGGCTAGAAAGCTTGTCTCGCGAGATCAATTACGACTGAGAATTGAGTTCGATACTCGCTGGGTACTCCATATTTCTTGTCCTGTGCCACATCTAAGCAATACTTAGAAAATCATCATAACTTTGGCTGTCTGATTTGAAATCTGTCTTCTTATAGTTAACCGTTCCTTCTTTTTGTTTTCTGTTATTACTTTGTAAATAAAGTTTGAAACATCATTTAAGCGCTTGACATCAACAGAGTATTATCTACGAAAACTTTCTTTTTTTTCTAAGTCATTTATTACTAAGCAAGGAAAAAAGCCACTAACACATAAAAGGTTACTGAGTGTGAAATAATATAAGAAAAACATTATTAAAGAGCGAGAATAATAAAAGAAAAGAAATTAAGAAGTCAGGCGATAACGTTTACATTTTTAAATATCAAACTTGACTGGAAAGCAAGAAGAAAAAGAATACTATCTATTTATTGATAAACGCAGAGACGTTTCAAAAGTGTTTCAACTAATACAGAAAAAAAAATTGAATGGATTTTGTACAATTTAGATTTAAATTTACAATATCTAATTCGAATTTTGCTTTTTGTTTTTATCCTGGGTCTTGGTTTCGATTTGTTAAATTGGTGATATGATTTCAAAGGAATACCTCTATCTTCAGTTGTCGCTTTTTCATGCAGCATGCTGGAGGTGTTCAAAAATTTTCCACACTTCACTTGTTTCAATCATTGATTTATGTCAAAGTACACACAGACACACACACAAACCCCCCATATATATATATATATATATATATATATATATATATATATATATATATATAGAGAGAGAGAGAGAGAGAGAAAAAATGCAGTGGGTAAATTTGGGCCATTTTATATTTTATTTTAGCGCATGCGCTTTGTTTATGATTTTGGCGGCTGCACAAGATAGTAGGGTCAGCTGTACACGTCTCTGAGAAAAAGAGCACCATGATGCAATTCACTCCGCTAGATATTTGAAAGCGGCATGCTGTACTACTTGGCATTCGCGCTGGCATCTCCAATAGGTACATAGTGTTTGGGTGTCAATCTGAGAACAGTGTAGAGGATTCTGTAAGAGCTGGATGATATATACATTCAACATCATGGTGTTTGGAGAGTTCTCCAGGGATGGCGACGTTATGCCTTCATTCATCGTCCTATGTGGCCAAAGACTTAACATTGTGGCCTACCTCAAGTTTTACATAATGTTGTCATTTTCAAAACACGGTCAAGATATTGGGCCCATGTTCATAGTTGATATTAATGTTTGTTTTTTGTTTTTATTAATAAGGCTTTCATTATTTTTAACCTTTTTTGTATGTAGATGATGGTTATGTAATTTTCACTTTTAGACGTAATTTAAATATCACCAGCCAGTATTCTTTTACATATAGATTCATCTAGCACACTACGTGATCTCGGAAAATAAGCAAACTTGTTTAAAAACTGAAGAAATTAACATCTAAATATTTTTTCTGAAATAATTTATATTAGTTCTTAGAGTTAGTACGTTAATTAATTTCAGTCTATTCCTTGTAGCTATTTTCTTGAACACGCAGCTTCTATCTTTTTGAATAAACGATTCCTTCTAGAGAACTACATTAGTTAAAAAAAGTAAAACGTGTCTAGCTTGCCATAGGTAGACTTGCGGTTAAGAAAATTATGATTCTAGAACGCTATCATCTGTATGTTAGTCGTTCCTTTCGAAAGACAAAAAAAGAAAAATAAATAAAAGCTGGCGAATAACCATTCATAAAATCGATAGAAGCATATCTGTAGCGATGGTAGTTTTCATGGCACTGCTTAACTTGACTGGTCCATGCGTAAAACAGAAAATAATTTATTTTGTACAGTTTTGCTGTACAGCATTTATTAGACCTTTCTCAAGATTTATGAGAATAAAAAAAAAAATTATTTTTTATACTTTTACAACTGCTGACTCATTTATAAAATTATTGCATTATCAAATCCAACCATAATTGCATAAAGAATTATCGGTAGGTTTTATGAATTTAAAAAAAAATGTCACGTTTAAAATTGTGTTTACTTCATAGATATCTACTGCGAATTTACAAAAAGGGAAATATCATTTTTAATCTACTAGTTTAAGAGACTACATTTTGTGCACTTTTAATTAAGAAATAGATGGAATTTAATATAAAAAATAGATGGAATCAGCTCAAATCAGATTACATGCTTTATCATTACAAGATTTTGATTAAACGAAAAGTCGATCAAATATATCTAGTCTTGATGCCATGTCTGGATGAGAGCTATTCAGTTCTTCCTTTCTAACCTTTGTAGAGTTAAACATCGTTTAAGGGTTCTTTTAATGGATGACATCTTCATCTCCGCATCTTTTTCCCCACGGATGCATCGTAGTCAGTCCATTGCACCTTCATCGCTATTTCCATGGGAAATGTTAATCCAAAATACACGGTGAAATGGGTAAATTGTCAACATACATTTCGCGCATGCGCTTTGCTTTTTTTATTTTCTCAAATGCGCAGTATTGTAGGTTCAGCTGGGCGCCGTCTGTGAGAAAAAGAGCGCCATGACGCAGTTCATTCCGCCTGAAATTTGGAAACGGCATTCTCTGCTGCTTGGTATTCGCGCTGAAAGCTCCAATACAAACATTTCAGAGTATTTGGGTATCAATCTGAGGACAGTGTAGAGGATTCGGAAAGAGATGGGTGATATATCCAGTCAATCTCATGGGACTTGGGGTGATCAATAGAAATGGCAACGTTAGGCCTCCATTCATCTTCCTACACGGCATCAAAAGCAACAAAAAGGCCTACGTCAAGTAACTGGAGGAAGTATTGTTGCCCTGGGTCAAGAGGGTGGCTGCTGAAAGATCTTATGTCTGGCAACTGGACTCTGCACCATGTCACACAAGCAGGCGAACACAGTCAGACAATTTCTGCTTCTACATAACACCTTACATCAGGCCATGTAACTCCCAGACGGCAACCCTTTTGATTATTATGTATACGGACGCATTTGCGCGAGAGACCAACCAAACTCCTTGAAACACCAAAGATGAACTGAAGGCAAGGATTATTGTAGCATTCACCGACTTAAACAAGAAGACCGCCCAGAAGAGTTGCAAGGGATTCCGAAGTCGTCTGGAAGTCTTGGTTGAAGCC
This sequence comes from Acanthosepion pharaonis, assembly GCA_903632075.3. Taxonomy (NCBI): domain Eukaryota; kingdom Metazoa; phylum Mollusca; class Cephalopoda; order Sepiida; family Sepiidae; genus Acanthosepion; species Acanthosepion pharaonis. The sequence goes on along the minus strand of CAHIKZ030004977.1, from coordinate 549,528 downwards.
AATGGCGATTTTATTGAATAAATTTATTCTTTGGCATTTTAAGATATTTTTGGATAATGTTGGTAAATATATCAGTTAAAATGAGATGTCAGTGTTATTTTTATATTTGCGTAATTTATACGACAATTATACCCTGTTCTCCATCCAGTTTAAATCTTTAGACATAGTTCACGCTGTGGTACATTCCCCTACATTTCCTCCGTGATCTAATTGCAAACAGGAGGTTCTAATGGGATAGCATTCTCCCAAGAATTGCTACTTTGCGGAAAAGATCCTGTGTGGATGTGTCCCTAAACGCTACGATCTTAACTTCTTTAAAGGAAGAGTCAGTTGTTATTGATCCTCTTTATTCTTATAGTCTTTTCGAACTTTACTCAAGATTATCGTCATCGAAGTAAATGTTGTAAGCTTTATATAGTTGATAACTAATCTCTTTCTATAGCTCTGACAAGCGATAGTTAATTAGATCTGTTAATGTTTAAGATGGGAAATATTTAAACGTAGGTTTAAGGCGAAAAATAATATTATTATATTTTCATTTATCAACTCTACATTTAAGAAAAAATATTACTTATATTTGATTTCTGTTATAATGCTCGTATAAGCTCGCAGTTTCTGTTTAATATCATTGAGAAGAAAAGGTTTAATCGCATGAGGGACGTGGATTAATAATAAAATAATAGAGAATACCGTAGTTCAGAGCGGCAATACGTACCACTCAACGCTGCGCCTTCCGACCCACTTTGCGATCTTTTTTCGTCTGACCAGACGCTCACTTCATAGCGAATAGACGAGTCTATGTTAAACAATTAGTTTAGAGAAACTCGGTCGTCTTTCTACACAAAAATTTCATTAATTGTTCCGACGAGTACGATTAGTTACATTTAAATTGCCAGAATGCCTTTGCTCGAAACATTCTTGGTATTCTTTTACTAATATCTTCTTCTTTGTTTTTGTGCCGTGTCCCTTCAGGTCGTAGGCGATCATGGCTCTCCATGTCCTGCTGTTTCTTCCAGCTCTCAGTAAGCTTTGACTTTTTTGTTATTTCTCCCGGACAACTGTTCCGCCATCCACTTGCTTAACCCGTTACACATTCATTGCATCGATCCACCTGTGAGTATTAGATTTCCTTTCTTATTACGTGTCCCAGAAATTTCAGCTGCCTCTTCCTGATGTTACATGTGAGTCTCCTTTTTGTTTGCATCCTCTCCAAAACCTCATCGTTGCTCACATGCTCAGTCCATGCTATCCTCAGCATCCTTCTCTAGAACCACACCTCTGCTGCCTTGAGATTCTTCTTCCTCTTTGAGGAGACCGTCCAACATTCGCTCCCGTAATGGAGGACAGATATCACGTAGCAATTCAGTACTCTTTTCTTTGTTACCAACGAAACACTCCTGTCTCTTAATACTCTGTCTAGCTTTTGAAATGCAACTTTGGCGATCCCAAGACGCCTTCGAATCTTAGCAACGCATTTACAATCCTCTGTCCATACACTTCCCAGATATTTAAATTTACCCACCTATTTGATTGTTGTGTCCCCGACCTGTAAATCGCATTTCGAGCTCATCTTTTTCCTGATGACCATGCATTCTTTCTTCTTGCTTAGTCCCTTATCCGTTCCCCTTTGCTACCTCTGTAGCAGGTTTTGTAGCTCCCTTTCCCTGTGTGCTATCAGCACAGTTTCATCTGTATATCTTATGTTATTAAGATTGTGCCAGCCAATGATGAATCCTCGTAGGCTTTCCATTTCTCTGAGAATAGCGTCGCTGTATAAGTTGAATAAGTCCGGTGAGAAGACACATCCTTGTCTTACGCCTTTTTCTATTTTTGTATATATGCTGAACTCATTTCTTATCTGTATGCAAGCTCTTTGTTGGCAATAGAATTTTTTTTTATTATGCTAATATCTTTCCCGTCAAAGTCGCTGAACAGTTCCAAAAGATCTTGTGGCGTACCATTCAAATGGATGTCACGGATGCCAGAAAATATTTATCTTTTCATTCTATTTTTCAATTTTGGAAATAGTAAAAATTCACAGGGAGTAATTCCTGGTGATTGACAAAATATTTTCGTAATGGATTTATTTACCTGGAATTGGCGACCTTCCAACGCCTCATTGGTTCATTTCCAAACCTTACGTTAGATTCTGCTCTATTTCCTTATTCGTATTCCGTTCGTCCAGTCTTAATCGCATATTTAGCTTAGACTTCAGCATAACAATATTCTCACTCTAGCTATCTTTGCACATATTCCTTGTCATTCAGCCTGACCATTCTTTGCATTTTTACCCTTTTTTAAATACTTCTATCACAAAAAACACGATTTCCTTAAAAGCATGTACATCAAAACCCATTTCTAAAGTGGTTAACGTTTTATTACAACTATATTCACTTAAATGTTGATGCTAAAATTCTGTTCTAATTTTCTTTCATTTATTTTCAGCCAGCACTATAACGTGAACACGCACAACTTCCCTTACTACTCGGCAACGAATATATCATTTGGTTTGTTTCAAGGAAGTTGTTGATGGCTCATACCTGGATGTGCTCGGGTACAAATTCCTGATTCAATACCGCCCGGAAACGTTTTAGTTAATATACTTATCTGATTATAGTGAGATAAACTTGTGCCTTAGTGAAATTATTATCTTTCTTGGGATGAATTGATTAAAAAATGTATAGTTAATCATTATTTTTTTGGCATTATTCGAAATTACCCATTAAATATGTTGGCAAATAATAATAATAATAATAATAATAATAATAATCTTGTCCCAGTTTTCCTCTTTGTATCTGTCCACGTTTATTACTTAATGATTTTTGAATGCCTACATTCGCATATAGATACAACTAAAAGGATATACAAGCAATCACACATACCTACACTGATAAAGACACACACAGACCTCACAAGATTCAAGTCTAAAAGAATTTATAAGCGAGTACAAGCCAAATATCAAAATTTTACATACATTACCAAAGGCATAGATAAAAAGAGGGTTTAATTGATGAAAGTTAAGAAAGATATAATTAAAAATCAAATATTCGGCTATGAACAAAGCAAAGAAAAAAGACATTGAAATATATACATAAAAAAACAGACACAACATATAGATATGACCTATTAATCGGAAAGTCTCCTTCATATGTCCGAAACTCCGCTCACTTCGTGGAAATAATTAAAGATGCTCCCATCCTATCCAACCAGATGATAAGCTTGGACGTGGTGAGTTTGTTTACCAAGGTACCCACGGAGGAGGCACTCTCAGTAGTCAGAGACAGATTGGCCTCTGACTCATCCTTAGAAGAATGGACCAGTATTCCAATAGATAATCTGATGATGTTGACTTTCTGTACACAATGGGATCACACATATGTCGACAGGATGAGGGCATAGCAATGGGCTCACCATTATTACCAGCAATGGTGAATATATACATGCAATACTTTGAGGAAATGACATTAGAATCTATATCTCTAAAGCCAACTATATGGTTAAGGTACGTCATCATCATCTTGCGGCCTCAGCCGAGATTGAACTCACTAATACTTTGATTGGTGTAGTTCATAATCTTGTCAAATAGCTGAATTCTTGATGCTTCGCTAGGGCTATCAATGGTGTTTTTTATCGTGACACCATCACTAAATGGATTGCCAACCAAGGCTCAGAGAGACTCCATTCACCCTCATCTAAGAGCAGGTTTGAATTCAAAAATATTTTTTGTCTATTATTTTTGGGGTTAAAATAATTTTTAATCTTACTAATATAAAGACCCCTTTCCGACCACCTAGGTGTCATGGGTCCTATAACTACAGAATGAACTCTTCCTAACACTATGTATACTACGCCTCTCAAGAGAAAGGGTCGAATCGAGTCGAGCTGATAGTAGTTCACTCCAAACCAGACTGACAGTCATACTAACACATTCCACATCTTGTATTATTATTTCGTGTAATATACCTTCGTTATTTCTACTCTTGTGTTCGTGTTGTTCTTCCTTGGTCCTAACCTGGACCATAACACGAGGAAAAAAAGTTTATTCACCCTAAAGTATTCTATTGATAATTATAAATTTGGATATAAATGAAATTTAGGAAAAAAATCTCGCATTCTAATGATTAAACTGGTAAATTTAAAGAGCTTTTGACAAATTATTGAAAACTATTTTACAATAAACTCAGGACAATATTCTAGAGAATTCTAGAACAGCTTAAATTAAATCTAGAGCATTCCAGAATATTCCAGAAAGCCTCATACAGTATAAAAACAGCTTGAAATAGCCACTCAGAACAACTTAAGACATGTATTACTGCCTTCTCAAAAGCAGACATGTCTACGAGAGAAATTGCAGAAATTGCTATAACCTCACAATCAACTGTCTCTCGAGTGCTTAGTGCACATAATGATGCCACTCCTGCTCCAAGGAAGGAAAAAAAAAGGGGGGGGGCAAAAGAAAAAGTTTGATGATAGAACTGGCAGGGTAATCAAGAGAGAAGTTGCGAAGAATAGGATTATAACTTAACAAGAAATTGCAGCCAGTCTAAGCGAAGAGCAAAGTGTTAGTCTTGCCTCTTCAACAGTGCGTCGGTGGCTGTTAGAACAAGGCTACCAATCTTGTATACGAAGGTTTCAGCCGCTAATAAGCAAAGCCAACAAAGCCAAGAGACTTGAATGGGCTCACTATTACAAAAATTTCACCTTAGAAGATTGGAAGAATGTTCTCTTCTCTCATGAAACGAAAGTTGAGGTAAATTCAAAGGATAAGCGATCTAAAATCTGAAGAAGAAGCGTTGAAAGCTCTTTGAATTTAAGTACTGTCAAGCATACGTTCAGTATAATGTTCTGGGGATGCTTTTCTTTTCAGGGAACTGGGTTCTTAAAACCTATGGAAAAGAAACTTGTCTGCTCCCTTCTGCTGAAAGGGTGCAAATCGACCCCACCAAGCTCATTTTAATGCAGGATAATGCTCCCTGTCACAAATGAAAATTGATGAAAGAATATTTTGATGAGAAACAGGTGAGTGTTATGACATGGCCGCCCCAATCTCCTGACCTCAACCCCATAGAAAAATTATGGAGTATTATAAACTACAGGCTCTCGAGAAAGCAGTTGAGCAATAAAGGAGGACCCATAGCTTATTAAATATTTTGAACTATATTACCTATTATAAATAAATTATAGCTCTATTATTCTTTATTTAAAGCTGTTCGGTTATGTTTCCATTGATTACTAGTTGCAGGAAATAAGTGAGTCACTTTTTTGCACAGAGTTTTTCCCTAAATCTCATTTATATCCAAAATTATAATTATCAATAGAATGCCTTAGGGTGAGTAAACATTTTTTACTAGGTGGTCGGGAAGGGGTCTTTATATTAGTAAGATTAAAAATTTGTTTGACCCAAAAAACAATAGGCGAAAAGATTTTTATGTAAAAAAAATCTGGTGAGTCACTTTTATCGAACAGCACTGTATTTAAAATTTTGATAGTTTGCTTGTACTCGATTATTAATTATTTTAGGCTTGAATCTTATTAGGTCTGTCTATGTCTTTATCAGTGTAGGTATGGGTGATTGCTTGTATATGCTTTTAATTGTATGCCTATGTGTCTGATATTATTTTCTTTGGCGTTGATTTCACTTATTACTGTGTCGTCCGCATTTTGCCTGTTTATATATCTAAATATATTCACGTATTTGTGAATTATGATGTAATTGTGTCTGTCTTGTCATCTGTAAAACTTCTTCCTCTGCTCACATCATCTGAATTCAGATCCCTTCAATTATATCTAAGTTGTTACAATGTTTGTATCTCCTTAGATAAGCGTTTGCTCTAATTGAACATTTGACTTTTCGATTAAAATAATCAATCAATAAATAAATATATGTATATTTTCCACAGTACCTTCTTCGAATAATTTTATATTTTAAACACAAAGCTAGGTTAAATTTAAAATTTGTAATTTAAATTTATTAACTTTGTAGTAAAATAAAAAGTTAATCAGTTAGATTGATTTCTAATTTAGTCTAACATTAAGATTAAGGCATTAATAAATTCTAAGAATTGGTGCCAATTTTCTTTTTAATTATTATATAATTGTATTTTGATTGGTCATTGTAGCTTAAGTAACAATGTTTTCCCTATTGAAGGGAGTTTGATTGGTTTTGAACTTCTTAAAACTCTTTATTTTGCAATCAACACCATGACTTGACCAAGGCACCAGAAGTGTTGAAACAAAATGGCTATATTTGTAATGATGTTATAATATGTTTATTTTATAAGTTTTGAATAAATACTCTCTCTCTCTCTCTCTCTCTCTATATATATATATATATATATATATATATATATATATATATATATACCTACATACGTATATAACGATTTGAATCTTTTTTACTTACATATTACATGAAAAGATTGTTGTTTTAAGCAAGGCAAGGGTATGTAATCAACTGTATCCCTTTTATTATGCACTTTTCAGTACTGCTTGCATCTTTTGTATATACAAACAACTTACTATCGATTTAGATGTTTTTATTGCAGCTAATGAAGCCTATAAACATACACACAGTATAATCCTTTTTAGACTGGATAGAAGCAAAATGACATATTTAGAGAACTCGGCAATTAATAATATTTAAGTGTAAAGAAAGAAAAATAAGGAAAGGGAGTAATAAATAAATAAATATGGAAAAAATTACCCCTCACGAATACTTTAAGCCAACTATGATGTCACGAGTCATAAGAATTTAAAAAGTCTTCGTTAAAAGAGCAGTGAAATTAAAATTCGAATTGTTACTTCTCTATTGTTTTTCCTCGCTTACTGTTACTTGTGTCAGCTATCTAAACATATTTGTATATTTGTGAAAATTATATAATTCATATCTTCTTTATTTTTAAACCTGACAATTTTTCAATTTTCATTTATTGCATTATTTCTTTTTTCTAAAATTTTTATTGTGGACATTTGTTTATTATTAGCGCTCTTTGTGAATTTGGCATATTTCATTTAATAATAATTTAAAAAGATGAAAAAGAAACAACAGTTATTTTATTTATTCGTCTGTCTTTCAAAAGTTCTTTTTAAACATTTTTGAAACTATTTTTATAAGTCTAAAATAGAATTATGTTCAAGATTTAATCTTGTTTGTTTATTTTTATTTCGTAAATTTTCGTTATTATTTTTTCATTTTATTTTGATGGCATTTTTTTCATTGAATTCAAAAGGATATTACAAATGCAATGTCGGAGATGTGTGAAATGTGAAAAAAAGAATTAATTTAAATAAAGAAAGAAAGAAAAAATAAGAGAAAAGTGACACAAGTGATTGTTGTGTCGATAATGTAAATTTTTACCTTTGAAAACAAGCACCTGATACGCCAGACATTTTTGTTTGCAACTGTGGCAATTACTACCATGACAAACATGATTGACACTACCAATACTTTTAGTTTCAAAAGTTGCAATATTTGATATTTTCTCATTACACACATCTTTTTAATGTCCGTTTATTGATTTCTCACAATATGTTTTATGACTACCAGCCTCTTCCTATCTTTAAAATGGAAATAAACATGCCTAGATCATTTTTCTTACATTGACGTTTGCCATTTTGTTTCACTTTTATTTACATAATGTTCTAGGAAGAAACACGAAGTAGTTCAATATGTCAGCCTCTCTGATGGTTTGGTGTTGTTTTAATTGTTCTCAAAATTGTTAAAAAAAAGCTTTCTATTTTCATGAGTTAATTCTGGTCAATAGCAATCATTCACAACTGTTGTGGTTATTTAGTGCAGAACACTTACATAAAACACACAAGCAACTTCTAGTTAACCAATTTTGGATGATAACATTTGAACTTTATTGGCATGAACATATTCCTAAGTGAGAACTTTTGATTTGATAACAAGGATGGTTTCTGGTGAATATTTCAATGACTGTTTCATTATTTTAGAATAATGCTTTTATAATGGCAAAGTTTATCGGAGTATCTCTCCTTAAAAATCGTATAATGACTTTTGAAGTTTTGGAGTCCACCGTTCAAATCGTACAGGTATTCCGAAGCTGTCGCTTATATAGGTACTGACCAGGCTCTCGACACACACACACACACACACACACACACACACACACACATATATATATATATATATATATATATATATATATATATATATATATATATATATATAAAATAAAAAAAGGCTTAAACACTAATATTCCATGGTCATAATTTATTCCATTGAAATCGTAAATACGATCCAAATCATCAGACCTACAAATTCAAAATGAAAACAGAAAAAACAACTCCGGAAATCAAAACAGAATTTAGAGAAAGTGTGAGGAGGAGGGAGATGAAACCTTAACAGAGAGAATTTTAGAAGATGGGGGGATTTAAAAAGAGGAGAGAAAGAAAGTCGACGGATGTCTAATGCATAAAGATACATTTCGTGGTGACATACACACACCATAGACAATTAGAAGTTAGGATAGGAGGTAGGGGGGAAAAAGAAAGAGAAGAGGTGGGGGAGAGATATAGGACGAAGGAAAATAAAATTGTGTACTTAAAGGGCCGCTTTGCAATTGAGAAAATTTGACAAATTAATTTCGACTACAGGTTAGAAATCAAATATAAATATATGAAGATGAATATAACGATTGTCTAATTTACCAAGGACCAAATATTTCTATGTTCAAAAACACATGCTAATACACACAATAACATATACAAGTAGGTACATACACTTAGGCATGTACTCACACACACACACACACATACGTGTACACGTATATATATATATATATATATAAAAACCTAAAACCTATATATATATATATATATATATATAAAACCTAAAAATATAAAAATATATTCACATATCCACACATACACATATTCATCTATATTCATATACACACACTTTTCACATACATATACACGCATACACATGCCCCCATGCATATATTCATACATACATACATATATATACATACACATAAATTGAAATAATAAAACGAAAAATACCACCCAGTGTGTCTGAAATTTTTATTTTTTTTTAATATTTTGTATTGTTCAAAACTTACCGCATGCAGATAGCCATTTCGTCCATGGGAAAGAAATTTTCTCTGGATTTATCAATGAAAATACATTTACTAAAATGAATGAATTCTCGCGTTTTTTCACATGAAATTTGAAAAGCAAAGGAAGGAAACATAGACAAAAGAAAAAAAAAGAGTAAAAAGTGAGGGGTTAAGAATTTCAACTAACATAGGATCAGCCGAAACTCGAAATCCTCTCTTTCATTTATATTTTAATAATATTAATTTTTTCTATATGTAAATTTTTTTACTATAATTGAAATTGTTTTCCAGATGTAGAATGTCCTTCTACATTTACATATTTCCCCCTGTTAAAGTTTTCTTCATGTGTAATTTTTCTATATTTAATTGCCATTACTTGTCCTATGGGTTTTTAATTCCTTTATGTCCCTCTATCTTCCCTTTAGTTTCTTGTTGACTTGTGTATTTAGGAATACACACACATACACACACATACACACACACATATATATATGTATGTAAATATATGTATATGTATATATAAATATATACACATACACACACAAACAGACACACACAAACACACACAGACATATATATATATATATATATATATATATATATATATATATATATATATATATATACACAACACATTTTATTAAATACGAAGAACAAGGTCTTTATGACTTTTTCTTTGATTTAATATTTTCAAATAAGGGATTGTTCATTGTGGTCAAAATTATGGATAAATTTATCATAGTTACTGTTTATGTTGTTGTTTTGTTTAAGTACTTTCGACCATCTTAATCATTTTCAAAAACTCAATATGGTGTCGGTGTTGTAGGCAGAAGTTCTTTGTCTACATCCTGGCATTCCTAGGAAAGAGGAAAGTTTGAAATAGTCTATCTACTCTTACCTGCACATCAAGTGTAACTGTTAATTGATAATAAAAAACAACATTAAATACTACCATTGGGTTAACATATATGCACCACATTTTCTTGGACATTGACCTGTCACCTAATGAAACCCAATGAAGTTTGTTTTCATACTGACTGCTAGTTCGTACACAGCTAAAATATAACTATGAACATAAGAGAAATATTAGTTCATTATTCCAAAATAAACTACAATACCCAATGCAAGGACATAATTAAAAATCTAGAAGCTATTGCTATACTATATAAACAGCTAACATTAAATAAACTATAATGCACTGTAGGAGGCGATGTATGTGGTATATCTAATGAGCTCATGTAAAAATTACACACACACGATTGCGTCTAGCATGAAACAGCCTGTTGCTTCTGAGTGTTGACTTCAATGTTCAGTGTTATATTTACATAAGCTCTATCTCTGATATTGAGTACATTATCCCATAAATATAGCATACCTTAAAACTATATTTCTTAATATATATATATATATATATATATATATGTTTGAATATCTTGTCCATTGAACTAACTGAAGGATGTGAAACAGCCGTATGACTAGGTGTCCACATGAAATTTTAAGTTGCAGAAAATCAGTATTTGAGTAAGTTTATATATATATTATATATATATATATATATATATATATATATAAACTTTTACTGAATATTACTGATTATATATATATATATATGTGTGTGTGTGTGTGTGTTTTTTCTAAAGAAAAACCATACTTGTCGCGTATGCAGGTCCGTATTTACGAAATTCCGCACGTTTATACACAAAACATGCAAACACACACACACATGCACGCACACAGTCAAAATTCAACATAGTGGAGTTTCAGAATTGTAGTATGCTTTTCTATTTATGATTAGTAAATATATATTTTCAACTTAATGACAATATCATCAAAACGCTTCAAATTAAAACATTTAAATCTTTATAAATTATTATAATTAAAATAAAAAATTTAAAACAAGTATTGTAAAAAATCCTTATTCATCGAAAAAAATTCTTAAGCCATACTATTTATTATATATCTAAAAGCTTTTCTAATTAAATAATGCTTAGTTTTATTGCAATTTTTATTTTACGATTCAAACAGGATTTTCTCTAACTAGGGACCTTCTTTTACAATTGTCCAAGGAGTTCTGTTATTAGCTCATATAAACAATGAGCTCTGCTAAATATAATTTCTCGAATTTTAATAAAATTGGGAATATTTTTAATTTCTGAACACGATTAGCAAGCTGTAGCCGTGTTCATAATTGATGTTGACTGTTTGCTTCTTCTGTTTATTATTAACGATTACATTATTTTAAATCGTTTTTGCATGTGAATGAGTATCTATCTACTTATAAGATATATATTTTATGGTTCTCATTTTGAATGTTTCAATCTTTTCATGGTTATCTGTTTGAGATACAGCGCGTGATATCTATAGAGTAGTAGCGTACTTTGCCGAGCTCTGTGAAGGGAAACGTGGCTGGAATTAGCATTGGTCGCTTTCTAATTAAAAAAAAAAGAAACAAACTTTTAACACATTATTTAAGCTGCTAAATATGGTGTTATTAATACTGGCTGCTAGATATTTTATGCTGAGGGCTTCTTTCTTTCTCTATTTCTCTCTCTCTCTCTCTCTCTCCCTCTCTCTCTCTATTTATCCTAGTAAACCATTTTGACAACACATTTTATGAAATATCAAAAAATAGAGAGAAAACTTTTGAGAAAAATATAATTACTGAATCTAACCTGGTAAACAGAAATCGAAAGTAAGCGTTTTCAACGGAGCAGATCCTCTATTAAAGGCCGCATCATTTGGACACCAGGCTGAAGTCAGAATTAAATGAAGTTTAATTGGTCTGAAAGATAAATTCCTCCTTAGTAATTATCAAATAAATCTGTCCATATCTTCTTCCATTGTAATTACACTACATTTAGATTTAATAGCCGCATATATAATATGACATTTACATGAGTTTAAAAATATATGCATATCTTTGATAATATATATATATATATATATATATATATATATATATATATATATATATATATATGATACTAAGTTAATTATATATGATATGCGCGAAGCGTAGTTGTTATCGCCTTGGATAATGGAATCGATGCGCCGACTTCTAATAATGCCCGAGATTGTTACGTACAAATACTCTTTGGGGATGGCTTGACACCATCTTTATCTCCTGAGGTTAAGTAACTGGGTAGACTGGTTTCTCGTCTAGTAGAATAAAAACACTGAATTCGAAACATGCGATGGTGTTCGAACCAGCACAATGGCCTGGCCGCTCAGCCAGCAGTGTGACGCTAAATAAAAAAAAATGAATTGACCAGAGGCGTCTAATCAGAACCTGCCAATCCGGTGTGTCAAGGTAATATTAGCATTGTATATATTAGGTTGAATCATAAGTCATTTCCGTTTTGGGAAACCAATTGTAATGACGAATGTATCACCTAACTACGAATCGTATTTGGCGGTTAAGAATAAGTCCGGTGTACACTAATATACGTTAGATTTGCACGGCAGTAGCAGCGTACGCTGGGGATTACAGAATAAATCTCCGATTGATTTGGCGATTGAAAGTGCGGTTACGTCACATAATGTGACGAGATGTCAAGCAATGGAATAACACTATGGAAACGTTTAGAAAAAATATTTAGTGTTTATGATCAAGTGTCGATAGCTGAGTGGGAAATACGAAATTGGTTTGTTAACTTTCGTTAAGATGAAGTGTAGCTAGAGGGGGAACTCAGAGTGGGATGTTCATCAAACTTTTGTGACAAAGTTTTAAAACTATTAGTAGACATCAATCCTTTGCGAAGTCTTCGGGGATTAGAAATATTTTAAACATTCTTCTATTGAAGACCACTTCGATTAGGATATTTAACATGCATTTTTAAAAAGATCTATTCATAGTAACCGGGGTCCCTCTCAGATGTGTTTTGGTGCAACACGGTACCCGAATTTGTGAGTAAGAATGTTAGAAGAATATTTTAAAAGAAGTCCAAAATCTTATGTCTTCATAAACTGCTAGTATGTTGTTTATTAAATCAGCGTAGATCCAAGTTATACCAAAAGGTGCAGTTAAGTAAGTACGAGTGTAATGTATTCCATGTCTCTAGCTCAAATGGGTATTAATATAGTATACATATATATATATGGGGGGGGGGCGTGGGAATTTGAAAATGAATGAATGCATTCATTTACGTAGACATTTTTCAAAACAGTGAAATTAAAATCATGATCACAAGACGAGAGGGGGTAATTAAGGAGCCACGACTAAAATAAATTTGTTACTAAAAATACAAAGAAACAAACAAATCTGTTTAAATAAGACCCTAGTGGTTATAAAACATTAAACAAATTACTTACAACCCGGCCATGGGACACAGAACGAAGAAAGTGTTCTTTTTGCCTGCACAAAGTCGGTGGAAGAAACCTGACTCTAAAAACCGATCAAGCCTTGTGCAGCACCCTAAACGCTGCGTCAACATATTCGGATGCGCAACTAGTGTTATCAATTAAATGAAGCTCAATCTCTGACTCACAAACTGAGTCAAGCGTAGATTTATTGCTTAACTACAAACAATTTTGGCACGGGACCGAAGCGGAAGTAAGGGAGAGGCTAGCCTAATACTATATGTCATAGACTTAGCTGATCAAATTCACGACCCATTCATTACTATTTACTCATTCGCCACAAGAATTCATCCATCACTAGTCAATACAACATATACCACAATACTACATATTCACAGGGACCCTACAAAAATATATATGACATAAAAATTTCAACTTGAAATAAATGTCCTTTTATAATAATTTTTATGAAAATATATAAAAAAATTAATTGCATGAAGGGAGAGCGGATGACTCCACATCAAAAATGAAATACAACAAAACATTCAAACTAAAATATATTAGTAGGACCCGTTGATCCGACAAAAATAAAAGTGACCGCTGTATTCTGTCAATAAGCAAAATCAACAAGCTCGCTTCACTAAAGGTAGGAGAGGAACAAAATAAATTACAGAGAGGAGATACGCTGATCCGGTCAAGATGAAAAAGAGACAAAAACAAACTAAGGTTGGGATTGCCTGGAGCAAGTCGAGAACAACAATTACTAACATTAATTAGGTAAACAAAGAGAGTCTAGCTTAGCCAGGGAAGGGGTCTTCTCCAGGAAACAGCCCCATTGCGTCAAAAGGGGACTTAAAAAATAAAATTAAAGCTGGCCCCGTTCAAAGGAAACAAGTTGACGACTTGCATCCACATTTCGCTGAAATCTGCCGATAACAAAGGCTATTCTATCACTTCTGATCTTGATCTTGACCTGATGCGCAAAGAATCCGAGAGACCCTAATGAGAATAACGTTGCTATCGTAAGATTTTCTCCATCCGCGACGTCAACACACAACCATTCTTGCTACGTCAGAAACACCACCCGTTTCAGCGCAGAACACGGAGACAACACATTATCGCACGCGTTTGCGAAATCGATGGACACAAGATGTTTGAGATCGATATGATCAGTGATCACACCGAAATCGTCCCAGAACGGACGCACCTGAGGACAGTGGTAGAAGACGTGCGAGGCCGTATCTTCTAGACCAAGGTAACACTAATGACAGTCTGGCATATCTGCCCAGTCCCTACTGAAGGCTACGTCAATCATCGATACGCGTTCCGAATCAATCACCAGGTAGGCGAAAACAAACTAGAACACGATACAAGATCCTCACAAGCCGTGAAAGGTTGCAGGATGACGAAGGCCTTTCGACACTCGTTGAAGAATTTGGACTGAGCTCAATCTTAGATTTGGGAGGAGTGAGTTTAATGCTCTTCACCCAAAGCGAATCTGCTGTCAACGTGCGATATAGTAATGCTCACCTCGAGGCGGGTTGATGATGCACGGAATATGGTATTCCCAGGCCCCATGACACGGACGCTGAACAGAGACTTCTCTGTGGACTTACTACCAAGAGGTAGGCGAGCAAGCGCTTGATCGTCTTCTTACGTCCCTGCAGAGTGGGATCATTGACAGCCGATTAATA
Source organism: Acanthosepion pharaonis (assembly GCA_903632075.3). Classification (NCBI taxonomy): domain Eukaryota; kingdom Metazoa; phylum Mollusca; class Cephalopoda; order Sepiida; family Sepiidae; genus Acanthosepion; species Acanthosepion pharaonis. Next base: position 534,452 of record CAHIKZ030004977.1, on the reverse strand, counting down.
TTGAGGAGAAACATCTACGTGGCGTACAACTCCACCTTACACTTTAAGTACAACTGCATTAGAAATGTAGTCCGGAGCACGGCTATTGCCTTGGTTTGTACCTCAAACTAATACTTATTCAGCCGGATATGAGGCTTGAACCACACTCCAAAGATGCGGACAGGATTCTCACACCAGCTGAAGAGCCCCAAAAGAGAAACGCCCTTCCAAACACCAAACCGCAAGCCGGAAACTTGTTGCGGTTAATCTCGGCCCCAGTGACCTCGTACCGTTCAAGTGCTTTCTGTACTTCCGCAATGTCGCTGTGGCACATCAGAAAAATGGATACGTCATCAGCGTACACGGAAAACCTAGCTCGAGATCCAGCAGAGACAACGATTTCACGTTGGGTGGGAATGCACGAAATCCCGCTAAACCAACAAAAGAGAGGCTCAAACACAAAAGTCTAAAGTATGGGTGTCAGCTGACGACACTGATGAACATTGGCTTTCCTATGCAGCACGTTGACAGCATATTCGCTCTGTGTGAGGAATGTTAAGAGTGCCTTCCCTAGCATTAAAATGCGCGTCCGCCTTTCTTTCACCTGGACCACAGCACTGGGGGAGTGAAACAGCAGGCAGAACCACTTGAAGACGTCGGTTTTGAAAACGACGGGTTTCAGGACAGCCGTTGGTACCGATGGCCGATCCTGTCAAACATTTGAACTGATCGTCCGGCTCAGATGCAAGTTGCTCTAAACTGTTCGGTCCTTCACATCACTAATTTGCCCCGGCAACTGATTACAAATGCTCAACCCAGATCTTGGCCCAGATCTTTAAATTTCTGTTTATGAGTCTGTAGTCATCTCATTCCCGTCCACCATGGTTGTCGTTTTTCAACATTGTTATCACACCCTTGCAGATCCGATTGGAGACGGACCCCTATCGGAGCCAGTTGTTGAACACGGCCATCAAAATCGTAACAAACATATGCGACAGCCTGAAGCAAAATTCCTATGGCAGACCATCAAATCCCGGAGAGTTGCTAGTGCCGACCCTCTTCAAAACCAAGCTAACTTCGTCCCTCGTGTTTTTACAATTGCAGCTAGCTGTTTCAGTCAACCTAAGCCGAGAGAAGTCAGTCAAAGATCTGCGAAATTTTTCACCGGAAAGACCAAACTCCTTGGTAAACCTGTTCTCGAAATACTGATGAAACGACTTGCACATGCTATTGGTCGACCGCAGGATACGCCCCTCTTACAAACACATCGTTACAAAATGCGCTAATTGAATAAAAAGGCAATGATATATATATATATATATATATATATATATATATATATATATATATATATATATATATTATCAGTATGCGATGCAACTCTCATACAAGTATGCATATATATATATATATATATATATATATATATATATATATATATATATATATATATGGAAACTTACCTATAACGATAATGGACTCTCCCCTGACACTATAAATACTGCGCCTCTCAAGAGGTATAATGAATAGAGACAATATTAGTTCACTCTAAACCAGACGGACTGTCTTTACTAACACCTTCAACTTCTTGTACTATATTTCTGTTGTAATATATCTTTGTTATTCTACTCTTGTGTTCGTGTTGTTCTTTCTTGGTTCTAACCTTGGACCATAACTGTGGTGCGAGGATATTGGACCATAACATTAGTGATGAGGAACTGAAGAAACGAATTCTACGCGGAGAAATCCCCCAAAAAGTATACTCAAGAAACAAGCTCTACGCGGAGTATCTACAAAAAGAATTTTGCTATCGGTCGTCCATAACAGAGGCGACGTAGGTTGTGAGAAAAAAAAAACAAAAAAAAAAAAACAATTTCTACGCGAACATGAAAAAAAAAGAGAAAATAAAATTTTCTTTTTGGACACCAACTTTACAGAAAATTTCTAATTCTACACAGAACTTTTTTCCCGTACTAAGGTTTCAGAATAACAGGCAACAAAGACCTGAAGTCTAAACTAAAAGAAAAATACTTACACATAATTACGGTAAATATGGAAGATTTTAAAGCAACCATATTGGAACTTATGAAAATACAATTTGAGCAGCAACAGAAAAACGAACAGAAGCATCTGGAACTACAAGAATTATTGCTACGGGTAATAACAAATAATGGGCAAAATTTCGAAAATGAAACAGTTCTCTCGCAAAATACTATATGGAACTCTATCGAAGATTTCACGTATAAACCAGACGAAGACAAAACCTTCGCAGCTTCCATCAGAAGGTACGAAGATTTATATGAGTTTGATTGCGGGAATTGGTCAGACGCGAGAAATTACGTCTACTACTGAGAAAATTAAGGTCCAGTGAACACACTAAATTCTTGGACTACATCCTACCAAGGAAAACAAATGAGTTAACTTTCAAGGAAGCCATAAAACTGTTAACAGAACTATTTAGCCCAAATACATCACTATTCCACAAAAGATGGAAATGTCTGAATCTAACGAAAAAGGACAGCGAAGACTATATAATACTGTGATGACTTTAAGTTATCTGAACTTAGCCCGGACAATTTTAAATGTTTAATATTCGTTCAAGGCCTGGTTTTGACGAAAAACGCGGAGATTAGACGCAGAATTCTTACAAAACTGGAGAGTGAACCAGATTTGACGCTAGAAAAATTGGCTGAAGACTGTCAGAGATATATAAGCGTGAAGAAGGACTCGGAAGTTATAGAAGAATCTGGCATCGCGCACATACGTAAAGTCCAACGACAAACACGTTTTTGCACATCCTCAAAAATAAAACCAAACCAATTTTCCCTCCTCAAAAACAGATCAAACAAATTTTTCAACTTCAAAAAGTCAATATCAGAAAAAACTACCACCCAGTCCATGCTATCGCTGTGGGACTTTGCATTTGTATAAAGACTGCCCATACCGCTTTAAGACTTGTCTGTCGTGCAAAAAAGTGGGTCATAAAAGTCCTCATTGTTGGACTAGGAAAGAAAGCAAAAGCAGAGTAAGAGTCACGAGGACTGACCAAGCAGAGGAGACAAACATACGAAAATACGTGCAAGTAGAAATGTTAAACAGTAAAGTCAGACTACAATTGGATTCCGGATCGGATTTAACTATCATAAACGTACAAACATGGAGAAAATTGAACAAATCGACCATGTTGAGAACCGATAAAATTTCTAGGTCGGAACTGGGAGAAAAATAAAATTTGAAGAAGTTATTACAAATGTGACATTCAATGGAATGACCAAAAAATAAAAAAATGTATGTGCTAAGAAATACAGAAAATTTATTTGGAACGGACTGGATGCACAAATTCGACCTCTGGGATTTACCAATAATTACGTACTGCCAAAAAGTGAAAAGTTTATCGACCGAGGCAGATAAATTAAAGGAGAAACTAAAAGAGAGTTTCCCCGAATTATTTTCAGCCGGCCGCGGGAGGTGTAAAAAATGGCAGCAAATACAGAAATAAAAGAAAATGTACAACCTATCTTCAGGAAGAAAAGGGACGTACTTTTTGCTTCAATAGAAAAAATAAATCAAGAGTTGGATAGACTCGAAAAAATCGGTATATTGACAAAAATGGAATATAGTCAATGGGCCGCACCTACGGTTTACGTCAAAAAGAAATCGGGGGAGATACGAGTATGCGCTGGTTTCTCAACGGGATTAAATGCAGCGATTAAGGATTACCACTATCCTCTACCCAGTCCAGAAGAAGTTTTCACAAAACTAAACGGAGGAAATTTTTTCTCAAAAATAGACTTGAGCGAATCGTACCTACAAATACCAGTAGATGAGGAAAGCTCGAGATTATTGTGCATAAACACACACAAAGGATTATACAAGTTCCAAAGATTACCATTCGGGATTAAGGTCGCGCCGGCAATATTTCAACCGATACTATGCTAGGAGGACTTGATTTCAGATTGCATACATGGATGACACACTGGTAAATAGCAAAAATATTGAGTAAATCTGGGAACACGTTCAAGAGGTTTTTAGGAGAATACAAAACTATGGTTTCACGGTAGAAGAAAACAAATGCGATTTCTTTATGAAGGAAATAAAATATCTGGAACATATGATCGATGAAGAAGGAAGACGACTAGACCCAGAAAGGTCTACGGCAATAAAAAAAAATGCCAGCTCCAAAAAACGTAGCCGAAATACAAAGCTTCTTAGGCTTAGTGAATTATTACCAAGAATTCATTCCAAACATGCATAAATTACGCGCACCCCTAAACGAACTGTTGAAAAAGGAAACAGTTTGGGAGTGGACAAATGAATGCCAGAAAACGTTTGACAAAATAATTAAGACGCTAACCACGGATCTATTTTTAGGGCACTATGACCCAAAATTAGAAATAATAGTCGCAAGTGACGCGAGTGCCTATGGAGTCGGGGCATGTATACTGCATAAAATGCCGGATGGGACATTAAACCCATCGCGCATGCTTCAAGAACTCTACTACCAGCAAAGAAAAATTACTCACAAATCGAAAAAGAAGCGCTGGGAATTATTTTTGCAGTTACAAAATTTCATAGATATATTCACGGTAGATTTTTTTATTTTACAGACCGACCACAAACCGTTATTAACAATATTGGGATCGAAGAAAGGTCTACCTGTTTACACTGCAAATAGGTTGTTAAGATGGAGTACACATTTACTGAACTACAATTTCAAATTAGAGTATCTTCCCACGAACAAAATTGGACATGCAGATGGTCTGTCGAGACTAATACCTAAGATTCCGTAATTACATCCCTAAAACATGAAGAAGATATCAGGACATCACTATGTAGTACAGTTCGAAACCTCCCCGTCACACTACAAGAGATAAGAAATGAAGCAGGAAATGATGAATTCCCAAAAGAAACAAAAACAAAAATTGCAGAAAAAAATTAAAAATGTATCAAACAGTTTTTCGTCATGTGACAATGTTCTACTATATAACGAAAGGGTAGTAATTCCAAAAACACTACAGAGGACTTCCACATGGGCCATCCTGGAAAGAATAGAATGAAATCGTTAATGCGAAGTTACGTATATTGGCAAAACATGGATCAAGACATTACAGAGATAGTGGAATAATGCAAGGATTGTTCCTTATCAGCGAAAGCACCGCCGATCATCCATAAGCCATGGCCAGAGACAGATCGACCGTGGTCAAGAATCCATATAGACATCGCAGGTCCAATAGATGGTTTCTACTATTTGATCATAGTAGACAGTTATAGCAAATGGCCAGAAGTGTTTCGTTGCAGAAAACCTACTTCTGAAACTACCATAAATTGCCTCCACGAGCTTTTTGTTCGCTTCGAAGTGGTTGATTGTTTAGTCACTGATAATGGGACACAATTCACATCTGCACACTTTCAAGAATTTTGTGAAATTTTTCAAGTTAAACATCAAATCTCCGCTATATCACCCAAGATCAAAAGGGCAAGCGGAGAGATTTGTAGACACACTCAAAAGAGCGTTAAGGAAAGCATATGACGTGCCAACAGAAAAGGCGTTGCAACAATTTTTACAAGTATATCGAATTACAACAAACAGTGCTACGCCATCGGCATTATCACCCGCGGAAGTGATGTTCGCCCGAAAAATCAGATCAGTATTTGACAAATTGCTACCAAAACAAACAAAGCAAATACCAATGTCGTGCGTACCAAAAAGAAAATTTCACCCAGGAGAGAAAGTTTTTTAAGATGTATAAAAACAATACGTCCTACTGGGAGCAAGGTACAATTGAAATGGTTTACATAGTACAGGGCCCGAAATTCTTACATAAAAGACATGTAAATCAAATAAGAAAGAGGCTGTTAGATGATTCTAACGGTCCACCTCAGGAAGAAGAAGTGATGGATACAATATTCGACACATTTGATATGCAAAGGCCGCAAACAATGTCTGAACCACGAAAATCGACCAGGAAAAGAAAAGTCACAGAGCCTTTGATAATACATCCAAAGAGGAAAAAAATACTAAAGACCCCTGCGACGCAAAAGCTTTGGAAGGTGGGTGTTATATATAAATACTGCGCCTCTCAAGAGGTATAATGAATGAATGGTGTAACGAGTCGATACAATATTAGTTCACTCTAAACCAAACGGACAGTCATTACTAACACCTACAACTTCTTGTACTATATTTCTGTTGTAATATATCTTTGTTATTTTACTCTTGTGTTCGTGTTGTTCTTCCTTAGTTCTAATCTTGGACCATAACTGTGGTGCGAGGATATTGGACCATAACAATATATATAAAAGAAGAAATATAAATCCAATATAGTCTTTGACGATGCAGAGACCTGCGAAATCATAGGTATATACTTAGTACACGGCCTAATCGAAATAATAGATAGAAACGACACAGGACTCTACAGGGACGACGGTCTCATCATCTTAAGAAACTGTAACAAACAAAACACAGACAAAACTAGAAAAGCAATAATAAAGATTTTCAAAATTATGGATTCGACATAGAAATTAAAAACAAACCTAAACGAAGTAGGTTTTCTAGATGTTACCTTCCAACCACCCACCTTCAATAATCAGATACCAAAATCGATTAACCGCAGACTTTTCGACAATTCCTCCAATGAATCCATATTTAAAAAAGCTAAGAAAGACATCGAAACAGCCCTAAAAGATAGTAGATTCCCAACAACACTCACATACTCGCCACAGAACACAAAAAAGACCAACAGGAAAAGAAATATGATATGGTTCAACCCACCGTACAGCAAAAACGTAAAAACAAACATAGGAAAAATATTCTTCAAACTCTTACGCAAACACTTCCCGGAATCAAGCACCCTATACAAAATATTCAACAAAAACACAATAAAAATCAGCTACAGTTGCACCGAGAACATGGCACAAATAATAAAAAAAGCACAACAGGAAAATTATCAACAAACCACAAGAACAAATTAAACCCACGTGTAACTGCAGAATAAAGAACGAATGTCCCTTAAATGTAATATACAAAGCCACGATAAAATCACAAGATAATGAAGAAAAAGTATACATAGGAGTAACTGAAGGACCCTGGATACAAAGAAATTATACACACAAAACATCTTTGACAAATAGTAAATATGCCAACAGCACAATGCTTTCTAAGTATATGTGGGAAATTAAAAACAAAACGAACATCACACCAAAAAATATCTTGTAAAATAAGGAAAAGATCATCATCCTACAACAACCAATCAAAAACTTGCAAACTTTGCTTGGAGGAAAAAATATCTATCATTACCTTCCCAGACTAAAATAAATTATTAAATAAAAGATCAGAGCTCATTTCAAAATGCAGACATGAAAACAAATCTTTATTACGTTACTTAAAAATCGAAAACTGAAAAAAATAAAACAAAAAGAAAATAAATAAATAAACAGAATGACAATAAAGTAAACAAAATAAATTAATCCAAACACATTACCCAATCACACCCGTTAGAATAGACGAAATAGAATAAATAAATAAAAAATAAAATCAATGAACCCAAGTAAATAAAGTAAATAATGAACATATTAGCACACCATTATGACCAAAAATGGAAAACCGAAAAGGGTAAATAAAATATACAGTATGATAAAAAAATAAATAAAATAAATAATAAAAAACAAGTAAAATAAATTAATGTAAATTCATCCAAATAAATAAATAAACTAGCCCGGGCAGCACTTTATGGAGGCGGCATTTTGCGGGAGAAAAATAAAAATTGAAGACGCGAGCATTCATTTTTATATTATGGTGTTTCAAAAAAGAAAACTAATATTTTGTGCGTGTTTTAATTCAATTATTTTCATATTAATTTCTGGAAGATTACAAACATGACATGCCGCTCTCTTAGCGACCTCAGCTTTTAATAAGCTCGGGCGTCTGTCTGAGATGCGGGTACTTTGATCTGGCCCTGCTGTGAGTGACCTCTTGCTTAGACTGCATCCCCACACCGAAACACTCCAAGTGATATCCCCACTATCTTATATATTCTGTACAACCATTATACATATTGCTCTCCCTTTTTTGTATTGCGACAATCGACCGAAAGAGTTTTTGGATCGTTTTTTTTTAAATTATATTTAATAAATTTAAAATGTTGAAGATGTCTTTTTTATTATTAATAAATTAATTTAATAATGAATAGATTTTTTTTAATTAAAACACGTTTTTTGTCATTTAACAGGAGGGTTTCAACACTTGGTCATTTGAATGAAAATAAAATCCAGTCGCTGTGAAGACCCTGAAAATGTTATTTGACAATTTTAATTTTAATTTTAAAAAACTGAAAAAAATTTTCATACTGTGAGGTGTGTTTTTGTTTGTTTGTTTGTTTTTATTTATTTATTTTGTTTTTGTTTTTTTAGTGGAGTCTTAAAAACATTGTCTTTTTCTTTAGGTTGATCCCCACTCCACAAAAAAATTTCCTCTGATGCAATTTCTTTTCATTTTATTCCCTTAAAAATTTTACAGTGAATTTTGAAAGCCTTCCAGCCCTTCCGCTTCAGATGGAGTATCTGTAATTAAAGATTTATTTAATCTATCTAAAATGTATTATTAAAACTTTCCGATGTAGGATAGCATATTTCCGAGATTTTAATATATTTTTTAAAAAATTACGAACGATTTTTCCTTCAGACTAAAGTTCCTGAAGAAATAAAGTAAAATCGTTGTCATCTTTGAAGTTTTAAGATTTTTAAAATTATAATTTTGGAGAAATAAAATTGGTCTTTTTTACGTTGCTCTCCTTCCCAATCCAGAGGTCTTTTGGATAGAAATAAAATAAAATATAGCTTTTTTTTTCCAATGTGTTTGTTAGATTATAAGTTATATTTTTTTCTTATTGTCCATGAAATTTGAAAATATTTGAATTATTATTAATGTTTAATTAACGATTTGATTAACTGAATTTTCTGATATTTTTCTTTACATATCACGGGATACTGGTTAAATTTAAGAGAAAAATCATTGACGCAAAATAAGGATTATAGTTGATTTTGATAGGAAATGATAACGTCCATGGATTTTAAGAAATATTTTGGTTTTATTGTTTTATTGCCCCAATGATAGTTTACCCATGATGAGTTTGTGGTGACAATCCTGGATCAGATATATACACTCAGAGCATCTACAAAAAGCATTTGATGGACCAGTTATCCTGGTAAATGCCGTTAACTTAAAAAAAGTAAGTTTAATTTTTTGTTTTATTTTAATAATTGAAACATTTTAGAATAAATCACCCTCCATTTAAATTTAAAAATTAGGAAGGGGTTATTTTGCCGGTTCCTGCACAATAATGACACCCTTGTTATTTTTTCGACATAAATGCTATGACGTTATGAAAGAAGTCTAAATTATTTATTCAGAAAAGAACAATGTTTTATTTATTTGGTTTTATTCAAGACACGCTACCCCACAATTTTCAGCTCATTTTTTAAAGAATTCTTTCTTTGTAGTAGCTGCAGAAGTCAACCCCGTACGGTCTTTAGATCTGCTTTTTTCGGAAAATTCTGAAATAATGTTTGATTTGTTTTCAATTCATTTTTTTAAAAAAAAAGTTCTCAAAGTTTATTATTAAAAATTTCATTGATATATATATATATATATTTATTGAAAAAATTACCAAATTAATTCTTCTCCGATTTGTTTCTTTTCCTATTTCTTTATCGATTATAGATTATAAAAAAATTCAGGAAAAACTGAATGGTGCGGGTTACCAGAAGTTGAAAGCTACCAGAGAACGCGAGGAATGAAAATGTACTGCTTCTTTACATGTCTGCCTAGAGAAAAAAATATGTAACTAAAGCAAAATGAAAAGACGAGGATGCTGAGTGCACATCAGAACTAGGAGGGGAGAAACATGGTGAACTTGCGAATATGGTGGAGGAAACTATAGAAATAAAAGTTGAAGAGGAATTTCCTGTTATAGACAATGAAGGTGATAATGTTGATGTGCCAAAGGAAGAGAGTTCCAGTGCAAACGTCAAGGACAGCTATGAATATGAAGAAAGAACTGATAAATTTACTGGTAATAAAGAAATAGAACAGTCAAACACGGAGATTACTGTGTACGAAGACATCGCATTTTGGCCAAGAATTGGCTCAGGGTAGTTACTTGTTGATCTAGTAACATTGGGACCTAAAATGTTCCAAAACAAAGATGAAACGTTTGATATGACTGTAAGACTGGAAAAAATAATCCGAGGGTAATGCTACATTAGTTTTACAAAACTATGGAGAATGGAAAGATTATTTTGAGATCATCGTTGCTGTATTCAAAGACGAAGAAATCTCTTTATTGTTTCTACCGTCGCTTCTTCCTGAAGACAGAGCAACGCAAATCAAGCCTAGCAAGAAATCCATGAATCCATACGTTCTGGAAGCTTAATTCAAAACTTCCTGAACATGAAAATTAGTCTGACCGCCAAAGAGCTTTCAAGAAATGGAAGATGTTAGAAATGACCCTTAATAAAGGTAAAGTCCTCAACAGTAAATTACAAGAACAAACTATGAAAGAAAGACAGGTTTTGGGACAGGATTTAAAGCGGTTACTTGATATTGTAAAGTATCTGACGAAACAGAACCTGCCTTTTTGATGTCATCGAGATGGATATAGTTCCAATAAAGGATTAGAATATGATTAACGTCTTCTACGAAACATAATTGGAAAAGCTAAATTCTTACCATTTTTTTTATCATAGTCTGAATTTATGCGCTGTTTATGCCTCAGCTATTAATGCGGGTGCCATTATATTTTTCAGAGTTATTGAGAGACTCTATATTTATTTCTCCTCTTTTAATCACCAGCAGGAAGGTTTATCTTTAAGTTTATGTGAAGCTCATGTTGAAGCGTTTAGTAAGCACCCTTTGGAGTGCACGTTAGGAAGCTATTCGGGCAGTGAACACCTGATTTCAAGTAGTGATTCAGGCACTTGAGTCATTAAACTACTCTTCAGAGAATGTTAAAACGAGAGGAGATGCACAAATCATTTTGCTTTCAATTAAAAAATTCTTCCAGTCACATTTGTTTTACTGGTAAGAAATTCTGGGACAAGTAAATCCCATCTAAAAGTAAAATTAAAGAACCTGGTATTAGTGTGGATGTTTGTGTAACCCACATGAGGGCGACCATTTTTTTCTTAAATCGAAACAGGCTGGTGTCTGAATCTGTTAATCAACAAAGTGCAAGGAAATATAATTTCCAGTTGAAAAGCGGATTAGAAAATAAAATTACCTGGGGAAAAAGAAGATGATGTATGTCAAATACTAGTGCAGAAAGTAAAGAGAAATCTTTACGAATATCATGAGTGACTTGTAAATGAAGTGGAATCACGATTTAACTATATGTGTCATTTGAAAATTGTTTCGCTGGTTTATCGTCGCAAACAACCGTGGAAGATACTGAAGGCGTGTTGGAGCGAAAATTTTAAATTCTTGGTATCTATACAGTGCTGACTTAGACGTATCTAGGCTGCCTTTGGAGGTTCTCCGACTTCGGGATTTTTTGCGGCAGGTTTCAAAGTAGAATGAGACATGAACATTATGACCAAATCATCAGCTATCGAATGGCTGGGATGGATTTATCGATGGCAATTTCAAGAAACAGTATCAAATATTGCGATTGCTCTGCGGCTCATTTTATCGCTCACATTTTCTGTTGCTACTACAGAGAGAAGCTCCTCAAAACTGAAGCTCATTAAAAGTCACTTGGGTTCGAGTATGTCGGAAGATCGCTTATCCAGTTTGCCCTTCATTTCAGTTGAACATGAAACTGTGTAGAAAATAGACTATGACCAAGTTATTAGTAACTTTTGTTCTGCAAAAGCTCAAAAGGTTAAAATATGATAACGTTTGTTCAGCTAATTTTTTTAATTTGTTCTTTTTTTTAAGTATTAATCAACGCCATTAATGTTATTTCATTTATATTTCCCCCTAAAAAAGGTGGTATGCCATTATGAATACGGGACACGGGCGGCACATTACCTCTTTACGACCCTTCTAACAAGCATTAATGCAAGACATTCTATTGCTGTAATAGCTTGTATTCAATTGTACGAAAATATCTGTTTTGTATTCATTACTTTTGAACCAATCCAATTTATTTTACAATATACTGAGCAATCACTCAAGCGCCTAATAGCCTTGTGTTAAGCATTTAGAGAAGCTTAATTCATTCATATGCTCAGCAGCCCAATACTACCTTTTAACTAAAAGACGGATTTGCATTTTTGCTGGGGAGGTTAATCGAGAGTCCCAGGAGCGAATTTTCATAACCAGCATATATGTCAAAATGGATTTGCAAGCAAATGAATATTAGGAATTTGCTGTCCTTGAAAGCCAATATAATTTCCATGTTCAGATTTAATTTTAAAGCTTGCGTGAACGAGCGATGGGAAATTGTAAAGGGCAGGTGGTGAGAAAAGTCTTGAATATTAGATTAGTCCGTTTTATGTCCACTGTGTCCAGAAACTAATTAAGGAGAGGACGCTACCTTTAGAAATAGATTTGACCTGAGCGTAAAGTGGGGTGGAACATTGCTTGAAGTTATATACTAGTTAGGTGTCGTTTGCCTTCCACATTGTCGAGTGCTACCAGATTCAGATAATTTTAACAATATTATAGATTAATGAAGGTAGCATGTGAGATTTACGTCAGTATATGATAACTAATTGTATTCTGGTTTATCTTTGACTGGTCATTCTCTGGGGAAGGCAGGCTTCGATTGATAATATATTTGCATTATGTTGCCGAAACTGAGAAAATGGATTCTTGGTTACAATAAAAACTGCCTAAAATGATTGTTAATAGTCTCTGTACTCAGTGGTAAGCAGTTGTAATCGCTGTGGTCATCTGTTCTATGCGTCGGGTCCAGTCAGGATATAGGCGATCATGGGCCACCACAATTTCCAGTCATTTGTAGCTCTTAATATGATCTTTTGCTATTAATCCTAATCCCTATTCCGCCAATCATTTACACAAGCTTGTCAGATAGGTTATATACGCTGAGAATTTGAACTTTTTTTAATTGTCATAAAATGTTTTGTTAGCAATTTTTCCATTTTTCCATATTTCGGTCCATTATATAGCAAAACCCCAAATTTAAACGTTTTTTTTAAATATTTCTGAGATGAGGTATTCTTTTTGTTAGCATTTTTCCGTAAAAATTCATTGTGTCTTATATGTTCAGTCTATAACAACGTTTCGGCAGAACCTATATTTCTGAGATGAGGTATTATGTACATTATTTAAATTATTCGGACTATTGTCCCCATCTTTTTGTTTATAACACCGTTTCGACAGTCAATTTTCTTATTAATCCGTAAGATGAATGCACAATATTCCCTGCCATATAGGAAGACTAATATAACAACAGTTTAGTACTTTGTCGTAATGAAACATTTGTATCTTAAGATTCTGCATAATTTTAGAAAGAATCATTTTCTTTTTCGCCATTTTTATCACAACGTTTTGCGTCTTCCAGAATTTTAATGTGTTGAACATTTTATACATGTCATTGTTTAGACAAATTTTTCTAGATATTTAACCAATAGTCCGAATAATGTAAATAATCTCAATGTGCATTTTCTGTCATCTTTTCCTTTATTATTTAAACTTCTTGTACAACGAGGCTTAAGAAAAAAACTGAATACAGAAGTAAAATATAAGGAAATCTGATTTATTCAAGATGGATATTCAGACGCACTGTTTTTGAAAGGAAAGACGATAAAAAGAATCACACAGACACACACACACACACACACAGACACACACAGACACACACACACACACACATAGTAAATATATATATATTTATAAATATATATTTATATAAGCTAACGTATTTGTGATTTTCAATGGTTTTTTGATAAGTTTTTTTCAACGGTTTTTAAAGGCTATCAGGCTTTGTGGAAGAGTGCTCAATATTGCAGAAAGGGCGTTAATAGAATTAATATGGAAATGTTTTCTCACTTATGTTTACTTTGGAGTTCTGTGACTATATAGGTAAAACTACTCGTCAGGATAGAGTTAATCTACTGTAATTTATTGATTCTCCCGTACTTTTATTGGTGTGAGGGTGTTATTTGTTTGTTTTCGTTTTGTTGGAAGTTTAGTGATCTTCCTTTTCCATACGCTTTTTTTTTTTTACTTTCATTTCTTTTTTTTTCTCTTGTTTTCTCCTCGCCTTGTTTGTTGGTCTCTGGTTTATTGTCGACTATTTCATTTAGATTATGATTGGAACTTTGTGTATTTCTGTGCAGGTGTGTTTATGCACGTGACCATATATGTACACACACACATTCGCACGTGTATATTTGCGTGTTTGTGTACGTGTCTCTGTATGGTTGTGTTTGTGTTGACTGTATTATGCGTTTATGTATTTATTCTAAATGGATAGGCATTTTTCTTAATAAATGGGTTGCATTAACTTAGTGTTTCAACTTTAGTTGAGTGAACAAAGCAGTTTTTTGTTGATTTGGTTAGACCAATTGTTTCTTATTTTGCAGGTGTGTCTTTTGTGCACGTCTATGTATGCACATGCATGCATACGCGCGAGCACCCGCACGTATGTGCGTGTGTGTTCGTGTATGTTCGCCTGTGTCTGTTTTTGTTGACTGTATTGTGCGTCTGTGTGTTTTTTTTTACTCTATATTGTATATGTTTTAACTTTAAGTTTTTGATATATTTTAACTTTTTTTTAACTTAGTGTTTGATACTTGTTTCGTTGTATGAAAGAACAAGCCAATTACTTGTTTATTTTGTATTTTTTCATAGATTTATGTTTATTATGCTCCTTGTCTTTGGTATTGTTTTAACCATTTTAGTTTTTTTGCTGTGCAGTTGGTATTTTTTCGTGTTTTTTGTGTCTGTGGTTCGTGTGTTTTTATGTTTGTGTGTTTATGCATGCATGTTTGTATGTTCGTGTTTATACGCGTTCGTCTGTGTATTTATGAATGGTATATTGGGTTTAGATGGTTGAGTGTTATTTTGTTTCTTATTATTTGTTGATATTGTGATTCCTAATTTCATGATGGATTGCGTTTGAGATTGAGATGGATTAGATGTTAGGTATGTTGTTTTGAGTTTAAGATGGGGTTTCATTTTGTGTTGTATTTCTTTCTTTTCTTTTATTTTAGTATTTAGATGCTTATTTATTTCCCCATTATCTCATTTCTTTGTTCCTTGAAGGCGATGATTGTTATTTTTACCTCCAGGCACAATTTAAAATTTCTGCTGTTGCTACAATGTGTTTTTTGTATTATAATTTTCCATTTAATCTTGGCAATGTTGTTATTTTGTTTTTTGGCAATGTTGTTTCTAGTGTTGTAGGTCTTTTTTTTTTCTGTTTTGAATGAGTTTGATTCCGCATTTCTTCTTTGTTTATTTCTGGCTTTATATATAATTTTTGTTGTTTGTTAGATGGATTTATATAATATGTTGTTGAGGCATTTTTTTAAGAGGTCAATTGTTTTTATTTCGACAACTGCTTTTGTTGTTTTACTGATTTGTATTGTTGCGGTTATTTTCTTTTATTATATTTTGCATATTGTCCATGCAGTTGTAATTGATTTTTACTGTATTTTTGTTGATTACTTTTGATAGTGTGTAGTGTTCGGTGAAATGTCTTTTTGAATTATTTTGAAGCATATTTTTCCTATTTTTGTTTTATTTTATTATTGTAGGGTAGCTTGAAACAGATTTTCTTTTTCTATTGTTTGCTTGTTTTCAATTGTATATTCCAGTTTTTTTCGGATAGCCGCTATTTTGTTTTCGCGGAATATTTTTATGTTGCCTGAATTTGTTGATATTCTTTTTTTATAGATATGTGCTTGAATACATTAGGAGGGTAGTTGGAGTTTTTGTTGATGTATATAAGTTGTTGTTTGCTTTTCTGCATGGTCTGTATGTGTTGTTTAAATTGAATGTTATATGTAAGAAGTTCAATATTTGTAGTTTAGATGTTTTAAATCCTAATGAGTTGAAGGTTTCTATGTTCTTTTTTCTTATACTTTTCTTAGTTCTGCCGTTACAATTTTTTATTGTTAGGCTTATACAGGGCTGACTGCCTTTGTCTTTTTGATTAATGATGTGATATATTGAGTATATGAGTTCAATATACCATCATAGCTGCCCATTGTTATATCAAATGTATCGTCAAAATTGGTAGTGTTATCATTGGTGTTTTATTTTTTGGCCATAGTTTGTGTGTCTCAATATAGTTTTGACTTTCTGCATTTGATAATGTTTAGGTATTTGTTTGGGATGTTTATGTATTCTTTTGCCAGGTCTAGTGTATTGTTTAGCGTGTTTTCATTGATGGATAGGTAAAACTCTTTTATATCTAGTTGAATGAAGCAACACTTTTTTGTTTTTGATGAAGTTAAAGCAATTATTTCTCTTGTATTTTTCCATTAGTTTATGGTTAGTATGCTCTTTTCTGCATATTTTTCTACAATTTGCTTACTTATATTTCCGATGTTAGTTTTATGGGATTTATTAATCTGCATGTTTGTTTATTTAAGAAATTATCTTTGTGGCATTTTATTTTAATAAATGGTTATACTTTCGGTAATTGTTTTTCTATTGTCTAGTTTTTAATTTGGCCGCTATGGTTTTTGCTTCTTAGTTTATATTATTTTCCAATTACTTGTTTTTGTAGAATTTTGTTTTAGTTTTATAACTAAACATATGAGCTAAGTCCAGAGGAATATATAAAATAGAAAGAAGTAACTACAAAAAAACAATTGAAAAAGAAATAACCAATACATGGACACGCGCGCGCACACATGCGCACACACGCACACACAAGAAACAATTGATTTAATAATATCGCCAAGAAGACACTGTTCTTTTACACAACTAAATGCATGTATCAAACACTAAGTT
Organism: Acanthosepion pharaonis; assembly: GCA_903632075.3. Classification (NCBI taxonomy): domain Eukaryota; kingdom Metazoa; phylum Mollusca; class Cephalopoda; order Sepiida; family Sepiidae; genus Acanthosepion; species Acanthosepion pharaonis. The sequence goes on along the minus strand of CAHIKZ030004977.1, from coordinate 517,546 downwards.
AAATAATACAACCTACTAAAATATATTATCACACGAAGTGAAATAATACAACCAACTAATAAAAAATATATACAAAGTTAACAAACACACAATTAAATGGAAGAACAGTTAACATAACCACGAGCACATACATTGACACACAAACATGCACGTACGGTGCGGTGTGCGTGCACGCTTATTTTTGTGATACACGCTTAGGCGAGCATGTATCTTTCGATACATGACTGACAAGGCAGATTTTATTTACCCATAACTGGGGGTAGAAGAAGAGGATTCATACCTTTGCCAAAAGTATTAACACGTAAGTGAATGTAATGGATTCGAATGGAACTTGAACTCTGCTCCCGGATTTCTCAGTCCTAGCCGCTATCCACTACTCCACCATGATATAACCCCCCGCCCCGCCCTCAGCAACAGTAGATCTTATATAAGAGTTCCATCTAGGACCTGGGTGAGTCCGAGGAGGCGTTCAAGACAAATGTCTTTATGAAAACACGCGTCCGTTATAATAGTTGAAAATTCATGATCTGCTCAATGATGTCCGAAGGTTTATGGTTTGATTTTGGACTTTGGGGATTTTACAAAACTCCTTCCCCATTGAGCCACTAGGGCATGGCAAGTGGAGAGATCAGCTGATTTTTTTTTTCCATTTTCCAGCCTTCTGCAGATAGTCACAAGCGATGTGCGAATATTTCGAATGTGTTGAAATTTTCTTTTCTCTATTTTTTTTTTATAAGTCGTTTTTGTTTTAGAATTTTGGTGTAGAAATAATATTAACGCAGTGTTTTAAAAATGTTGGAATTTAATTAAATAAATCCTAAATTTCAAACGGCCACATCGCGTTGAAAAACCAGTCCCGGTACGATCACTGCGTTTAAGCAACGTCGAGTGCGTTCATTATCTATATGGGTGACTGCTTTTGGAATACCAAGTGCTCTAAGCTTAGATGTGCAGGTGATGTAATGGACAATGGCTCTCGGTATTATTGATCGGAGAGCGAAGTTTAAATTCCCGTTTGATTCGTTATGTGAACTTACACGCAAAATGGAGAAATGTATTAATCCACATGTTCTCCCCGCAAGCTATGAGTTAATTAGTAAACCATTATTATTTCCAAAAAAAATTCCTACAATATAATTTTTCTGGCTTTAAATAGCCTGCAAAAGGTTGATAAACCGTAGAAAACAAATCAATCAATCTAGCCCATTTCTCGAAATTGTAAATATTTAGTGGAGATTTCCATAACAAGAATATAACTGCTTTGTTTATATAATAGAATATTTGAATAAATGTGACGTCACAATATTCGGCCAGTAAGAATGGCTCAGTTAATGTAAGTATAGTAAAAACTAATTCTTCTGTAATAATTCTTTGGAATAGTTTATGTTCAGACATGATGTGACGCCGTTAAGCAAATGAATGATTGTTGGGAAACAATGGAACCATATCTCCTCGAGGAGTTAATGCTCTATATTTTGCTCGAACAACTGTGTTATAAGTTAATTTCAGGTATCCGTTAACTATGGAAAGACATCAACGGCTGACTTTGGGTTGCTCACAAGTAATTCAAAGAATAGTTCCTCGACAGAAGTCATCGTTTAACGCCCAGTTTAATGCACGTATTGCTCGAGACGCAACGAGTAGTTATGAACATGATAATTATAAAACCTCTCGTAATGGAATACTGTATTGTATATTCTTAAAACAGTTTTTCGTCTCTTAATACTTTGAGTTTGGGAAAGTCATACTTGTGTGTACTGTGTAACTTCTGTATAGTAATTTAATCGTCTTTTACTATCATACACTGATTTCTAAATTGGCTTGATTTCGATGTCCCAACAATTAGATCCCGAATTCACTGGCTCTTTTATGCCTGCCCTTTTCAAACGGTCTGACTGGTTTTATATATTGCAAGTTGTCAGACATACATATCCTAATGTATTTTAGTCAGTATTTTCTTCATTGAATTTACGCGCGTTTTATTGCAACATTATATTGTGGTTAGCTTTGGCTATCAGGTATAAATATGACACCTGAACTTAGAATCCGAAAGATATTTTTGAAATTTCTGGGGCCCATGAGAAAAGTGTGGATGACAAATTTGAATTTGTGTTATCTTTTATACTGACATGGGGTGTATATTATGGTTATGTTACCGAAAAACAGGAACTTTTAGTTTTACCATATGATGCAAAAAAAAAAAAACTTTTAGTTTGAACACAGAATCTAACATTAGTATTTTTGTTCTGTTTTAAGCTACTAAATTTTTAATCTTTCCTTTTGTTTCAAAGAGCTGTAACAAAAATTCCACCTATGAAACTATACCAAATTTGTTGGGTTTTGTATGTATGTATGTATGTATGTATGTATGTATGTATGTATGCATGAATCTATCTATCCATTTCTCTATTGGCCGAATGGTTAGAACGTTCACTTTCTGGCTACGAGACCCGGGTCGATATTATCGGACTAGATTGAGGTCGATTCCAGCGTGCGGTACCACGGGCTGACCCAAGCCTTGTAAGTTAAAATGGGTAGACGGAACTCTTGTGGTTCGTTAATAGCTGTGCTAGCACGAAGCCACAAGTCATCGTGGCCGAGGGCTTGAACGTGCTGGCCTTGTTCAAGTTAGATAACACGCTCTCTTCCAAAAACTGTAACTAAGGCCTGTTCAGCATAGTTGCAGTATAAACCACAGATGGACTCTGTGGGTGTTGAGCAAACACAAATGTTCCTGAGTGAGCTTCTGCAGTAGGGATTGACTAGCCGCCCTAGTAAACGGGTATCCTAGAATACGAGTGGCCAAAATAAATAAATAAATCTTCACACACCTCCCCAAACTGTGCGTAAGGAAATATTTGGATTAATTTGCTTGTACGACATGATTAAAATTTCCTTTAGAATTTGTATTCCTATAACCCTTTCAAAATATAACTCTTAAAAAATATGAACTGTATAATTTGTATTTGATAAATTATTTTCGGGAGGCAATATCTCTTTATTTCTGTCTTTCTCTCTGTCTCTCTGTTTATTAGAATGCATTGAAGTTTTTTTTTCCTGTTTTGCTTTTGTCAAATAATGAATATTAATCATTTCAGCCCTTACATTTACATTGAGACGGAAAGAAAAATCTTATCGTTTGAGAAAACATTAAGTGTTTATTTGTTTATTTCTTAGCATTGATGTGAGCATAAAATATTAAACTGTTATTCGATGAGAAACGGAACTGTCCTCTATTTTCAGTGTATTTCGATACATAAATTCTGTGAGTATAAATGTGAGTATAAATCAATTTGTAATTACTTCTCGGTTTCCGAAAAATATGAGCAAGTGCATATGGAAATAGGGGCTTCTTTTAACATATGTTCGTATACGATGGATGCAGAATTAGATGTTTGTGCTACAATTCACTACATTGTCTATACAGAACTGGTAATGATTTCGGTTAATTTTTTTATTTATCAATGAAACAATGGGTATGAAAATCTACCATGAGAAACCAATCAGGAATAAACAGATTAACAGTCTTGCAATTATTTTACATTTGATTAGTTCATAAAATGATATATTTTCTTTCTTTTCCTGACTTTTTTTAAAGTAACAATAAGCAACAAGTTAATTCCATACCTTTCGCTATTTTTAAATAGGGACAATAGAAAAAGGCCAATTCAGTATTGTGGCTAATGGGTGTCAATGAAGACACAAAAGTGTCCGCGAGTCGCGTCAGGACATGTCTTTCGAAGCTAGTTACTCATCTTCGGATTACTGTGTTAGCGACAGAAGAGCATGGCATATCCACATGCAAGCCTCTCTGAAACTTGTCCAGATTTGGGTTTTTGTAAACCGTATTCTTTTATGTGCTGTGTCTCTACAGGACGTAGGCGATTATAGCCCTCCACCTCCGCCTGTCTCTTGTAACTCTTAATAAGTTTGATCTTTTTGTTATTTCTCTCAGATCCTGTTCTGCCATCCACTTGCTCAAACTCATTATGTCAAGCGTTGCTTACCCCAGTCTCCCTATCCGTCCTGTGAGTATCAGATTTTCCAGATATTCATTTCTCATAACGTACCCCAGAAATTTCATCTGTATCTTCCTGATGTTAAGTATAAGTTTTCTCTTTGTTTCCATTCATTCCAAAACATCGTCTTTGCTTCTGTTCGGCCCATCATATCCTTATATTCCTTCTATAGAAAGACACGTCTGTTGTTTCGTGTTTTTGAGGAGATTGCCCCGCATTCCCCGCCATACAGATGGACATATATCGCGTAAGAGTTCAGTACTTTTTTCTTTGTTTCCAACGACATTTTCCTGTCTTGTAATACTCTGCGTAGCTTTTGGAATGTGTCGTTGGCTATCCAAATACATCTTCGGATCTCATTGTCGCGCTTTCCATCCTCTGTCGAAACATTTCACTGTTTGATTTTAGTGCTCTGGACCTGTAAACTAAATTTGGAATCATCGCTTGCATTCTGTCATCTTGTAGTTTATGTTTAGTCCCTTCCTCTTGCTCTTCTTAGCAACATTCTGTAGGAAGTTTTGTAGTTTTCTTTCCGTGTCTGATATCAGCACTGTCAGCTGCATGTCTCATGTTAAGATTGTAGTAGTTTTCTTGAGCAACTGTACCAAGATTCAAATTATGAACACACATCAGCGGCTGGTTGCTCACATGTAGTAAAATTCTTTTTAGGTAGTAAAATCTTTGGTGCTTTGATTAGCATCCAATTCATTAATCTCTTTAAAAGTCAGTCCATCTGAATGGATGACCTTTTAGAAAGAGCATGTCTGGTATACCACAGTTGCCATTTTAAACCTCTTAAAACAAAGTTGACATATTACAAACATCATGGCATTACTTTACACTGCGTAGATTTACATGCCTTTCTTATTAATACCCTTTCAGAATTTATGTAATGGCGAATATGGGAGAATATATAGTGTACCTCACAGAAAACTCAAAATTTGGTACAGTTTATTTAATTCTTGGAATTTTTTTATATTTATTTGAAACAAAAGCAAATGGTAGAAATTTTGTAGCTTAAAACAATAAAAAACACAAATGTTATATGTGGTGTTCAAACAAAACAATTCTGGCAAATTTTTTTTGCAATTTTCAGTCCCCAAGTTATATGTTCCTTCTTAAAGAGAACAATCACCTTGCGTTAAAAATTTAACTGCGGCATCCTGCAACAAAAATGGTTAAAAAATTTGATATCTTTAGTTCATTTATATAGTAAAGTATATAGTTAAATTTCATGTTAATTTTTTCATCATATAGTAAATCTAAATATAAAGTATATATACATATGCGTGTCTGTGCGTGTTCAGAATTGGGACAACACTAGAATCAAATCTTTTTTCTTTGCTTCGAAGCCTGAAATTATGATAACATCTGCTATCTTCAAACCTAAATGACAAATATCTTGTTTCATGCGATCTTTCGAAACGAAATATTACAAATTCATTAATCATTCGTTATAGTTATTTTCCAAGCATAGCTGAGATGTGGCACAAGGCCGAAAATATGCGTCATCGAGTGAGGATCGAACTCACTTTTCAGTTGTAACTGATCTAGCGAGACAAGCTTGCTAACCATTACACCACGCCGAGGTACCCAACGCAATGACGTATCGTGATAGCTGTTCACGGTGCCGTCAATTTACTTCCAAGCACTCGTTAAGACAAAGAGGTTAAAGCTGAATAAATTCTAGTTAGGTCCGCAATATTGAGCTTAGAATTTTAAAAGTTGTAAATTAAAGCCGATTTTAACAATAAATCAGATAATCATTAGGCTGTATTTACAAGTAAAAACCTCAAAAGAACAATTAATAATATAAATGATAATCTGAAACTCTACAATATGTGGACATCAATTTATTTTCCTCTTGACTTAATATTTTTCTTTTCTGTTACATTTCAGTGTCCGTTTTTTTTTTCTTTTTTATATATCTATCACCGCCATCTTTTCTTCTTTCCTCTTTCTCTCTCAACATCTTCATTTCTTTTCAACCTTTCCTTCTGTCTCTAGTTGCCTCTCGTTACCCCTCTCTTTCTCGATGTATTTACTGTTGGCCTTTCTCTCTGTCTCCCATGTTAGTGTCTCTTCTTACTACTTTTCCATTTGTTTTCTTTCTGTACGCCCTTAATTTCCGGTTTCTGCTTTTCATTTCCCAATCTCTTTTCTCTATATAACCTTCCGTCTCACATTTCCTCTTTCTAATATTTTTATTGTATTACTTTCGTTTTACACCCATTTCCATCTTGGGAATATGCCTCCTTGTCACTCCTTTTCTTCTTCATCCCTCTCACTACCTTTAGTTTCGTTTTCTTTCTCTTTCACAAGTTTTTCGGTCTTTTTTTCTTTTGTTTCCACTTCATCATTTTATATCTTCTTTCCATGCGTTAACTCCTGTTTCCTTTTATTCATTCACTTTTGCATGCGACTTTAGTTCCGTTGCTGCCCTTTCTCCTCGTCCTCTCTCTGTCACTTTTGTTTTTCTTTTTCGCAATGCATCTATTCCATCATGATATGCCATCAACCAAACACACACACACACACAAAGCCACTTTCATCAGCTGTTGGCTAATTGTCTGCCTCGTAGTACATCACAGCGCGCTTTGGTGAGAAAATAATGAACCAATGGATTTATGATGTAATATCATAATTATGGGATAATTCAATTGAGGCAACTCTTAGCCATTATTCACGACTGGGTGGTCCATCATCGAGGGCCTGATACCATTATGCGAAATTTGATTTGTGCAAGAATATATTGAAGTGATTTGTAAGGCACGAAGGATATAATTCTGAAGAAACACACACGTATGCAAGTATGTTGCCATAGAAAATAACAACTGGATTATATATATATATATATATATATATATATATATGAAGAAAATATATACGGAAAAAACAAAACAAAATAATGCAGTTATTGTTTGGATAAGTCTTGTTCTAATGTACATCGTCTTTGTCATGTTGTATTTATGAATATGTCCTGAAGATGGTTTATTAGACCGAAACGTCAAACGTTGACATATTAAAATTAAAATAGCATAATCGTATATAAGGATTTTTGTTTTGTTTTTTCCGTATATATTTTTCTTCATACTGTCGGATCTATATCCATATATTTGCTTACATATATATATATATATATATATATATATATATATATATATATATATATGAAGAAATATAGTCTTAAGATGTGCTATATTTATGGGATAAAGTGCTCAATATCAGAGATAGATCGTGTGTAAATATAAAAGTGAACATAGAACTTAGAGGCGACAGTCTGTTTCATGCAATCATCAGGCCACGATATTTATTACTGAATATTACAGTAAATGTGGCACAAGGCCGAAAAAAAAAAAAAACGGGTGGGGAAAAGAGACGGTCATCATCTGTCTTAATTCATAATTTAGCTAGCCACAACCACTGACCCAATCGTACAAAAAACAATATTCCTACCACCAAAACAACACATTCATAATTACCTTTCTTACTACATAAAATACCTCATTGTCTCAATGAAAGTCCTAAATGGTTTCCATATGTACAAATCGTTGTCTATGAGGGGAGGGGAATACAAACAACAAGCTAAAAACATCCCAATGATATATATATACAATATGGTTATAAACTATTTACAAGAAACTAAACAAAATCATGTTAGTAATACCCCCCCACCACCACAAACCTTAAATGTGGCAGAAAAATCAGTTAAGTAGACGAAATCGATGCGGGACTTTAAGAATCTAGCTTTCATCCATCCCATTCATCCATCCCAAACACTCACACAGACATGCACTAATTCTGACACAACAACAAATACGAAAAAACGCACACGCGAAACGAAAGGCGCCCCGCATCCACCAGAGAACTGAAATCATTGACGACCTAACGAGTGAGGGGATGGGGAGTTAAACTGAAGGAAAAAAAGGGGAGCAGAAATAAAAGGGGCCAATGAGCAAACACATCCTAGCTAAGTTTACTGGAAAAGAAAAACTAAAGAATCAAAAACCTACTTCTAGCCTAAATCCAGGGATGGGTTGCCCACGTTCAAAACCAGGAAAACAATATCCTGATGCTTAACCGGCATCAAAATGCCACTGCAAGTCAGCCCCTTTTACTCGACACATAGGCGCAAGATTCACCCACCGTTTGCCAAATTCTGATGAGGTGAGCCGCCACCTTTCCGTTCTGATTTTGACTAAGCTGATGCTTAAAGAACAAGATCAGTTGGGAAGAAGTGAACTTCTCGCCTTATAGAATTCCTTCTGACGCGTGGTTCAAATCCCGACTCTCACAACACCTAGTAAGCAACAGAACACATAATGTTCAGCCTTCGTCATCTGCGGCACCACATTGCTACAAACAGAACTGGCCTCAAGGACAAAAAACTTTCCCCGCAGCATATGAACCATGAGGCCTTCAACAAATTTGCACAGCGGCACTACCATCCTGCAATGAAAGAAGGCGTGACCAATGGTTTCGACTTCTCCAGTACAGCAACTTTTTGATATTTCTCCAGGCCTGCTGAACAAAGTCTCTTGGCAACCCAGAGGGCCCCACGAATCACCAGCCAGGTGAGTGATGCCTCATCATTATTGAGGCATTTGCGCCCAAGGCAATATCGAGCGAGCCTCCTGCTTCGTAAGACCGAGCTCGTCAATCAGATCATCATGAATGCCTGCCCACTGACTAACACTTGATACAATGACCTACGAGACAACGCCTGGACGTGGTAGAAGGAGCTCGGGTGTACGGACGGCCTCCTCCCGGCACGAGTAAACACTTCTTAGGGATGGGAAATGTTTACAGATGTCTTCCTTTCAGAAGGCGCCATCTTCATCCGATCCGCGAGACATTCGGTCTAGAAAGCTGATGCGAAGCATATGTTGACGAATCTCAATGCTAGGCATACCCAGAGCGCCCTCAGAGGGATGAAGGCAACAGATCTCGCGAGATACCATAGCGGCTTTGTTCTCCACAAGAAACAGAAGAGCCTTACTAATAATATTAGTCTGGTATACGGGAGTGGAAGTACAGAGAGTCGGTAAAGAAGAATCGGGTAGATGTGTGAAACAGATACTTCCGCCCACCCCTTCAAGGAAACTCTCCTCCGAGACCACAGATTAACCGGGATCTCAGCCTTCCCTTGTGCCTCCGACCAATTCATTTCCAACTGGAGATCAGGATCGAACCGGACGTCGAGTATCTTGATCTGTCCATCCGCCCAGAGAAAGGTCCGGGAAGAGAAACTCTCTTCCACGCACTCAACCGCAAGCCAACAGACTTATCGCGGTTGATCTTGGCCCCTGTCACCATATCATACCCACTGATCTCTTTGCTGACTTCGTCAATCTCGGCTCTGCTTGACGCAAGAACCGAAACGTCGTCAGCATAGGCAGAATACCTGGCAGAGGTGGTAGCCCCAGTCAGGGAAATTCCGTGCAGGACCGGATTCGCCTTTAACTTGTGAAGGAATGGTTCCAACGCAAGAACGTAAAGCAAAGGCGACAGCGGACAACCTTGACGAATGGAGCGAGACAATACGAAAGGCTTCGATCTTACACCATTCACCTCCACCAGCGCACGGGGGGTCACATACAAAAGTCGGATCCAGGAGCGAAAGTCGTCTCCGAAACCGGCCGCCGAAAGGACAGCCTCCATAAACCGATGCTCGACCTATCGAAGGCCTTGGACTGTTCTAAATTGATCAGCGTGGCTTCACTGTCGACTTGTTCTAAGATCAAGCGTACCGTATGCAGGTTATCCTGAATAGTCCTGCCCTTCACAGCACAAGTCTGTTCGGAGCCAATCAGACTAGACAGGACAAGCTGCAAACGGTTGGCTAAGATCTTTAACTCTGTGTTTAACATAGTCAAAGGGCGAAAGTTATTTAACCCATCCCCACCGTTTTTGATCACACCCCTGGTGAAGCGTTGGGGTATAGACCCCTGCTTCATCCAGTTGTTGAAGATCAGTTCCAGCAAAGGTACAAAAACGGGCGACTGCCTCAAATAAACTTCATAGGGAAGACCATCTAGTCCCGGAGATTTATCCAGAACAACCTATTTCAGCGCTTCCCAGATTTCCGACTCTGTGATGGGACCCTTGCACCCAGCCGCTTCAGCTACCTCAAGGCAGGGAAAGTCGGCCAAATAAGCGTCGAACCGAGCAGGGCTCAGCCCGGCCTCCCTGGTGAAAAGATCCTGAAAGTAATCCTGAAAGGCCCTGCATATGCCCTCGTTTGTAGTCACGGTCCGATTATCCGGCAATGTGACACACGCGATATGTCACCGAGCTACGCTCGATATTCCTCTGCACGCAATTCAGCGGCCATATTCGTCGCCTCAGAGGATATTCTTTTTAACCTAGCCCTAACTACCAGAGCTTGATCCTTCTTGATAAGCAAGGAGGAAAACTCTGCCATAGCTAAGGCTATTTCCCCACTTTTACGGGATTCCACTGCCCGATCAACTTTTTTCTTCTAAAGCCGTTTGCGCCGTTAATCTATCTAGATTGAGTCGACGACTAAACTCGACAGCAAACGTTCTAATTTTCGATTTCAAATTATCCCGCCAGGCTTTCCCAATAACCGCCCCTGTCAGTTCCCTCAGAATCATTAGAAGCAGCTGGTCCCGGAAATCCTGGTCACGAAATAGTGAACAGTTTAATTTTCAGTACCCAGCCAACCTAACCTTAGGCTTATCTAGGTTTACACGGACCCGGACAAACCTATGATCCGTATAAACTATATAGTGGAAGCTTGGACACCCTAAGAGGTCTACATCGACTCTCCTAACTAAGACACGATCGAGGTAGCTCGCAAGCAGCCCAGGAGCCGAGTTGCCACTATTTGTCCAATTCCATGCTACCTCCCGAGGGTGTTCATTCCGGTACTTATCGACAAGATCAAACTCATCGATAAAGTCCCAAAATGGTTTCATGTCCCGGTTGTTAGTACCCGGATTTTGCCCTATACGATCTATATCGGTGTCAAGGACGGCTTTCCAATCCCCCGCTAAAACTACCCGACGAGATGTCGTCAAGTACGGCCCGATCTGCCGAAAAAAGCAAGTCGCTCGGAATGGCTATTGGGCGCATAAACCCCAATCAGTGGTAGAGACTTATCCTTTATGATAACATCCAGCACGCAAACTCTGCCCGCCGGATCTGCAAAGACAAAAGTACATGCAGCCTTCAAAGACTTGCTCACTAGCCAAGAGACACCCCTTTAACGACAATCAAAACATGCCCACGGTCATGAGAAGATAACCGGGTCTCTTGCACACAACAAACATTCACCCCGAGGCGCTGAGGGTCGCGAGAGATCCTAGCCCTGCGAAACTCGGACCTCAGGTCCCGGGCATTTATACTTGCTAACCAGAGTGCTATAATGAAAACAGATTAGGGTTGTGGTACTGGTTTAAACATGGTCGGTGTAACGATACCAACAGCCTCTCCCATAGACCCATGGCCCATCTCAGTCTTGATGGAGCCGTCTTGGGAGATTCCGCCGATATCCCAGGGGAAAGTAAGTTTTAGGGCTCTATACAGGGAGGGGTGAACTAAAACTGGGACCATCCTTGCGCAAAATTGTTTGAATAATTTTAGCTCTTGATTGTGTACAATGGCATGATGGCCTCGTCCAACATCGCCCATATTTGTTTGGCTCCAGTGCCGGTTCTAATGACTGTTAAAACCCTTTGTGCCAGAGTGAAATTTCGTGGTACTTCCACATCCAGGTCTGCAAACTGCTTAATTGATAGGAAGTAGCGTAGGTCCTTTATACGGTTGCCATAATCCCTGGCCCTTTCCGCCTGAGCCAGGGAGATGCGGCAAACATCCTCTCCCAAATTGTAAATTGGCTTTTTTGACTTCTTGTCTTTTAGCTCCCGAGTGGGGCTTCTGTTGCGTTTGGCAGAGGGTGGTGGCATTTCTGCCTTTTTCACGGGGGAAGGGCTAGGAGTGTGCAGAGGGGTGTGGGAGGGTCTTTTTTAATGGGGGAAGGACTGGGGATGTGGAGAGTGGTATAGAAAGATCTGTAGATCTGGGATCTCTACTGAGGGGAAGGGATTGGGATTGTGATGTCAAGGGGGAAGGCCATTTTTTAGGTGAAGGAGTGGACCGGGTAGAGGACGTTGAAGGAATAGGATTTTGTTGGGTTTTTTTGTGTATCTTTTTTTTTTCAGTTCTTTGATTTTTTCAGTTTTCTCAAAATCGTGGTCAAATTTGCGTTGCTTTTCCATTAACGTTAGTTAAGAGGCCGGGGCATCGCCCTTAAAGTTGCCAGAGGGAAGTGGAGCTGTAAGTGACTTTGGTCCTTGGGGCTTCAGGGGACTGAGGACCCGCTGTCTGGCGCTTCCCTCTGGACTTACCAGCAACTAGCCACTCTCCCTCCCCCTTCTCCGCAACTGTACTAACAGCGGGCGAAGGTTCTTTGGGGAATGGATTTTTGGCCAACCGGAGGGTATCCCTACCGGTCCCAGAAGCTTGCATTCCCATTACAGGTAAGGCGGTAGGTAAAGACGCGGTCAGAAGGGATTTTGGTCAACAGGAGATTGAATTCCAGAGGCCTTTTTCTCTAGGCAGGAAGAGGAAAGATGACCAGTCACTTCACACTTCAAGGATACCAGTCACTTTACACTTTCCCTACTTCCAGACAGTTGGGGATGAAGCGGAAGGCATCTTGATCTGGTCGTATCTCAAAACTCACCCTCTCAGGCTATCGCAGGAAGCGCTCAGTATTTCGCCTAACTGAGACTAGCACGCCGCGAGATGTTCCCCCATACCCTGAGGAGGGAGCTCATATATTGCGCCGAGTCCTTCTTCGGCCTTGTATTTTGTGTGGAGGATCAGATCTTTTGTGATCAAGTCTCGGCTCGAAGCTGCAACGCAATCTTCCGGTGTGGGTAACAATACGTCCCACATGAAAAAGCCGGCTCCTTTAACAACTCTGAGTGGCTTGAACCTCAAGGATTCCAGTGATTTTATCACCGTGTCTTTCGTCGAGCGACAAATTTTGCGCGTACGCTTGTCCACGACGAAAACTGACACTATTCGTTTCTCAATTTCTCTTAGTTTCTGGGGTATTCCAAGAGTCCACCTTCTACAACAAGTTGAGCGTAACTCTTGGCCCGCTCCACGAAATCCACAACATTTATTATACACTTGGGGGGGGGGACGACCAACAAGAGGGCGATTCCCCGGCCTTAGAATTTTCCACCAACTTGTCATTATTTGGGTAAATTTGGCTTCCATATTACTTTCATTATGGCCTTTTTTGGCCTCCATACTTTTAGAGGTTTGACAATTATTGACCTCCATACTTTCAGAGCTATTGCCATTATTGGCTTTCAAATCTTGGATGGGGGCATTTTCCACACTTTTATTTTGATAAGTACCAGGTAGTGGCCTGACGATTGCATCTAGCATGAAACAGACTGTCGCCTCTAAGTGTTGACTTCTTTGTTCACTTTGATATATATATATATATATAGTCATCCACAGACAGACTGCTTCGTTGTATCACAGCTCCTCAGTGTGTCTAGACGTCCGATTGCTTCAAGCCGGGATCGAAACCCGACTGATTTGACATCAGAAGGATATCTTACCCGTAGGCCATCGTCTCACACCATTTTAACATTTTTCGCTATACGAAATACGCCAGCGGCTCAGTGAACTCAATTAATACTTGAAGAGTTATGCTTAATAGCAGTAGGAACCGCTGTTTTTTTTGTTTGTTTTTTTTAAATAAACTTTCCCTAGAGAGCTCAACCAGATTTCCGGGAGTATATATATATATATATATATATATATATATATATATATATATATATACTAGCAGTAGAACCCGGCTTTGCCCGGGGATGTAACAGTAAGTGATAGATCAAGTATCGACCATCATAAAGACTGAAAAATAAAATTGACAAAGATTATTGTTTAAGGTTGACGGACACGCATGTCTTAATTAGTTTTTTTTTTTAGTTTTTTTTTTTACGAATTGGTCAAACCCAAATTCATTGTTTTCAATCGTTATGAGTCTACCGATCGAATAGAATTTTATTCTAAACAATTTTCTTGTAAATGGAATTTTTAATCCATTCTGAATGTAATAATAAAGAAAAAAGTGTGCAAGATAATAAGAAACACTACCTGCCAAAAAAAAAATGAAGTTTTGTTGAAATCGGTTGAAAAATGTAGGAAATCCGAAACCTATATATAAACGAACACACACACACACACACACACACACACAGACAACCTGGGTTTTATAACTCGATATGAGTTGTCCCCCTTTCATTCTCGCGACAGCGATGCTTTTTAATCTTGTTTTCAAATTGATTTCGTGCAAAAACAATTGTTTTTCGAATTTTGCGCAGTCCTGTGAAGTTGTGTCGAAATCGGTTGAAAAATGTAGGAAATCCGATCCAATATATAAACGAACAGACACACGCACACATACACGCACACACACACGCACACACACACACAACCTGGGTTTTATAATAAATATGATATATATATATATATATATATATATGTATATATATATATATGCGCACATGTTTTATTCTTACAGTACCTTTTCCGTAAATTTATTGAATTAAAACTTAGTGCCTTTGAAAGTATTTTGGACAAGGTGAGCAACGGTGGGTTTTTCAGAATTGCTTTTCCTGTGTGAATATCCTTAGCATAGAACTTCATGTTTTTAGCCCGTACCATGCAAAAGAAAAAAGAAGTATTAAAATAATTTGACTTGGAATCATGAAGGGACCTATTATTTCATTGTGTAAAAATTTATCCCAAAATATTCACTCTAATTATTTCTATATCTTCATGCTTTACTGTTTTCATCAATAACACAATGACTTGCCAATCCATCATGTTCATCACTGAAAATTATAGCTGGGAAAAAATTTCAATTAGTTTTGGTAGTATAATGAAAACTCTGTGTCTCGTTCGGTTTAATGTGCTTTATTGAATATAACTGAAGAGTCTTGTCGTTTTGTCTAAGACGGTGTGATATGTTTATCTTTGACGGATATAGTTCGTTTCTAATCCATGTATAATGGAGTTGATAAATTCGTCCTTTGTCTGATTTGCTGTCGTTGCTTGAAAGTCGCTGTCACAACTTAAGATTTTTAAACGCTGAAGATAATGTTCTAAACCCTCATCAAGGCATCGGCGGTTAGTTGCTAATACATGATAGGCAAAGATTGTTTCGTCTCTTTACAAAAATTCTATCCAAAACGTCCATGACATTCTGGTAAGTTTTGAAATGAGAAATATTGGTATATACAGATGTGGAAACGTGGTGCATTAGCAAGTTAAGTCTATCCGTGCCATTGATAGAAGTGTATGAACTGTTTTCCAGTGCAAGCAAAAATCCTTCGAATAATCGTTCCTGATATTGTCAGGCCTCAGTAGAAGAAGGTTCTGCATAGTCCAAGTCGAGATCTTCTGGTTTAAGGTATTTGTGCATAATTACGTAAAAAAAATTGAATTAAAAGTCGGGGTCTAGTTCGGCTTAATATGCCTTTATTAAACATAAATGAAAAGTCTTGTCCTTTTGGCTTAGACGATGTGAATCTTACTTATTATAAAACGCAGATTGTGTGTGTATCTGTGTGTCTGTACGTTTATATATTGGATCGGATTTCCTACATTTTTCAACTGATTTCAACAAAACTTCACAGGACTGCATAAAATTACCTTGCGGTGGTTCTGACAGCGCCCAAAATTGGAAAAACACAATTGTTTTTGCACAAAATCAATTTGAAAACACATTAACATGATTAAGTCGCAAGAATGAAAGGGGGACAACTCATATCGAGTTATACTTATTATAAAACCCAGGTTGTTTGTGTGTGTGTGTCTGTGTTCGTTTATATATGGGATCGGATTTCCTACATTTTTCAACTGATTTCAACAAAACTTCACTTTCTTTTGGCAGGTAGTGTTTCTTATTGTCTTGCACACTTTTTTCTTTATTTTTACATTCAGAATGCTTTAAAAATTCCATTTACAAGACAATTGTTTATAATAAAATTCTATTCAATCGATAGACTCATAACGATTGAAAACAATGTTTTTGTTTGAATTTGGGTTTGACCAATTCGTAAAAAAAAAAAAATACAAACCAAAAAAAAAACTAATTAAGACATGCGTGTCCGTCAACCTTAAACAATAATCTTTGTCAATTTTATTTTTCAGTCTTTATGATGGTCGATTCTTGATCTATCTCTTACTGTTACATCCCCGGGCAACGCTGGGCTCTCCTGCTAGTTATTTATATAAATCATAATACAAGGGAGGTAATTCGGTTGTCTTACCACAGGTAGTTTGTTTGCATTCCATTCTTTAGACAAAATGTTCTATAACTATGACCTGTTGACATTCGTAACTCTGTAATATTTTCTCGCTGTTAAATACACTTATTTATTTAAGATTTTCCTTGTGAAATCAGTTTTTACCTTTGTTTTGTCTTATTTTGAAATCTCTTTGTTGGTTGTTCGATGACTTCACTTGAATGTTTTGGAACTTCATGTCTCGTTTGCGCATTCAATTTCCACTAGAGTTTATAATTTATTTATTTATTTTTTTGCTTTCGGCCGAAATATTCCAAGCCTCATCAGGATTATGAGAAAATGTGAGCCCAGAGCTACTGTTTAATCTCCTAGACTATGATCTGACCCCCTACAAGCAGATAAAAGATGGACTATGCTCCCTTCAACATGTCATACTCTATCCAAAATGAATCTATTAATAGTAAGCATCATCCCTACTTCCCCTCCCGAGGCCAATGTACATAGAATGGGGACGTGCCAATGCCATTATATGTGCATTCATATTTGGGACTAGAATGACCACGAAAAAAAAATCAACATTTTCTACAAAGTGTTCCAAGAAGCAGGTATTGAGAAACCTTTCCAAAACCTAAACTATGATCTGGAATTGAAATGAAAGTGATGGTTCCTATCTTTAATCTAACAAAACTTCAGAATGTGGAATTCGTAAATAATTCTTCTATGCGACATGTCCCATCATGATTTGGGGATGATGGCACCTCACAACATGCCTTTGTCTCTTCACCGACATTACCGCCCTCCTTCGTCCTGTCATTCATTCACAGTATCTACACAAAATCAAGGAAAAAGTGACAGTTACATAAGATTTATGTCAAACTGCTTGATTAAATGTTCTTACAAACTTATCAACTGACAGAAAATTTTAATATAAGCACGCTACTCCTATGACGTTTCAATTGCATTCCAATCCATATAGCAGTTTTTCTTTTCATTTAACACTTTCATTACGTATACAACTGTTTTTCACTGGACAATCGACGTTAGTTCATAAAATATTCATATTTGTATGGATTTCTAAGCATATGAAGTTATACAGCTGAAAAAATTAAATATTGTTAAACACTGAGAAAACATGATGTTTTATTAAAATCGCGCACTTCTGTAAGTGTTTCAAGATATTGGAAAAGTTGTGCTTATTTTTACCGATGAAGGCAGTATATAAAAGTGAAAAGAATAGGTATATAGTAGTGTTTTCTCCATTTGTTTTGTAAAGAACCGTTTTGAGTACGTTTGATTGTATTTTTTTTATTTACAGTATATTATATATCTGAGGTAAGTTTTACTATACTCAGAAGTTATAGATTATATTTTTATTTGATGCTGTTGGATTGTAAAAACGAAAGAAAAAGGATAAAAATATTATCCCCGCAGCAGATAGTAAGAATCGCCAGTCAGAATACAAGGTTGATTTTTATTTACGCAGTATTTATTCCTACGTTATATATATATATATATATATATATATATATATATATATATATATATATATATATATAAACTCTTTCTTACAAACACACACACACACACATATATATATATATATGTATAGTCTTTCTTACAAACACACACATTATATATATATATATATACACACACACACACACACAAAAACATTTGTCTTTCTCACATACTCTATAAATATATATTATTTCTACATCTTTCATATAAGAAAAGAGAAAAAACAAGCTTACAATTGCTAAAAAGAAGTGCAACATTTGCTTAAAACAGAGATACAACAACAAACAAAACTAAACTAAAAAAGATTTCAATGATATGCTACCTAGAAACACTTGGCATAAGAGTAAATAAATCCTACAAGCTGAATATAAAACTGTAAAATTAGAATTTAAAACCGACAACAAATGAATTAAATACAGAAACAAATAAAAGTAAATTATAAGCAAATAAAACTTGATAACTATAAAAAATGTAAAGCCCTAAACACAAAATAAATAATTAAATGATTAAATAAAAATAAAAATTCGTGGGCTAACTTCACGTAATCCCCTAATGGCCTCTTTACAGAGCATGTGAAAATCATAGTGATCATGGTCTGATACTGACTTGACGTATAAAAACGAGTCGTTATAAACTGTTAATTCCTGTGTTACAATATTTATCTATACATGTGTGGCACCATTTACGAGGCAGAGAAAGGAAAAGAAAGAAAAGAAGGCAGAAAGAAAGGCGAGACGAATCGTGGGTGGTCAGCAGAACAGACACACGGCTAAGAGACAATGAATATATTGATAAGTAACCATGGCGAAAGGGTGTCATTTCAATGACAGGGAAATTCTGGGTAAGAAGAAAGGGAAAGAAAGAAAATACCTGACAAAAATCACGTGTAGAACAAGAGTTGTCATATTGTCCGTTTGCGGCTAGAAAAATGATAACGGCGATTAAAGCGGAAGAAAAGGGAAAGAGAAGAGATAATTTTTTTTTAGTTAAGCAAGATATTTTTTTTTCCCCGAAACAAAGCCGCGGATTGTTCACGCCCGACTAAAACATCATTGGTCAAGTGGTGATCACGTGACGCACGAAGGAGGAGGAAAGATACCCGACTAAGACCTCATTGGCCGAGTGGTGATCACGTGACGCACGAAGATGGCTGTCGACGCCTCAGCCAGAGTATAAGTATGAGAAGCTGCTACGAGGAAGTGGGGAGGGCAGTTCACGCCCCTCTGAAGTATGGTGAGAAAGTGGGAGTAAGGAAAGGTTCCCAAAAATGGAAAAGAGTGGAAAATCCCTAACCAGAAATAAAAGAGGTGGATATGTATTTAGAATTATCGAGGAACCCCCCGACGCCGAAAGACCCACCCCGGTTTTGGTCGGCGTCAATAAAAGCGAGGCCCCAACAGGCATAAATCAGACAGTTCGGGCTCCAGCAGAGAGTTCGGTCTCGAGTTTCCAGGATTGAGTTCCCATTGTCAGTCTCCAGTTGAAACCGCCTAGCAGATAGCTGACCAAGATTCGCGCAAAATTCTGGACTCCTCTTCAACCCAAGAACAATTATTTTGAAGAGCGACTTAGAACCAGACCACCGAAATAAGTTTTTTTTTCGACTTTCGTCCAAAGACACACTGAAGCGCCAATTTCTTAGAGAGCAAACAACTTGAAGCGTTAAAAACTTGCCTAACGGAAAACGTTGAAACGTGTCACAATCCACAGAACGGGTCGGGAGATAGATGCAGTCCTATGTATCGAACAACTAGACATAAAGTTTGTTACCTTTTTCTTTGATACTTTGAACTTTTTGAGTTTTCATTTTATTTTCTTTTATGCATATTTGTGTAGTATCACCCCCGTTGAACTCAGTTTGCATTACGGCCCCAACCACTGTTTGATTTCGTCTGTCTAAGATCAATTCACAACGTGGGTAGACAGACTGGAGATTAATGCAGTTACCTTGGTAACCAGGCGTTGGAAGCGAGTTGGGAACGACGAGGCTGATATCAAATCTAACCAGATTCCCACCCGAATCACCAAAAGGTTAGAACGTCACATTTGGGTGCCGCGACCGATACCAAGCCAGTTGGTCGTCACAGGACGAGACAACACGACTGACGCGACAGGCGGACGTCACGTTTGGAGCAGCGACACCCGAACGGAGCAGCGAGGAGCTGGCGCCGCGGCGAGGACGTCACAATTGGTGCTGTTTGGGGACGTCACAACTGGTGCCGTGGTAGATCAGGATAGAACGTCATAATCGGCGCTGTGACCTGGGGACGACGTCACTCATGCAATATAATTATATCATTGAAGATAAGTTTGTGTGTGTATATTTGTACACGTGCGTGCTAAAACGTTCTTGTTCGATTCTCTTTGCTAAAATGTAAGAAAACCACCAAATATCAGAATACATTTGCATACGTTCTTTTGTCGGCCTGATAACATTTAGAAGTCACGTGTGTGTGAGTGCATATGCTTGTATGAATGTTCGAGTTTGAAAGTTTGCGGGGTGGTGCTTATATTCATTCGCACAACAGAGGCACGGAAGATGCTTGACAAAATATAACCTGTCATGTTCTGCATCGCTGTTAAAATCAAATGCTGTTATTCTGAGTTGTGTATCTCGTTTTTATCGGATGGTGACGCACACACGAATCTACTGCACGCGTTCATTCTGGTCCATGCTGTCAGTTGATTCCTGTTCACTCGACAACTATGATTCATACCGTGGCGACGAGAAACTCACTAGAGCGTTACCGTATCAATTAAGGGTATCCTAATCACATGGAATAATAAAAATAATATTTCTAACGATAAAGACTACGATGTATCGTGCCCGCTGCCTTGATGCATTACCAATCAACTTAGCATCAAACGTTCACGTCTATTTCGCTTAGTTCATTGTGGTTCCATCAAGTCAATCTGTCCTTTTCAAAAGACCATGTTGACTTGTGTGTAATAAGTAATTGTGTTACTCTATTTGGGATTACAATTACTGCTCATACATTTGAAAGATGCCACAACGGCAAATTTGTCTTCACTGGGAAATGTTCAAAACGTCACGGACCGTTCGTATGTTTTCTTGCTAGAGCATAAAGCAACATTTTTTACGGAGTTAATATAGTCTGTTATTTGCTAGTCAATGAGGGAGAAAAGCAACTGGAAGCTTCTGCTTAGAAGCGAAGTTATGAAGGGATTCTCAAGAGTCCTTTAAAAAACTACGATTAGAACTAATTACTTCCCAATAGTTGTGGCAGGCAATATTAATCAGGCATGTCCTTGTATATAAGGTGCCTGAATTTGAACTCGATTTGCTATTTCTAATTTATTATGCTAATGAGAGTAATTTATAATCAATGTAAAACAGACACAAAAATTATACCCAAATTTTATTTTGTCCTACATATTTATGAAAAAGCCAAACCTGTTAAATTTATAAATATATATTTATATAAGTATTTACGCAATTGTAAACTTGTTTTATTAATCAGAAAGGCCAAAAATTGCAGTCTCTTGTAGTGAAAGATGTTCTTTTTTTGACTGAAGACTATTATAAATTTAAAATCACGCAAGCATGCGCCCAAAATTACGAGCTGCTAACGGAAAATTATTTGACTATACATTTTCTGTACGGTGAGTTATTATTTAAAGCATATATATCTTGAACCATTTTTATCTTTGGCAAAAGTAATTTAAATCATTTTTTGTTAAAATTATTGGCCAACTTTATGGCAATCATTTTTCCTGCAAATGTTAATCATTTGTATGTTTCTACATTCTGTTATTTACTTTTATATTTCCCTTGCAATGTTAAAGAATTCAATTTAAAGATTATTACTTTAAAAATTTTTTAAAATACCTTAATTTTTACATGACTTATCAGATTCCTGAGAACTGGTCAGGAGCAAAACTGATAACATAAGCCCAATAATGCCCACCGTAAAATCTAATGCTAAATATAACAAATAAAATTAAAAGAATTTAAATATAGGTCCCTAAAATAATCTAGTACTAACTATAGGCTTATAAAATACATATTAATAAGTTTATAAAAATCAGGTATTTATATTTTTCCTATAATCCATTAAGGATCACCGTCCCCACCGCCTTTGACATAAATGGACCTAAGAATTTCGTCACATAACAGTAAATTAGCTCCAATTCGTAGATAATAAATAGTTTCGAATGAATGGTGTCAAAGTTCAAGATTCTGTTTTAGTTTGCATAACTGATTGGAATATTACGGATTCTTATAAAGTGTCAGTATACATGTGAATGTATAAAAGTAATATAACAAAGAATATTCCTTAAGTCTAAACCACGTTATTTCTTGCGTCATATTTTGATATCGTAATTGTCTAAGCTATTCTCAATGAGTGTCTTCGTTATCATTCATTTCGTTGTCACACCTTAGCATTATTTTCGACCGACTGCTAATTAGAGGAAAAATAGGAAAATCGGCAAAAGGCGTTTAGATTTACGCCCGTAAGAAATAATACTTTTCGCTAAGGCATTTATTATGAAGGTAAACCTAATTTATTGGATGTCTGCTATACACGGGGGAATACTTGGTGGGTGATTTTTTTTATTCAATATTATACACAATTGATGATTGGGCATCGATTGCTGCCTTTAATCAGTCCAACTGGAAACAGCCTTCATGGGCCGTGCCCACTTACGACGGAAGCGATCATGAATCTCCACAACTTCCTATCTTTCGTAAGTGTTAATAAATTTTGTCACTTTTTTGTATTTCTCCTAAACCTTGTTCCTCGAATCAATTACCTTAATCTCAATAAATATGTCAGATGTTGTTTTCCTCGGTTTCTTGCTTGTAATCTGTACTCAAATTTCCCAAGCTCTTTCCTCATCGTATCCTAGAAAGTTCAACTGCCTCTTCCTCCTGATGTTAAGTACTTTTTCTTTTTTGTTTCTTTTTTCCCCCTAAATCTTCCTACTTGCTTACATATTCGATCCATGGTATCCTCAGTATCCTTTTGTAGAACCATATTTCTGTTGCTTCAAGTTACCTCATCTTTGAGGAAATTGTACAGCATCCAATGCCATACATGGGGACAAATATCACGTAACAGTTCAGTACTTCCTTGGATATCCTAATGCACCTTTGGATTTCAGTTCTGCTGTGGCTCTCCAGTTTGGAGAACGATTTATGATTGTAATACCTTTTCTTAAAATCACCTTCAGTACACCCTATGTATATTTTCTTCTGTCCATCGGGATCCTCCACATCCGCTTCATATACCACGCTTGCCACATGGCAGGTACCTTCCAAAGGGCACTTGTTTTTATTCTTGCAATTACTAGGGATTGTATTAGTGGCTCTCTTGAATTTCCTCGTGTTATGCTTTTTTTTATAATTCTACTTAGGTTATTGGTACAACTGTAGCTTAGTTTTATAGTATTTTTATTAAAAATATTTTTGTTTCTGGGAATTGCTTATTTAACAGTTTGAAAAAATATTTTACCTATATTTGTTTTCACTTACAGACTGAAAGTGGGGTTGATCCAAATAATATCTCTGTTCCTGTTTCTCATTTGTTGGTTCTGTTGTGGATTGAAGATCAACTTGTTTTTGTGCTATTCCTCTTTTAATACTGTTTCATATTCTTTCTTGTTTGACTCAGATATTTTTATACGAGGCATTTCTTGATAGTCTGCAACCAATGACCTTCGGGATATACTTAATAATTGTGGGAGTGTGGTTGGACTTTACATTTATGTACTTCACTATAGTGTTTGGTTTCAAATATGGAGAGACGGTACCCGCACTGAAGTCAAATGCAATATCCAGATATTGAACGGTCTGTTCATATTGTTCATTTCAGTTGTGATGTTAAATGCGATGTCGTGAAAAAGTTTAAATAGTAATTTTCTGATTTTATAATTGGCCTTTCTATTGTCCGGTACAATCATTAGTCAATCATCTCTATATAGGCCATAGTTGTCGACATGGTCAATTTTGTTAATTTTACTTAACACAAACAGCACCATAAGCTCAGAAACTCTGCACTATCGGTAGATCCTCGTGGGACGTCAGATCCATCTTTCCTTATTTTTTTTACCTACACATCACCGTCGTGGTGTAGGATAGATTTGCAGCAATGCAAAATTATATTGATATGTTCAAGCGGTATGTTAACAAGATATTTTGCATATTCTAGGGTTTTCAGTAGGCTTATATCTGATATACTGGGATAAAAAATTTTTGATACTATCTCTACAAATTCAGTTTTTCTGAATTGTGTATTGAGCATTTAAAAAAAAACTATCCAGACACTGGCCTGACTCTAGTCTTGACTACTATTTTTTTTTTTATATATATATATATATATATATATATATATATATATATATATATATAATGGCGTGTGAAGAATCTACTCTTCAAATGCCACCTACTTAAAATCGCTGCACTCCGAAGAATATTAGGAAGTACTTTAATGTATTGATGGGAGAATAGTGTTTCTTATGTTTTATATGAAGAGATCTGTATTTAAATGTTGAGCGTAGCCAAATAGCAGTACCAGGAAGTATTCGGAATTCATTGAAAGAGTGCAAGGACTTATCATTTTACAATTTAAAGGAGTGTATGTAAGGATACGTTCTATGTTAACAGCTTTTTTTTCTCGATGCTTTATCTCCAGTTAACTTTGATCTTGTAAAAATTAAATGCGATGTCAATCATTATCCTGTCTTAATTCCTGTTCTTTTATTGTTCTCAATCCA
Source organism: Acanthosepion pharaonis (assembly GCA_903632075.3). Lineage (NCBI taxonomy): Eukaryota > Metazoa > Mollusca > Cephalopoda > Sepiida > Sepiidae > Acanthosepion > Acanthosepion pharaonis. Next base: position 492,966 of record CAHIKZ030004977.1, on the reverse strand, counting down.
TAAGTGTTTTTATTTTCTTTCTTTTCATATTTTCCCACACAGTACCCCCTTTGCATCTTAGTGGCTTTATTGACTTGCCCGGGGTTAAATGATTAATTAGAAATATCATTAATTTCGATGGAAATTTATAGAATCTTTTTTCTTAAAAGCTTTTTCTTTTCTTAGGAAAAGATTCTCAAGCCCTGTAACCATTTCTGGAATTGAATGTTTTTTTAAACCTTTTCGTGAAGATAGTGTGAAATTTTAACAGCTTGATATCAATATCTTCTCTTTGAGTTACAAATGTAATTTATGTCTTTGTGATGTTTTACTTATTTGGTAAAATTATTTTGGTTTTTATAGCGCTAATCTATAGGATCTGATGCAGAATCGACTTTAAGAATAAAGGTAGGTACATCAAAAAAATAAAATAAAAATAACGCGATAACTAAGGTTTAAAATGAATTTTTAAAAATCTTTCATGAAGCTTTTATTTTAGTTTCAAGCTAACAGATTCCATTTGATTTTCAAAAAAAGCAAAATATTTTGCTCTATTAAAAATACTAAAATTTACTTGGAGGTTTGTTTTTTTTTTACTTTTTAATAAACAATTATGGACCTGTTTTAGTCGTCCTTCATCGCAATCTTTATTAAAAAAAAAAATCTCCCCAAAATAAAATACACTTTTCTGAAACGTTATTTCAGGAATATTAGCTTATTTAAATTATTATTAATCTTATTTGGAAGAACTATATGTAAAATATATAAAATATCAAAAAGAATTCTTCATCCTGTCAGTAGCTGTTAAAGACCTTTCTGGGTTTTACAGCCTATTAACTGAATGATATTGATCTAATGCTGTTCTATATGGACTTTAGGCGTTTACAAGTACTTGAATTAACTTCAGTGCTTTCTATATATAATTTTTAAGTACTCAGTAATCTTTAAAATTAAGAGAATATTCTCCGTAATCGAATGTTTTATTGAATTTTAAATATTTTTGGCTGTAAATTCTTTTAAAAATATTGGTACTGGATGATTTGTACTAAGCTTTTCGTTTTATGATTAGTAAATGTAGATTTGTACTTAATAAAAATATCGCTTAAACGTACAGAGATTTAAGTTTTAAAAACCCGTACAGAAATTTAAAAACATGTACAGAAATTTAAACGATTTAAAACTTTATAAATTATTCTAATTAAAAATACATTCTTGTATAAATTCATTATTCATCAATTTTTTTTAAGACAATAGTAACCGTAATTTATATATTATTCATAAAAACAACAGCTTTTCTTATTAAAGGTCTTAGTTTGAATGCATTTTATTTTACGATTCAGAGTAGATTTTCGGTAAAAGAGTAACTGTTTAAAAAAAAATGAATGATTCAAAGTCTCCAAGGGGTCTTGCGTTTAACTAATATAAATATGAAACGAAACTAAATTTAATTTCTCGAAATTTCATTAGGGAAAAACAGACGCAAAAAATAAGATTTCTATCAAGATTTTCAAAAAAAGAAAAACGATATTCTAAAATTTACTTGATTTGTGAATAAACCCTGAAAAGTTTAATTAAAATCCGATAATAATTTGATTTTTGCAAGAATCTCCAAATCGATTTTTTTTCTACCGGAACAAATTAAATTTAAATCCTAATAATAATCTTCGGCCCACCCACTGACGAAAAAAAAAAACAAAAGATAAACCTTTTTTAACCACAAATTCGAACGTGCGAGAAGGGATAAAAAAATAAGATAATCAAAAAATACTTTGTTTTTTCCTCTTAATAACATAAGCATTTTGATGATACGACTTTGTTTTCATCAAGTTTAGGGCCTTTTTTTATCATGATGTGATATTTTTTAACGAAAACGTGGAGATACTTACTAAGGTTCTATTTGCTTCAAGCCATTTTTAATTATTGATTTGAGAAAACGGTAGTATACAGATGATAGATTCGACATTGCTGAACGAGATAAATGCCATGTTTGACATTCATGCAACTCTAGATCAAACGAGACTTTTTAAGAACATTACTAGAGCTTTTACATTAATGTTTTGTTTCTGTGGAATTTGCGCTGTTGGACAAAACTAGGACTATCGGAGCCTATTCTGTGTCAAGCTTCCTTAGATCCTATACTAAATTTCTTCTAACTGATCATTGCATCAAGGTATTTCAAGCGTGTCTATTTTAAACAAGAGTATCTTAAAAACAGTTTGAAGTAATAAAAAATATCAAAAATAAATTCATTTAATTTTCGGATTTGAAACTTAACGTCTATGTCGTTTCGAGAATAACTAAAAGAGCAAATGTGCAATCGCTGAGGAAACCTGGCTGGCTTGTGACGCTCTTTTTGGCCAAGTGCATTGATAAAAGTGAAACGCAGGTTCGAATTTTACCAAAGAGCATTTTTTTAAAATTTTTTCTCGTGTCAGCAAGCCGATAGACGTGATGTGCATTTTTTTTAATGAAAGACAACAAAGGAAAAAAAAAAACGAGGCGTTTTTCAATTACGATTATCCACAAAGAATAACGTTTGAAGTAGTATTATGTAGTAGTATGTTGATGATTTTATGATGAGGATTTATGTAGGAGATTAAAATAGTATAAAATGTCTGGAAAATCTCTTCAAATCAACAGTGGTTTGGTTACAATAGATGAATGTTTTTAGTCTGCTTTATTACTGATGTGTGACTAGTTTTTAAATGAAAAAATGTATGTAAAGGTAGTCATTTATTTTCTTTTTAAATCTGTATTGTAGTTTTCAAAGTATAGCTAGGAATATTTTGTATACATCATAAACTTTTTTATATGAATAACATATTTCTATGGATAACATTAAAGAAGTTAGAAATACAGCAGTACATTTCATTTATTTACTAATATAAGTTGATCCAAAGTACATTTCGTGGTGACAATTTACTGTTACAACTAAAGTATCTTTTTGGATTCTTTATATTTACTTACGCGCAAATGCCCTTGGATAAACTATAAATCCACTTCTCCCACCAGCTATGGGTTAATTAGTAAGACGTGTATCGCTAAATCATTATCTCTCCCTCACAAAAATATTCTGACAATCTAAAACTATTTTTTGTCTTTAAATAATCTGCAAAGTGTTAAGCCGTAGAAAACGATAGAATCATATTGCGGTAGATTTTAAATTAAAAAGAGGATGCAGATTTTTTTTTTTTTCCGCCTGTCATGAAATTTGCTTACTTCGAATTGAGTTACAAAGATCATCGAGCAAATATTTGCATGATGGTTTTTAGCTAATTGATTGCTATTCGTAAAATAATTAAGAAACCTCTCCGCATTATCACACCTCCGCCTAATATTGTGCGTTGAATGTGATTGGACTCTGAATGGATGACACTTTGTTAAGGAGCCATCTTAGCTCTGGTTAAAAAGTGTTACTGTGTCATTAACTTTATAAGTCACAAAAATTCACTCACCGACGTCCTGAAGGACACAGTGGATAAAAAACGTTGGAGTAATCAAACAAATGACTTGACCCAAAGAGATGAGTTCAATACCACGCAGAGTTCACTTGGAGAGTTGATTTAATAAAGGGTACTAACTAAAACTAAAAAAAAAAAATCTTGACACGTAGAATTAGAACAATCGTGGACTAAATAAATGGTTTGGTTTGAAATTCCAATGTATATCACATGAAGAAGGTCGAAGCATCCAACGGTCGAAACATTATGAATATGGCAACAGTCCGAACTATGTAAATAGTACTATCTACCTCCCTGGTAGATAGTAACCATCAACTGTTAGAACAATCTACTCCTGGAGATTAAATAAATGATTCGGTTTGAAATTCCAGTGTACATCACCTGAAGAAGGTTGGCGAACGTTCGAAATATCGTGATACAGCAATATAGATGAAGGAAATATAAATAATTTAAGTAGTAACAAACTGCTAATTGTGAGCAAGAGGATCAGTCAAAAAATGTAAGCAACGAATTGGAAACGCTAATATCAGGCAAGTACAGAAAATTAACTCTGGGAAGCAAAAATCTGAATGAATATTTGTATAGCGAAAAATACATTCCAAAAGCTAATCATAAAATTTAGAGGAAAAAGCAAAGAGAATTGCTGAAATTATGTATCATACCTCTCCTACTATACGGTATTATGCTGGACAATTTCCTCATAAAGGAAGAGAAAATTTACATGTTTGGAATGCATCAAAATTTAGAAACTGCAACTAACGTCTGCTTAAAAAAGTTACCATATGAAAAATATGCTTGAGTGGGCGTCTGCAACTAGGATGAGCGAGGCACAAAATCTATCTGAAAATTGCTACAAGATTTCTACAAATTTATAGAGAGGTTGTAAAAATTGTTTTTTCACAGACACTGGACAACGTGCACGCTTCGTTAACTTTTAATATTATAAATCGTTTGCGTACTAACGCGACAGGCACTCCGCAGAAATTGGGCAATAAATTTCTGAAAAAGATTAGGACATGCATTTATTTGAGTCTAGCAGAGATACCCAGTGATTCTGTGAGACTTAATCATAGCGATGCTTGTAAAAAGTATCAATTGGAAACAACGGGGATAGTTTGCTTGAAATCACCTGATAAGACAGGTACACCTCCCATTGGATGTTGAAAATCTCTTATGTCTCGGAAAGTTCTATCGAGTGCTCCTTTGTAGGCCATCGGAGGCACGGTGGAGTAATGGATAGCGCTTGGATTGAGGAATGGGAGATCCGAGTTCGAATTCCAGTCGAATCCATTACATTCACTTACGTGCTAACACCCTTGGGGAAGGTGTGAATCCTCTTTCTTCTCCCTCCAGCTATGGGTAAATAGCAGGACAGACTGGGTTCTATAGTCTTGGATGGCAACTGGCCTAGGACAAGGAAAACTCTGAATTCAAACCTGCTCTTAGAGGAGGGTGAATGGAGTCTCTCTGAGCCTTGGTTGGCAATCGATTTAGTGATGGTGTCACGATAAAAACACCCTTGATAGCCCTAGCGAAGCATCAAGAATTCAACTATTTGACAAGATTATGAACTACACCAATCAAAATATTAGTGAGTTCAATCTCGGCTGAGGCCGCAAGATGATGTAGGCCATCGTGCAATCATCCGACACAATTTTCAGGATATTTTTCCAGATGTAGTAATACTGTACTTGATTGTATACAAGCTAAGTCGTCCTTTTTGTACAACTTGAAAAAGGTAGAGAGTGCAGAGTCTTTATGTTTTTGCACCAGCTGAACTGCAACAACCTTGGTGTAATAAATCCTTTGTCCATTTTCCAGATGAACTGCCAGTTGCTATATTTGTTGGATAGCTCTGATTCAAAGGAAACCCAAATATATGCCAGAAGGCCTCATTGCTGCTTATGTATCGGGCAACCTGGTACTGAGTCACCTCGGCTAGTCTGTCTTCAATTTGTAGGCTGAAAGATGCAGCATCTGAGAGTATGTTGACATACATGCACATATTTGCTCGATTTCACGGAGTTGCAACATTCAACGTTGATATGCGCATTGAATGTCTTCAGTGGGAAGAGGCAGTAGGGCACGATCCATCTGTTGCCAATGTCGTGTTATCCAATTGTTGCTGTATATCGCCCATTTGCTGGCTGCCTACTGTGATACAAGGGGCAACCATCGCCCTTGGTCTCAGTGTGTCTAAGGAATTACTTGGTGAAACCTTTTGTAGCGTACATTGTCCTTAAGACATGTTATGTTCAAATTAAGATTACGACAACAAGGACCTTGCACCATGTGCGGTATCACTTCATATGCAGGTCTTTGTTCAAATTAGGATCGGGTATCTCAGCAGAGATAATCATATCGATGACAGTTGTATTGATTTTTCCTTGCATAGTTCAAATCAGTAAGTGTGACAACAAGGACCTTTTGCCATAATGGCTCTGGTATCACTTCATAAGTCAATAAGCAGGTCTTTGTTCAAAATTAGGCCAGGATTCGGGTCTCTCCACTTGGGGTTACAGAGAAGGTAATCATATCGATATGACGGTAGGATACACATTGCCAAGAGGAACATTATTGTTCATTCCATTTCTAAGACGAATGTATCTGATTTTGGTTTATTTGATGCCAAATTCTGTCTCATGTCAACTGCAAATTATAGTCTCTGGTAATGCATGTGATTAAATGAGTTATCGCGTTGACATTTGTGAAACCCCTAGGACCTTTTTCACCGCCTGGATGGACTTGTCTCGGTACTGGAAACCCCATTGTTGTGTTGCTCTTTTGAATGACAACAGCAATTTCATACATGCGCCTTTTTTTATTAACTACAGAACAGTCAATATGGAGTTTAATGTCATTTTAGCTTTTAACCACTGCTATTTCTTGTGTAGACAACGGACGTTGAATACGTCATAACCGACGGAAGAGGAACTCATTATTTCCCACTTGTGGAAATCTTCTGAGTCCCTGGACTTTTAAATGTAGGCATAAAATCACCCTTTTGTCCCTTCAGTTGAAATGCTGAACTGTATTTGCCTGGGTTGTCACGAAACTGTTTATCTATAGTTAAGCTCGATAGTGGTAGTCCCTCATCTCTTCGGCCTCGCGTTGGTATCATTCCACCTTCTACTTAACGGCAGTGTGGTGGATCTTTCCTTTGTGGGCTTCCATCAGTTTTGCCCTCAATAACTCGGCTGTCATCTCTTCGGCGCGCGTTGGTATCTGTTCTACTAAGGCAGTGTGTGAACCTAGTGCCTCACGTGCAGATACAGTTGACACAGTATCTTTCACCAGGCGTTCTTCACGCTGCCCCTCATTCTCTCCAGCGCGAGCAGCATCAGTGGAGGTGGCATCTTCTCTTTGTCGGCTTCTGCGCTGTTCACTCCTGTGCGAGCTGGCATCTTTTCTTTGCCGATTTCTGCGCTGCCCTTCACAATCAGCAACGCGCGCAACAGCATTTAAAAATGCATTTCTCCTTAGGCTAATTTCTCGCTGCTCTTCAGCTTCGGTTGTTATGACATTTGCATTTGGAGTAGCATTTTGTGACAATCTCAATGCACTCTCCAGCGACGACCATTAAACCTCTTCTTTTTGGCAGCCAAATTAGCCTCTGTTGTACGACCAAGACGCGTGTTTTTCTTACGTGGCATGGCGTTAATATTGGAGCATGTTTAAATTGCGATTTTTTAAAAATGGGCAAAAGCCCATTTTTAAAAATCGCAAGTGAAAACCTATTTGGTACGACATATAAAATGTGAAACTATTTTACATATTGTTCAACAAAGGTTTATGCAAGGACAGTTCGTCGATAAATTGTCGTTTAAAAGCGTTTTCTAACCAGACGTTTCCAAGTGGTATAGCATGTTAGATAAAATAACTGTTCCGTGTAGGATACAGGTTCCATTCCTCTCGGAGAACACATTTTCTGCAAAATTTCTCGAACATTCAGTTCGGTAAATGTGATTAATACTGTTTATTGTAAACAGCATTTACTTAAAGAAATTGTATCTAAAAATAAGATACAGGGTGACCCAAAAAACGGGAACTGTTTAACAACCCAATAAAACCAAGAGTGATGGAAGAAAAATATTTTATTATAGTAATTGAAACCTTAAAACATGCCATTTAAGAAACAATGATGAAATTTTCATTTTTTAAAAATTACGTCCTGTAGATGGCGTCCTCCTGTACGAATGCATTCTTGAAATCTGCTGTTGAGATTCCTCGTTGACTGCTGCAACATCCCAGCTGGGATACTGTGAATTTCATCTTGAATTCTAAATGGCGAAATGTTTACTTGCTCAAGATCACTGTCTCGCCGTATTGCCACTTGCTCATGTCGTGCAATACGCACGTAAAAAATTCCCGTTTCTTTTTTTTGGTCACCCTGTATAAACAAAAATATACATTAGATAATTAGTAGGGTTCACGCAAACAGGTCAATGTTTATAGAGGACGTAAGAGAGTAAAGATTAGAACGTGGTATAAGCAGACATTCACACAGATTATGAAACTGAAGGAGGCATTATTCCTGTTTAAACGCACATATCAAAGGTTGTGTTTGTTATCAGACAATGTGCAAAATGTATTATGCAATGTGTTATGGGAAAGTGGGGCATTATGATCATGGGCGGTAATAAGCGAGAAGTAAACACTAAGGACGTTGTTAAAACAGTACTTTACACCAAATAAGACGCTGAAATCTTGCCTAATTTGGAGTGAAGTAAAGTTTAATCAATTTAATCAAATAAATCACAAATTTAAAGCGAAAAGATATAAAATTAGTTCTAAGCATTCCTTGAAGCATGAAGTTCGTGCAAATTTTGAAGCGAATCAGTTGGAAACTGCGGAAGTTAATGGCATAAAAAAAGAATTTTACGCAGTTATTCACGGATGTTTTGCAATTAACGTGAATGACCTTAAGAAATTGACCAAAACAGTTGTTGTGACATAAGTAATGATCGTGTAAAATTTGGAAAAAAATCGCTTGAAAAATCAGCGAGTTATAGGCTAAACACTGTTTTTCTGAACAGCTTTTGGCAGTTGCTCATTATACGCGGGGAGTCCGAAAGAAAATAGTTGATCTTGAACACCCTTCGAGCATAAGCTATCAGTGAGCGAGATTGGTTGAAAAATGTGGAAATGTATAACGAACGAACACACACCAACCTTCTGTTTTTTTATATATATATATATATATATATATATATATATATAATATAATTATATATATATATATATATATATATATATATATATATATATATATATATATAAAAATCATATTAATGATTTTCAAAGAATTTACAAAATAATTTTGATACATTCCATAATATGATGTTGTTTTCACGTATTTGCCAAGAGTTTGATATTATCAAGCAGTCACCTAGGAAATGGAAAGATGGACAATAGACAATGGATTACTGACTGGATATCATTAATCGAGAATGTTCAAATAATTAAAAGACAGTTCGGTTGATGAAGAAAAGATATAAAGGAAAAAACTTCAATAGAAAGTATTTTGAGTTTCCTTTTACTTTTTCACATGTTAAACTAACCCATGATTATATATAACAGGTTGTCCCAAAAGTTCGTAAACACTTACAAAAAACTGAAATTTTACTCGCCAAGTAATAACAAAAACAACAAAAATTATTCCTCAAAATAAAGACCATCATTTTCCAAGACTTTCTGCCATCGATCTGCAAGCTTTCTAATCTGGTGAAAGTACCATTCAGCCGGCTTCGAATCAAAGAATTTTTGACACGCTTCCTCGACTTCATCAACCGAGTCGAATCGGCGGCCCTTCAGGAAGTGTTGCATTGAGCGGAAAAGGCCGTAATTTGATGGAGCACAGTCAGGACTGTAGGCTGGATGTGGAAGAACCTCAACGCCGTCCAGGTCTTCAAACTTGTCTTTGGTCCGCCTGGCGGTGTGTGGCTTGGCATTGTCCTGCTGCATCAAAGCGCGCTTTCGGTTGATCAGAACCGGGTACTTTTGCTTCAACTTTTCGTAGACCCGCTCCAGTTGGTGACAGTAAATTTCGGCACTGATGGCACGAACATTCGGAAACAACTCAAAATGCACGATTCCTTCAAAGATTCCACCAAACGCACAACATGACTTTCTTGCCGAATCGATCTTGTTTTGGAACCGACGGTGTCTCTTGCCCTTTCTGAACCCATCGCTTGTCTCGATTGTGCTGGACCAGATAGACCCATTTCTCGTCCGATGTCACAATGCGCTTCCAAAAACGCTCGTCCAATGGATTGCTGAGCAATTGACGGCAAATTTCAACTCATCTGTTGGCTTGTGCTTCGGTGAGTTTGTGCGGATCTTGGCGCGGCTTTTTGTGAACAAAATCAAGTTGCTTCTAGTGTCGGTGAATTGTCGATTTGCCAACACCAAGCTCATCAGCCAATTCTCGAGTGCTCGATGAAGGCGCAATGTCCAACCCGGTTTGTAAGTCTCCATCATCCAACTTTAACGGCCGTCCCGAACGAGGCTTATCTTCAAGACTCATGTCGCCAGAATCGAAACGCTTATACCACTTTGAGATCGCCGCATATGCAATTGTTCCTTCACCTTCGGCAGCACAAATCTTTTCTGCAGCTTTTGTGGTTGAAAGACCTCGCTTCCAGCAGTAACGAATCAAAACTCGCAGCTCAATTTTATCAATTGCCATCTGGAATACAAAGATGAAGGTCACTATAATAATACAAACGCAAAACACAATTAAATAAAAATTTTAATGAAATAAATTTTTTTCAAAAAAAAAAAATTAACAATAAAGTAAAAAAACAATTAAAAAAATTGCATAAAAATTCAATTTTTTATACAAGTGTTTACGAACATTTGGGACAACCTAATATATATATATATATATATATATATATATATATATATATATATATATATATATATATATATAAACAAGTGTAAATGGATATAAATCCGACAGAATGAAGAAATTTTGAAAAAACAAACAAAAATCCTTAAATGTAGTTAAAATGAAAGAAATGTCGACGTCTGACGTTTCGGTTTAATAAACCTTTTTCAAGACAATATTCATCAAAATACAATTCAGTTCAATATGACAAATACGATGGACATAAAAACACAAGTCTTATTCAGAACAGATAACTGAAAATTTTAAAATGATCAGCCTTCCGTCTAACATGGTCACGCCGTCGTCATATGAGCGACGCTTTCATAACGTATTCCTAAAAGTTTGTGATTATTTTGAAATGAAAAAGAAAATGAAAAGAATTCTATTAGGTTCTAAAATTCTTATGTGTATGCTTGTCGAGCATCAATCTCGCTAAAAAAGGGGAAATATTAAAGAAACCAGGTCTAGTATTCACCGTGCGTGAGATGGATATTATACCTGCTTCATAAATCCTCCTGAGATTTTTATTATGAAAATATTTTAATACTTTCACGGAATCGAAATCGAAATATATATATATAATGCAGACATCAAAGACATCTTTACAGGTAATATTGGAAGTAATAAGAGAAGAAATCAAAAATTGAAGTGTTAGAGAAAACCTGGTACATGGAAAGTTGTATAATGTTAACGCCATAATTTTCATACGAGCGCTTGCAAATACTTAATCACATTATCTGTCATGCATAGATTCAATGTACAATCATATTAAAAGAAAAAAAGTTAATTATATGCGATACTAGCTTGCTGACCATCAATTATTGACAGCTAATGGTTGTTTGTGGAGTTGATTTCTACATTCCTTTCAAAATATATAGATACGAGCTATTTATTAAATTTAACTTAGAAGTGGCCATATTATTCGACTACCGAATGGTCTTTGAGTCTAGATCAGAAACCGTCATCCATGCAGTTGGTGTCTTGTATTTTTGTGTAAACGGCTTACGTGCATATCTTGTATGATAATTTGTCATATTCAGCTAACAATTCAGTTACTGGAAAATTGCCATCATAGTTAGTGTAACCACTACGAATGCAAAGATTTCCATGGCGAGACATATCGCTCTCGTATAAACCTAAGAAAGTCAAGTTAATTTATCTTATAAATTCTTGGACGTCTTAATGGAATCCACTTATCTTGGGTGAATGAGTGGGAATGTGTAATAGTGAAGGAGTCTATATTGACCTCCGAAATCTTTGATCCGGTTATTTACGATGGCTGTGTGTTGACGCCTTTCGATACAAATTCTAATAAGGAAACCCGGAACAATGGTTGCTAGACGTACATGGTTAATCAGTCTATTCGCCTGTAAGTGTAGCAGCAATACAACAATAGAATAGTCAGAAATCGTGCCAATATTTGAATGTCATGGATGATGAATTATCTTCCACCTTACAACGTCTCTATTTCCATGGACAATATTTTGCGAGTTGCATTTCTGATGTAGACCCAAAGTTGGGACCACGGAAGGAAAACACGGAACACGGATTAGAGGTAAGAAAGATACATTAACAAAAAGGTTACAAAGATAGTGTAAGTGTAAGCGGAGCTTACTATGTGCTAGCGTCCAATATTGGTAGTCGTACGCGGCTGATACTACGGTATTAGAATACTCTCTCTCCTGCTCTTCTTCTCTCTACAGTGTTATGTCGCATAATTTATATAGTCCTGGAAGAGTCCATGTTGTAGGTATGTTACGGTCTCACAATACCCCACTTCCAAGAGTTTTTTTTTGAAAAGTAGAAAAAAACATAAAACTGTTAATACTTTTTCATCTTGGGATTTACGTCGAGCGGTTGAGTAAATTTATTTTTCCTTCCTGAGCGTCGCACTTCAGGAGAGACTTGGGGCGTGTCGAGATCGAAGTGATCGAAAATTACATCGATCGGCTCTTCACAGCTATTTTGTAGTGATTCCTCCGATTCCTTCAAATGGCATTTTCTGAGCTGGTTCCAATGGCGTTTGTGAGTGTTTTTCGGTCCTTGGACAATATAGACCACTTCGCCAATTCTTTGTTTTATGGTGTCTACTTCCCAGAATGTTATGTTGTTTTTGTAAGCCTTGAAAAAGACTTTATCGACAGGATTGAAATATTTCTTATGAGGCGATACGGTTTATTTCTTTTTAACTTTGCTTGCCGTGGAATAAGTTTGTCGAAGACAGACTTGATTTTCCTTGCGAACATTGTTTCTGCAGGCGAGCTTCACATAGGCGTGTTCGGATTAGGGGTTATCCGATACACCTGCAGAAACTGTTGCAATACTCTATCTGTCGGTGTGCCTAGTGCCTTTTTTAAAGCCCTTTTTAGAGTGTCCACGAACCTTTCGTCCTGGCCATTCGACCTAGGTTGGTACTGAGGCGTCGTAATGTGGTCCACCTGATATGACTTGCAGAAGTCTCTAAATTCACTTGATGTGAATTGAGTGCCATTATCTGTAACTACACAATCTACGACGCCAAAACGCGCAAATAGCTCGTGTAGAAATCCGATCGTGCAGTTTGTGGTTGGTCTTTGTAGGACATCAGGCCATTTTGAGTGGCTATCCACAACAATGAGATAGTACATGTTGTCTATAGGCCCTGCAAAATCGATATGAATTCTTTGCCATGGATGGTCTGTGTTTGGTCATGGTTTGCACGTCGTTGTTGGAGCTTTTGCTGCAAGCGCACATCCTTTGCATGATTCTATCATGTCTGCTATGTCCTTCTCCATGTTTGGCCAATAAACATAGCAGTAAATGAGGCTTTTCGTACGGTTCTTCCCCGGATGTCCCATTTGAAAATCCCTGAGGATTTTTCTTTGTACGCTGTTTGGAATCACTACGTGGTCATTGTATAGTAGGACATCATCACAGAGGGAGAAAACTTCAGGCACATTGGGGTCTTTGTTGCGAATTTTGCTTCTTATGGATTGAATGAATTCATCCTCTCGAGACTCCCTTTTTATGTCGGCCAAAGTAACTTGGAGCTCTCTTATGGTACTCGCGATCATGTTTTTGATTTCACAATTTGTCCTTAGAGTAGCAATGATGGAGTCTTCAAAGTCTTCTGTGTTTTTTGGAATGAGTCGCGATAAACTGTCTGCATGGCAAATATTTTTAGATTTTAGTAACTCTATCTTGAAATTATAGTTTAAGAGAATCGTTCCCCAACGAAGTAGTCTATTTGCAGTATAGACTGGCAGACCTTTTTTTGAACCAAAAATTGTAATTAGAGGTTTATGGTCCGTCTGCAGTATGGACCGTCTACCATGTAGATATCTCTGAAACTTTGTCACAGCGAATATTAACCCTAGAGCCTCTTTCTCTATTTGGGAATATTGTTTCTCAGCTGGAAGTAAAGATCTTGATGCGTGAGCCACAGTTTTTCCCGAACCATCTGGCAGTTTATGCAGAATGCACGCACCAATGCCGTACGAGCTTGCATCACTTGCGACTATGATGTCGAGACTATGGTCGTAATGGGTGAGGGAGAGATCCGAAGTAAGAGTTTTCTTGATCTTCTCGAATGCGTCTTGGCATTCCGGGGTCCATGACCATGGTTTGTCCTTTTTTAAGAGTTGGTTGAGAGGCCCTCTCAAATTTTGCATGTTCTTAATGAACCCTTGGTAAAAAGTTAGCTAGGCCGAGGAAGCTTTGTAACGCTTGAACGTTATCTGGGGCCGGCATGTTTCTGATCGCGTTGGCTCTTTCTGGATCCGGCCGACGACCATCTTTATTTATGATGTGCCCTAAGTATTTAATCTCTGGTAAGAAAAAGTCACACTTTGCCTCCTTAACTTTAAATCCGTATTCTTCTATCTTTTCGAATACGTTTATTATATGGTTCCGGTGCTCTGCCGTAGTTTTACTAGTAACCAGTATATCATCCAAATAGGCTGTTGCGTATTCAATGTCGCCCAGCATGGCGTCCATGATCTGCTGGAAAATTGCAGGCGCAACCTTTACTCCAATAGCCAGTATATTGTATTTGTACAATCCTCTATGGGTGTTTATGCAGAGCAATTTGGAACTTTCTTCTTCCACCTCTATCTGAAGGTATGCGTCCGAGACGTCAATTTTAGAAAAAAAATTTCCACCATTGAGTTTATTGACAATTTCTTCAGGGCTTGGGAGAGGATAGTGGTGATCTTGCAAGGCATCGTTTAACCCTATGGAAAAATCTGCGCATACTCGTATTTGATTGGACTTCTTTTTTACGTAGACCGTAGGTGCTGCCCACTCCCTGAAATCTGTTTTTGACAGAATACCTGCTTGTTCGAGTCTATCTAACTCTTTGTTGATTTGCTCTAGAGCAGCGAAAGGGACGTTCCGTTTCTTTTTGAATACCGGTTGTGCACCGTCCTTCACCTTGAACTTAGCTTTCATTTTAGTACATTTCCCAAGGCCGCCAGAAAAAAACCTGGGGAAATTGTTGTTTGAGTTCCTTTTTGAGATTTAACAAATTGGACGTTGTACTTTGTATCTTGCGACAAAATGTACTCATTGGGCAATCCCAAAGATTGAATTTTTCTATCCAATCTCTTCCAAATACGTAGGCTTTGAACTTTTTGGTAACTCCATTTAGTGTTACTGTAAGTATTACCTCACCTAAAATGTTAATCTTTTCGCCAGTTACGGATTTTGTTGTTTTATCCGTTTTTAATAAGGTCGGCTTGTTCAAGTTTCGCCAAGTACGCCAGTTAATGGTTGAAAGATCGGAACCCGAGTCAAGCTGGAATTTAATGGAATTATTGAAAATTTTCACAGTTACATATTTTCTTTAAATTACTATCGGCAATATCGTCAAATTGAGCTTGCATAATTTTATTTTTGGGTTTTCTCGTTCTGTTGGCGTACCAGCACAAAGTTAAAGTATGCCCACTTTTGCAATATATTTTGTTCTTAACTGGACAGAATTTCATCCAATGCCATTTACCACAATGGTAACATGGTCCGGGCGGTTTCTTTAACCTATTTGGGTTTTGGTTACTGCGGAATTTAGAACATGAGATTTGCCTTTTGTCTTTTTGAGGGGAATAGGAGGTAGACTTGCTTCTGATTTTATTAATCTGAGCCACACCTGATTCCTCGATAGTGTCCGAGTCACACTTTACAGATATTACTCTTTGACAGTCCTCTGCCAGTTTTTGGAGAGTCAATCCTTGTTCGTTCTCAAGCTTGGTCAGTACCCGTCGTCTGACTTCGGCGTCTTCTGCTGATACTAGACCTTGTGCGAAAGTTAAGCACTTGAAATCATCGGCAGTCAGTTCGGCTAGATTAAAATAATTATTTTCTAACGTTTGCAGCACCGGTAAACAATACCGGTGCTGCAAACTTTAGAAAATCTTGCTGGTTGTCTTTGACTGTGTTCAAGCATTTCCAACGTTTGTGGAACAAGGTTGAATATTGTATCTTTTTCAGAGTTTGAGCCTTTTAATGCATTTACGAGTAATTCTTTAAGTTGTTTCTGTTGTAGTTCAGCATTCTGAAGCGTAATTTTTTGGAATTTCATTTGTTGTTTATGTAATTCCAAAAATAGTTGTTGTTGTCTTTCTTCTGATTTTTGTTGCTGATCCAAATTTGCTTTTAGCATTTGGATGATTACTTTTTGAAAATCTTCCATATTTAGACAAAAAAAAATGACAGCGATTTTTGTTGCTTTGAAACCCGTGTACCAAGGGGAAGTACACAAAAAAATCGTGATAGGTTTTTTCTTTTTTTTTACACAAAAAAATATGGACAGACAATTAGTTAAACTAAACTAATTATGTGTTTAGCTTTTTTGAGATTCCTTGGTTCCGTTAATTTTAACGTAATTCTATAAATTTTCACCACACTTATTATGTATTTTTTTTTTATAGAGGTACAAAAAGAGAAAACTCGCCTCAGTGAATTTGAGAAGAGAATAATTTTATGTACGAGTTCAACTCAGTTACATAAAAAAAAATTTTTTTTCGAAAACTTGAGTCGTAAATAGTACTTTGGCTCTTGTGTTGTCAGTTTGTTTTATGAACAAACTGGTTTTGTTCTGTGTGTGTGTGTGTAAGAAATCGTTCTCGTAATGTTATTTGGACAGACTTTAAGATTCCGTAGATGCCGAATCGCTAGTTCGTCACTGCTGTTTGGTATCGGAATATTTTTTTTTATATGTAGATGCTGGGTGTTGCGTTTAAATCGCTAATGTAGTAATACCAGCTTAATTTCTCGTTCAACACTACTGTGGGAACGCGTGGAGTTTCTGTGCATTTTTCGAGTACTCTGTCGCTTTTGATATGGTGCGAACGAAATTCTCAAATCAAAGGTATTGCGGTTTTCGACGTGAATGCGTTTCTTGAATCCTTCGTCGACACAGATATGGGACTGGTAAGGTACTGAGGTTTCGCCGTGAGTGCGTTTCTCGAATTCTTCGTCGCCACTTGATGTGGGACTAGTAAGGTATTGAGGTTTCGGCGTGAGTGCGTTTCTCGAATTCTCCGTCGCCACTGATGTGGGCCCAAAGTTGGGACCACGGAAGGAAAACACGGATTAGAGGTCAGAAAGATATATTAAACAAAAAGGTTACAAAGATAGTGTAAGTGTAAGCGGAGCTTACTATGTGCTAGTGTCTAATATTGGTAGTCGTACGCGGCTGATACTACGGTATTAGAATACTCTCTCTCCTCCTCTTCTTCTCTATCTCTCTCTCCCCCCTCCTCTTCTTCTTCTTCTCTCTAGAGTGTTATGTCGTATACTTTATATAGTCCTGGAAGAGTCCATGTTGTAGGTATGTTACGGTCTCACAATAATTTCTTAGTTCCACCAACTCTAACCCTCACAACTAAGACCTGCAACGCCGCGTACACTGGAGCGAACTTAACTCATTTTCTTTGTATACAATTTGGGAGACGTTTCACTCGAATAGCTTCCTACGAACCGGTTCTTTGTGGAACTGACTCTAACGGACGTATCTTCCTGACAACTAAAATCTTAACCTGCTCAAATCTTTCCCACATTTAATCACAAACTGCATCTCTTACACAAGAATCCTTCAATAAAAACAGTCGAATGGTTCTTCAGTCTTATATATAGTGGACATAGTAAATATGCAGATATTTTCTGAAATTGCCTTAGTCTTATATATATTTATCGTGTCCCTTCAGTGATGAACATGAATCTCTATAATTTCCTGTCCTTTGTAGTTCGTAATAAATATTGTTATCCCTCCTGTATCTTGTCCCGCCATGTATTTATTCAAGCTCGGTAAGTTGATTATGCATTATTTTCCTGTCCCATTCAATCTGTCCAGTGAGCATCAAATTTTCGAAGCCTCTTTGTTTTGTTTTTTTTTGTATTATGTAATTAAGACATTTAGATATTGTTTCTGACGTTGTCGAAGTGTTCCTTTTTGTTTCTATTTCCAGTAAAACTTGGTTGTTGCTCACATATTCGGTTCATGGTATTCTTAGCATCCTGCTGTAGAACCCCATTTTTTTTGCTATAGATCTCTTCATCTGTGTGGAGATTGTTCAGCATTCACTGTTACAGCATAGTGATTTGTGATAATATTCTAGAAAAAGCCTGTCTGCCTTTTAAAAATTTGTTTTAAATAGAAATCACTATCTCTTTGGCAAATGATCTCAGCCAATCGTCAATCGGTCATCGTAAAAAGAAATCGCAAAACAGTTATTAAAAATTATTTCAGTGAAAGATGTGGAGTATGGAAACCCAACGTGCTTCCACTGTTCTCTGTAGCAAGTAGAACTACCTTGTCTAGCTGCTAACTTCACGTTCAACAAGTTTAAATATAAATGTATAATCTTTCATATATATATATATATAATGTTAATAATGTGTGTATATATATATATATATAGTAATAATGTATATATATACACACATTATTACTATTATATATAATAGTAATGTATATATATATATATATATAATAGTAATAATGTATACATATAATAGTAATAATATGTATATATAATAGTAATAATGTATATATAATAATAATAACGTATATATATATATATATATATATATATATATATATATATATATATATATATATATATTTGAATAAAAGACAGACCACGTTAAGATTCCATGTAATAAGCTATTTCACCATAACCCTTTAACAGGGTTCTGGATCATCAGACTTTACTTTCAAAAAGCTGAAATGAAAAATGAAAAGAAATTCACATGTTTTTTACGGACCTCATCAAGTATACGCAAAGTTAAAGAAGTGAGGAAGTGAGATGGGAGAGAGGATATGAGTGTGTCATATGTATCATTTTAGTTTCCTATTTTAACCCCAGTGTGTCGGCTGGATGTTGCTCAAATTTAACGCGTCTCGTCTCTAGATAAAAGGTGGCTAAGGGGTGAACGATAAGAACTACATTAAAGGAAGACGTTACAACAACCCCAATAAATTACACGACAGGTTTCATTCAAATTCTTAGACGTTGTCAGTTCGCGTTACTTTAACGTGCATATTTGGGAGGTTAAGGTTTGATAAATATCTAAATTTTAAAACAATCTACGAAGGAATTAATTTGAAATTCGGTGGAGTTTTGGGTATTTTCTATGAAACAGTCGATTGGAAAAATCCATAGACAGAACATTGAAAGGGCAATCCAATTTATATTTAGTAATTTTTTTTTCCCCTAAAACTTTTATCTTATAGCTTGTTAGGTTGACATTTATTCGTTTGATTTTTTTTCATTAAGTAAACTCGTGATTGTTTTTGATTTTTGTTCATTAAGTAAACTCGTGGTTGTTTTTATGTACCCAATTATCAACAGTTATTCCCATTTAAATAATTTTATTCTCCACAAAGGGGTAGTATCTTTCAATCTCAATTAAAGTACCAATCTAAACTTTCCCTTCGTGCTATTTAAAATTCACTTCCAATTGGAGAATATTAGAGGAGAAATTTGGAAGAGATGTCACTAGCAGAAAATTAGGCCCTTCTTTTACAATTTCTTATCTTCACATGTCTTAAACCCCTATTTGTAACCACATACCTATATCTTCTTATATGCCTATGAGTTCCTATATACACCTACACACACATTCACACGAAACGACATATGTATATTTCCATCTTTACACATATACACCTGCAGAGAAAACGCACATCCACATGTCTCCATACCTATCTCCATATATACTTATACTTACATATATACATATACACACAAGGACATCTGCATATCCCTATATATTCATACGCACATATATATATTTTTACACATCCATACGTATACACATACATACACACACACACCCATATATGCATACATACATACATACATATACATACACGCACATATGCATATGCATACGCAATATGCAGAATATCTACATACCCACATATGCGTTAATTTGCCCTTACATATATCTACCCACGTATTTGTTCCTATCCTCATGTCCACCCGTGCATCCACTTATGCCTGCGTTCGAAGACTATATCAGTATTTAATTACATTATCTATATCTTTACACGTATAATATTACC
This sequence comes from Acanthosepion pharaonis, assembly GCA_903632075.3. NCBI lineage: Eukaryota > Metazoa > Mollusca > Cephalopoda > Sepiida > Sepiidae > Acanthosepion > Acanthosepion pharaonis. Next base: position 473,090 of record CAHIKZ030004977.1, on the reverse strand, counting down.
CGATATTTCATATTTATGGCAAAACATATAAGTACCTTTCTAAATGTACATCTCCACACTCACAAAAACAAAAAAAACAAAACAAAAAACAAAACTGGTATGCTTCTTTTTCCGTATAAAAACATATACATGTACATATCAACAGGTGTCTCAGTGTGCAAATACATTATCATAGTTGCATACATATAGTCATATGTTATCGTTCACGTGTGCATAGTAATATTTCTAAAAACAAAGGGAATATAAAACATTCAAAATTGCTGTTCCTATATGATTATTTCTTAGTTTTCTTAATTGCTGTTCCTATATGATTATTTCTTATATATATATTATATATATATATATATATATATATATATATATATAATGAAATGGACGAAGTCCGACAATTATTTTAAGACATTTTTATGTTTATACATTCTTTATAGATACAAATATTTAAGATAATGCTCTGTTTTATAATAAACAGTATTAGTAACATTTACCGGCCTGAATGTCCGAGAAATTTTCATAGACAAATGGAGGAAGACGAATATTTTCTATGAAACTTTCTCGGACATTCAAGCCGGTAAATGTTACTAATACTGTTTATTATAAAACAGAGCATTTACTTAAATATTTGTATCTATATAAAAGAATGTCTAATTATAAAAATGTCTTAAAATGTATACCCTCACACACAATATTTGGAAAAAAAAACATCTCTCCGTAAAAGCTAAGATGAAAAGTGTATTTCAGCATAAGTGAGATAATATAACAATTAACGTTAGAATTAACAGGTTAAGCTTGTGGGATAGTTTTAAAGGGTATTTTTAGAATTCTAATTAAACTAGAACATGCTAAACTGAACTGATATATTTTTCTCGTTGTAATTAACCTTAATTCAGATTACTTCTTGGTCGAATTTTACAAGAGTTCAATTCGCTATTCAGTTCTATATCTTAGACTTTCCTTATTTTTTTTTAAACGACGAAAACTACCTTGGGAGGATACAGTAAGAGTGATGTCAAGAGGAAACGTCATACGAGATACCTTTTTTTGGTATTTTTAAGAATCTCGTTCAGTGAAAAATGATTTTTTTAAGTACTCAGTAAATAAAGAAATATCTAAAACGTAACATTTCCAACATCAATACAGATAGTGAGCTGTTCTTTTTCATAAACATTTAATTTTTTGCTATTTGTACAAAGTACTATAGTTTTTAGAAAAATTCTCACCGTACTTATAATTGGAAAAATCCTTGCAAATATTAAGCTAGTAACAGGAAACTTTACAGGAATTAATGTGTGTGAGTGACAGGAAAAAAATAAGACTTTATATAACTTCATAAATTTCTAGCATTAACGATGTATACTTATATCATTATGATACACAGAAATATAAACAATCTCTTAATAGTTAAATTACTAAACATAGTCAATCACATGTGCAAGATAAACAAACACTTTTCTTGTGTTGTGTACCTAACAATATCTACATCCGTGGAAATAGAGAAGCTTACAGGACTGCCAATGAATACCTAAAAATAATATTTCAAATTTGAAAATCTCCTATACACAGTTCAAAGCAACTGTAAACTCATACACTCTACACAAGTATAAAATCTTATGGAACTACTACCCAAACAACAAACATTACAAAATTAAAGCCATCCTGTTTAATGACTATATAGTCTTACATTAATGGAGGTGCCCTCCAGGGCACTATAGCTGTATCCATGGCAAGGCATGTAACTAAATTCTGTGGTTCTACCAGCCCTGATATTTGACCCGCGATGCCATGTACGCAAGAATAAATAATCCTCATTCCCTTTGTAGTCCATTAAGCAGTTCCATTCAGATAGCTTCTTCCCAAAGCCGCCTTTGCGGAAGAGACTCCAGGCCAAGGACTTTTCCCGATCACTATAATCTTGGCCTCTTCAAGTCTAGGCTTAACCGTTCTCTCCCCTACATAATCTCATAAACTGCACTACCTACCTTTTATGCTCATGCTGCACCACACAGTAATTATCTACCTTAATTCACGTAAACATGAAACGAGGTATCAACAAATAGCGCAAGTGTTTTTGTTTTTTTTTTTTGTAAAATATTTGACATTTACTAATTGTAAAGTACATTATAATTCCCAAATCGAAGGCAACACAACCTGGAAACTGTGAATTTTACTTCTTTATATTTAAGCCATTAACCTCAGGCAAATCTTCCGCAAAGATTAATATTGTTACAGAATATTCATGTTACATGTTTGAAATGATCGATATATGAGATAGTTGCCTAAACTGAACAAAATGATTGAGGAAAACAAATTTCAACGGAATAAAATACTGCTAATATTTTAAGCGAAAGCAGGAAATGGAAAGAATGATTGAAATGTCTTCGGAAAAAAAAAAAGAATGAAAGAACACGAAACGCATATTAAACATTAAAAAATTAATAAAATAATTATAATTTAGAAATGCAATCTGAAAGGCTGTGAGAAATGACAAAGCAACCGGAAATTAGGGTAAGGAGCAGCCGGATATCCTGTTGGTTTCATTGAGACTAATGTTGAATGAACTGATAGCTGCCACATCTTTATGGCGTCCATTACGTCATGATGGTTAATGCTGATTACACGCCTGGCTAAAATTACGTAAGATGATTTTAATGGTACGATATGGTTATAATAGCAGTGAAGATGATAGAGTAATGATTATGAATGTCTGGGTCAAGAGTATTTGTAGTCATAGAGCTAAGTTAACAATTAACATTCACGAGAGAGAGACAGCGCGAGAGAGACTGTGTCTGGAGGGAAAATGAGGCTGAGAGAGCCTATGTCTGGAAAGATTGACAGAGAACGCCGATGTCTGGAGCGGATTGCAGAAAGACTGAGGGCCCGTGTCTGGAGTGCATGGCAGAAAGAGAGAACGCCGGTGTCTGGAGCCGAAGTAGGTGGTAGAGAGAGTGATAGAGCTTGTGTCTAAGGCGGAAGTGTGTTTCCCAGAAAGAGAGGGAGAGAGGGGGGAAAGTGCCTGTGTCTGAGGCGGGAAAGCGCGAGAACCTGTATTTCGCGGGAGAGGAGGGCGAGGGAGCCTGCGTCTGGAGAAACTGGCAGAGAGCGCCGGTATGTGGTATGGGCGGTAGAGAGCGAGAAAGTTCTTGTGTCTGGAGCAGCAATGGATTTTAAAGCGAGAGAAAAAGAACGCCTGTATTTTTTGTGGGATTGGGAAGTAGAAAGCGCGCGCACGCTCGCCTATGTCCGGAGCGGGAGTGGGTGGCAGAGGGCGCCTGTGTCTGAAGGGGGTGTGGGTTGTAGAGAAAGAGATCACCTGTGTCTGGAGCGGTAGTTGGCTGTAAAAGTAGAAAAAGAACGCTTATGTCTGGAGCGGGCGTGGGTGCTAGAGAGCGCCTGTGTCTGGAGCCGAAGTAGGTGATAGAGAGAGTAAGAGAGCGCATATATCTGAATCGTAAGTGGGTGGTAGAAGAGGCCAGTCTGGAATGGGTGGGAGAGAGAGAGAAAGAGAGAGAGATAGCGCTTGTCTCTGGTGCTTGAGTTAAAGAGCGCAAGTTTCTCTCTATGTCTGTCTCTATCACTAAGAAGGAAGGGTAGTTTGACCAGGCTTAGCTATAATAAATGAGGCCTGTCGGCCCCCGGATTTAACCGTTCTAACCCATCGGTGTTAAAAGAAATCTGAATCTATTGTAGAATCTGAAAATGGGTTTATAGCAGTCATTGTTTGTGTGGCTAGCGCTGTTACAGCATACTTGTACAGAGGTTGAATGGCGATAGCTCGAATGATTTACAGGCAACCGTATTACGAGATTCCGCAAAACATGAGAACAAATACTGGCATAATGTAACGACTTGTAATTTCATCCCCTGCATGAAAGGTCAATGAGGATGCTGCTGCTGTTATTATCATTATTATTATTATTATTATTGTTATAAAAACAGAGGAAGAAACAGACAGAAAAACAGAAGAAACAAAAATCGAAACAGATGAAAGAAACAACTGCTGCTCATCACAAGAAATTGAAACTGTTTATCTAATTCAGGTCAACAATCTATAGACACCGTACGCAAAGAAAACCCTTGGACACCATAGTTCTAGTCCTTTGCAAAATAAGAGTAAATGTAAAACGAATATAATATATAGACGCTAGAATAAATCAAACGTACTTTCAAACATGAATATGATGTTTAAAGATTAAATGGCTCTCCTTGAAATCCGGAAGAGATATCAAAATATGATCGAGGCACTGGATGTCCTTAGAGGGATTGAAACAAGACATGTAATTACCAGCAAGAATACTTAGTGTTAGAAAACTAGAGAGACTCAGTTTTTTTTTATATTTAACATTATCCAAATCTACCATTTTACTATTGAGGTGAAGACACAATGAGTACAATATATTAACAATTATTGACGACTTGAAATCATTTATTATGAACCGGAAATGAAGTGAAGATGTGGAAGATACCTGAACTTTAGTGCTGGTAAAAAATTAAAAAAAATAATATGGTTACTGTAGTCGACAGTTCTACCTATCACGAAAGGAGCACATGGAGCATTCCTGAAGAACTTAAGATAATAACTGTCTTATAATTTGAAAAGAGCTCGCAATTGATATAAAATCTAGATTCGGATAGTCAAAACAGAAAACTATACTAATGCACGTTGTACTATTCTAATGTAGTGCCTTAATAAACATAACAGGAGTAGCAGCCTTTAATAAATCTAGCAGCAGCTCTGGGGTATAAAAAAGCCAAGCCTTAAATAGCTCTCTTTCGGCTTTTCATCTTTTGCATGATGCGACATGAAGTTTTCACACTAAATCTAAAATAGCTGCGAACACGTCACAGTCAAATATGTTCATGAACATTTCGTTGTGTATGCAATTTACTTGTACGAGAAGAAACTCCTATTTGAAACTTTTCTTTTTTTGATTTTGTTTAATATAGGTTATCTAGCAGTAAATAAACTGGCCTGTTATTTTGTGCATGTACCCTTTTTAATCACCACTATTTCATGTACGCTAGAACACTAAACTATTAAGTGATGCTTATAATTTACTACTTGCAAAGATAATTGTTCTTTCTTTCTTTCTTTCTTTCTTTCTCTCTCTCTGTCTCTCTCTCTCTCTCTCTCTCTCTCTCTCTCTCTCTCTCTCTCGATATTTGGCTTTCTCTTTCTCTCTCTTTCGATGTTTGGATTTCTCTCTCTCTCTCTCTCGATGTTTGGCTTTCTCTTTCTCTCTCTCCCTCTCTCAGTTTGGTTTTCTCCTTCTCGATATTTGGCTTTCTCCCTCTCCCTATCTCTCTCACTCCCTCTCTCGGTTTCGCCTTTTTTGTCTTTTTGTCTCTTCCTCTATCTCCCTTTCTCTTTCTCTCTCTCGATGTCAATCCCTTTCGTTGCTTTCTCTATTTCTCTCTCTTTTTCGTCGCTTTCTGTCTCTCTCTTTCGTCGCTTTCTCTGTCTCTCCCTTTCGACGCTTTCTCTGTTTCTCTCCCTATGTCTCCCTTACGACGCTTTCTCTGTTTCTCTCTCTCTCTCTGTCTCCCTTTCGTCGCTTTCGCTGTCTCACTCTTTCTGTCTCCCTTTCGTCGCTTACTCTGTCTCTCTCTCGTCGCTTTCTCTGTTTCACTTTCTCTCCCTCTCGTCGCTTTCTCTGTATCTCTCTCTCTCGTCGCTTTCTCTGTATCTCTCTCTCCTCCTCGTCGCTTTCTCTGTCTGTCTCTCTCTCGTCGCTTTCTTTCTCTCTCGCAAGATTGTTTGGACAAAGAAAACCTGTAAAACATATAATGAAAGAAAATCAATCTGAAAATATCGTACAGTATTTCAATTTTTCAAAAACGAAGAACTGAATAGACTTTAACCAAAATTAATTTAGTCTATTCCATTAACGAAAGAATTTATTTCATGAATAGATTTTCTGCAATTTCATTTTCTCCTCCCGGCTTGCTTAATACGATTCGCATATGATGCTATTGTTTTTTGTTTTTGTTTTGTGTGTGTGTTTGCCGTTCCCGCCTCGATTGATCCGAAAAACTATCCGACCAACGTTTTGAAGAGTCGATGCTGCTGCAACATATACTATTAATGTTATTTTTTTTTGTCTTTTTAATAAAAGATTTTCAATTTTATTAACTCATCTTCAAAATGATTTGACAAAGAAAAATAAATGAATAAAATTGAAGGAAGTTTTCAGTCTAAAGTAAAATAAAGCTAAATCAAAGAGTAAATTAAAGAATAAAGTTAATTTTAAAAGTCGAATTTACTTAGGGATTCTACTCAATTCCCTGCACAGTAGAATAAGTTACATGGAAGTATCTAGTCTACAATTAAAATGATAAATAATAGAAAGTAATCAAACTTTGTGGGTTATTTAAAGCCGGAACTTTGGACTAATGTTTTGCTGATCGAATATTGCATTAAGTATTTCATCAGAATAACAATGAATATGTTCACAAAAACAAATGTTCGTATAGTATGTCTTCTCGACGGACTTATGCAAAATCTAGTGATGCTAACCTGAAAGAATTCGAAATTCGGCATAGTTTCATTATTGGTGGGCACAATCTTAACAAGATAAAATATGCAGACGAAACAAAGTAAACTATAGAAGCCATTAATGTTAAGTGAAATGAAAGGACTAAACTTTAAGTGTAAGATGACAATGTATGGTTGTCAGTAGAAGGAACAGACCAAAATTCTAACTAAAAATTGGAGATACCAAACTCAAGAAGGAAAATGTAAGTATCTAGATAGTGTTTTAACAGAATACACCGAAATCCAAGAGTGCATTGAAATTGCGAATGGTGCCATTCAAAACACACGCATAGTATTAAGAAAATCTTGAGAACAAAGAAAAGTGATAAAATGCTATGTAATGTTAGTATTGTTATATGACTGTGAATGCTGGGCAATTCACTCAAATGCAAAGTAGAATTGAAACATTAGAAGGACATTGATAATACCATGAATTGAACAGATGAATACCGATTATTGTTTTAAAGAAAATGGAAGCATACACTTGTAATAAAAAAGAAATAGATGAAATTTCTAGAACATATTTATAACGTGGGCTTGGAGAATTTGGCGCTCACAGGAAATATAGAATATCAGGAAGGCAACAAATATCCTACCTAAAAAAAAGCTTTTTAAATTGTTGGTAGAACAGCGATTTTCCTGAAAATTCTATGAATAGAAAATACGATCAACGTGGGAATTTTAAAGAAAATTGAAAGTATAAAAATATACATATTCTTAAAAATAAACCCATATATGAAAAGTTTTGGAAACCTAATGAGAAATGAGGCGTTGGAGAATTTAGAATTCACATGATATAAGTGCTGATGCAAATAGAATGTTCACCGAATATGCTTGTGAATAGGTGGCAGACTGGTGACAGATGTGTGGAAAAGAGTCAAGCATCGCTTAGAAATGCAAGGGACAGGAAGTTGTGGAGTATCTCGAATAGGCAGCTGCTGTATCTTAAACTCCAATGATGTTACAAAAATATGAATATAATGCGCCATGTTTTTTCATATTACAAACTATTATGATACATTCTTCTTAGCAAGTATTGAGAGATAAGAGATTTAGAATCTCATTCTAAAATCACGCCAGAATGAAGCTAATACTATCCCGATAGACATTTTCTTCGTATCTATAACTCCGTAAAATCCCTTGACAATATTGGCATAATTGGTGCTCCAGGCAAAGTGATAATTGATAGTTCATGGTTACTCCAAGAATATAATATTCTCTCTGAGTAATTTGGAAAGAATAGACTTCTAGGCACATTCTGTAAAGACAATAACATTTATTTCCAACTTTCGATTTCGTCAATGATTTTGATATTCGTAGCTAGAAATAAGACATTGATAATAGTCACAAAATAACAATTTTGGAAGAAATTCCAAATTATCCATTTAAGGTTTATTAACAGTAATATTTAAGGAAATTATCTAATAGCTTTGTCGTATTTAAAATGAATTCACATACAAATTTCCTTATACGAAATTCTGGTAAACGAAAATACTGAAAACCATTTTTTTTTCATGGCTGCCGCCTATATACAAAATATCATGTTTTGCGCAAAACATGGCCCTTGTTCAGTAATCAGCTTCTGCTGTTGTCCCTTACGTCAGTTAGGGAACAGTGAGCTTTATAACGCCCCAACGGATTTGTTTCAAACCACGCCACTCAGTCGAATCTTAATAATCCTACAAGCTAGACATTTTTCTATTACCAATATTTATTGTTATCTCAATTTGTTTATTCTTTGAAGACTGAAAATATTAATTTGGTTTGCTAATTCTTCTACGGATAATATTCAGCTTGTCTACAGGCTTTACCATTGCAAAAATCGAAAAATATCAGAGTTCGGAAAATTGTTTTTCAAATATTGTTTACAGAATTAAATATTGTCATCAATAAGACAAACTAACCCAGAAGCACACATATTTCCTTATGGTATAATCATAGAGATAAAGAATATGTAGGGGGAAAAAAGCATAATTAAGCCAGACGAACACAATGAAACGGATAGTGGTAGTGATATTTTTTCTCAATAAGATGAAAGTAAAGAAAATGGGTAAGTTAGTCTTCTGGTTTTGAGATAAATGCCAAATCTAAAGATAAAATAAATATGATTTGATGGATTCGTTTTCTACGGCTTATCAACTCTGCAGGCTATTTAAAGCCAGGAAATATTTTTAGATAGTAAGCATTTTAAAAAAGTGAGATAATAGTGGTTTAATTATACAAGTTTTACTAATTGAGAAGAAGTGGACTCTTACCTTTTCCAAGGGTATTTGTGCGTACGTGAATTTAACAACCCGAACTGGAATTGTAACCCGGCTGACCGATTAACAATTCTATTATCCATTATACACATCCCATCACACCATCTGGTATTCCCCAAGCAGCCATCCATATATGCACTGATCAGGCTCGACGCTGCTTAACTTCGATGATTGTACAGGAGCAATGATTCAACATGATGGGGCTGTAAACCATACGATAAATAGTCATTGTTGTATTTTCTCAACCCTGTCTCTCAAGGCATTTCAATATTTAACGACTTTCAACTCGGGTTTATTTTTATTATTATTAATTTCTTAGTTCTTCGCATGTCCCATAGCTTACATCAGCCCTTCATTTGCCCGACATCTGATTCATTACAGTTTTGCGTTTTTAGCCAGTTTGGATCTCGAACGATTTGGGACCCAACGAAGAAGTTCTGCTTACTACATCATTTACGTCCTAACCATCTTAGAACTCTTTGTTTCCTCAAAGAAAGCTACCCTTGCAATTCTCTTTAGCATTTTGCTTTTACTTATGTCATCGGTTCGTTATTTTTTCCCGCCGCTTCTGTCCAGTCGCAGTCGGGCATCACTGAACTCCTAAACGGCTTGTGTAGCAATGAGAAGCATAGAAGATGGACCAAGAAGATAGGGAATAAATCCCTGCAGGAATATAAGGCTTTAATTTAGGCAAATTGCTGATAAGGGATGAAATTTGATTAGTTGCGTAAAAATTGTAAATAAATTATTTCGAATAACAAAATTATGGTATTTCTTTTCCTGTTTTTTTTTTTTTTCATGATTTAATTGCAGGGACAGTGGAACTTTCACAGATCTTATGCGTAAGATAATTTGGGAGAAATTAGTTTTCTTTCCGTTCTTTCTAATTCTTGTGATGATAATTGTTCAGATAAGGTTAATGTTCGTAGCTATGTTTAATCTGTCGAATCTTATTGCATTGCATGTGTGAAAATCTCCGTTGACCACGATTCATGCGATGTTAATTCAAATAGCATTTCAACTGACTTTCGTCGTTCGAAAATTTAAAAAAATACTAAATTCTTCCGTCACTCATTTTAAGATTACAATAAAAACTGCCTAGTAAAATAAACATAATTTAAAATACAATCTAAACGAAAAATACTAGTGGTTTTTATGGTTGCTAGTCCGTCATCATATAATTAATGTTGTCAGTAAAGCACGAAAAAAGAGGGGAAAGCAATGTGTAATAGGTTCAAGAGAGTGAGTGATAATATAAAACTGAAAATAGAAACTAAAGAATTTGAGAATGAACCACCCAGCATAACGAGTTCTTGAATTGCAATTAGCGTTATAACTTCAATGGTGATTGCGTTTTTTTTTTTTTTGGGGGGCTGAGTTAGAGCATGAGTTATGAAGGTGGGTTGAGCAATTAATTTAAATCCACTGCTTTGATGAGGTTGCCGTGCACGATTGTTTAAGTTACTAATGATTACTGGGCGTAACAATAAAAAGCGATAGCGATGTGTGACCATTGTAATTTTGATCACAGTCATTGTTAGTAGCAGTCTGTCGTGACAGTCCTAGATATCTTCATGAAAATTACAGCCTTCGCGTTTCATGAAGAAGCAAAAGATTATATTTCTGATTTTCTTGTAATGAACGGGTATAAAATCAACTAGCAAGAGATCAACAATTGGGTGTGATTGGTTATCTAGAGCACTATAATGTTAGGTCGATAAAATTTGATTTTGAAAAATGCGCGAAAAAAAAAAGACTTTTTTAAAATCCGTGGAAAAAAGAAAACTTTTGTAAATGACTCTAAAAATGTTAGGAAGGATATTACAATGTAAACAAAGTAAGGTTATTATATAAGAAAAGCAAAAGCAGTACTATTAATTTGTTAAAGGCTTTTTCACAATTATAACTTTTAAGCAAAATATATGGAAATTTATTCAGTATGTAATTAAGTAAATTTATTCCGATTTTATGTGCTGTTAGTTAGGTGATAAGTTATTTGAGAATATTAATGATTAAAAGTAACATGGGAGAAAGGCTACTCCTGATTACAGAACCGTACTGGATTATCCATTTAGTCCGAACATGATTAACTTAACACCTTTTGACAGAGTTCAAAGCCATTCTAGCGGCATTCGGGGGGTGTCTTATTTTTTCACCGGGAAACCTCATTCCCGCAGATGCAACGTCGCGAAATTACCACTATTCTATCACTATATCCATGACAAATGTGCAGACGAACTCCATTCTTTAGTTTTATCCGTTCAGCGCTTTACACCTAGGACAGATTTTTCCAATAAATATTCTGTATTGTGGAACACTGGCACATGTATGCTTCTCCAAACAGTACAATAGTAACCTCAATCAAGAGTCAGACGATATATATCCTCGATATCCTTATAAACTTCACTTTCTATTACCTCTTCTAACATTTATATCACACGTCTCATTCAGTGACCCTTTAGTAACTCTTGAATATGGTATTGAGTGAACATTAATATAAAAAAAAATAATCAGAGTTCAACAATGACTTCTGATCCGTAAAATATGAACCTCTTGTATCTCTAAAACATCAACGACTGTTAAAAACTTATATTACACTGTTAATTGTTAATGATATGTGAATTAAGTGATTAACTTAAATACCTTAGGATAAATGATAGTTGATTAGTATTATTAATCAAATATTAATATAAAATACAGTACTCTACATACAAATATTTCAAAATAGCTGGAAGTCGAGAGCTGTCCAGATTGCCGTTTCATAGAAGACTTTTTCATCATAGACTTGAGGTATTGCAGCTGTGACATTAAGTTGACTTAAAACTGAAACAATTTTATATGTGGGGCGACGGATTTGCGCGATCTTATCCCTGATTAGCTACTTAAACAAATCATTGACGTGTAATTGTTTCATAGGCTTTGATCTCTCCTCTATATTTTCTTTTGATGAAGCAAATTATTTTTTTAATCTTTTAGTTTTTGATCGGTTAACAATGTTACGCTGCTCTAGTCCTGTGATTACTTTATTCTTGAACTGAATAAACAGATCAATAAGGATTCTTTCACTTATATCTTGCTCCGCACTGTCAACATCATTACTTCTAGTGATATTATTTTCTGGATGTAATATTATTTTACGTGCTAAGTCCCTTCAGGGCGTTGGTCATCATGGCTCACTAAAATTCCTATTTCTCTTTCGCTTTTAGCTCTTAAACATGTTTGTCTTTTGTTATATCCACCTCAGTCAGAGTTCTTCCATTCATTTCCACGTTATGTCCGTCAGGTAGATTACATTCTGCTTCCCTGTACCTCTCTTGAGTTGAGTGTTTCGTGAGTGCCAAATTCTCTAAGTCTTCTTTTCTCACTATATACCCCAGAAATGTCATTTTTTTCTGTTTATGCTCCCTTTTCGTTTCCATTTTCCTTAGAACTTACCTCTAGATAACATAGCTCCGTCTATGTTAATCTCAGCATCAATACGTAGAACTACATTTCAGTTCCTTCAAGTCAACTCTGCTTCTCTGAGCAAATTTCCCAACATTCACTCTCACATCAGAATTAATATTAGTATTAATTAGTATCAGTACTGCTTTCTTTGTTTATAATGAAAATTTCGTGTTTTTTTTTAATAAATAATTTGCTTTACTTTCAGCAGGCATGTTCCGCTATTCCAATGCGCCTTCTAATTTGTGTTGTATTTATTTTATATAACATCTAAAATTTCAATGATGCACGATAGTCATTCGTTCATCATCCATCTACTTGAGATAGTATATTCTTATTCTCATAAATTTGGAGACATTTATTTATGATTAATTTTCCATATTTGCACATTCGTACATCAATGCGCACACAAATAATTTTCTCTTTGAAATAGTGCATGCACCAAATTAAAATATATAGAAAATAGTCAAATCGTACAAAAAGTGGTTACAAAACAGTTACTCTTGAAGAAATTTTGAAATTAGCCATTATCATTTTTACATACTTTGCTTTACTTTTCAAACGAACATTCTGATTTTGGTTGTTATACTAATATTTCGACCATTTTCAACATTGGCCTACTTTTGGTGTCTGTTTTCTTACTTGGTAAGCTATTTTCCCAGGATAGCCTTATTTTAAAATCCACGGAGATAGATTATCCTTCCATGCTTACGAGATATGTATTATGTTAGTACTCAACAGACTTTTTGCCCTTTAAATTACTAATGACAAATAATCAGGACTAAATAAATGTAGTCATGAAAATTGAAAGGAAATGTCTGAAAATACGAGAGCGCCTCAACTTGTTCGTTTTCAATAGAATTTCCAATATTGACTGTTTTTTTTTTTGTATTAAAGAAACATTATCTCGTGCGGGTTGGATAAATATATTATCATGGTGAGAGAATGATTGAAATTTTGTTAATAATTTTTTCCAGTTATCAAGTAATAATAAAACTATGGACGTGTGAATAGAGTAATTTATATCGGCCTCGAAAATAGAATCGTTATACTCTGCTCAATTCCACGCATAATTTGTTATATTCACTTTCGCACAAATGCCTTTCGAAAAGGCATATCTGAGCAAGGAGATAAATAGCAGCGTATATTGGGATTTCTAATGTTGAGTAGCATCGTAAAGAAGCCAGTTAGGAGCTACCTAAGAAATCATGACAATTCACAGATAATAGAACTCTGTGGATATCCATTAAGTGATTGATCAAGCGGCTTAAATTTTCCAAGCGTCGCTTAATGTGACTGCTTATTAAAAAAATGACCGAATTTGAAAACTATTCTTATGTAAAATATTAAAAAAAGGAAATTCATTTGTAAATCATCAGTGATGAAAGAGGCGAAGGTGCTTAAGCGTGACAGCAACAATAGCAGACAATAACAATATTTACGGCTGCAATTGATCCTGGTTCTCACAGGAAAATAGCCGACTAAATTAACGTTTTAGCACATGAACTTGGTATGGTAATTGTGAGTTTAATCTCTGTCGGGTAGTACTGACTCAAACTAATTTAAATAAGTAGTAGTAAAAACAAGGACTGGATATCCCTAGACATGGACAGCAGAACAATAACAATCTACCACGATAGAATAAATAATGCGCTCAATTGAAAATTCCTTAAATGTTATCTTGATTGGCACACACCTGAAGAAAGTTTCAGCTGACACTGCCATTTTGATAAGAAAGATGAGGCCATTAGTATGCGAATAATACATCATCCCAGCAATTTCTTTCTATTTAACATGTTCATATTTGTCAAACGTTGCACTTAATATGACTGTAATACTATTTTTAAGGTATGAGCATTGTTATTCTCTAGTATATAATACATCTAAAGTAAGTATAAAAATGAATTTGATTGAAGTAATGAATACACGATTTCAAAGACGAGATATGGGAAACACATGTTATTACTGTTACATAGGATTTATGTTCCGTCATAGGAAAATAAGAAATATTTATGTAGCGAGTATAACGTAATTTCTGTTTGATTCGGTAGTGAGAGGAAAACAAATACAAGGAGCACATAGAAATGATTATAGATAAGAAATTCGATTCAGACGTATTTCAAAACTTTTTCTATTTGAATATCAAAAGGGAATCATTTATGTTGCTTTAAATACGTTTTCCAAACTGTTTTCGCAATCTCTACGTGAATAACACAAAGTTTATATCCGAATAAAAAATACTTTCTTCACACAATGTTCTGAAATAATTAGAATGTTCTAAAATCCTTTGTGAATATTACCAAAATCAATGAAGTTGCATTTATAGAAAAAGTCGAAATCCTAATAGTAATAGATTTAAGTTGGCAAAGCAGACAGAAGTAATGGAAACTAATATAAATCCCAGCTTCAGTCGTTAAAGTTTCAGTCGATAAGAAAATATAATTAAGATTTTAGAAGTCTTAAAAAAACAAAAAAAATAACTTCCAAAAATTCAAGTAAAAAATAATGACCAAAAATAACCGATCAGATCGTACCATAAAATATTAACGTCAACTCACATGAGAAAACGAGAGGTTTATAAATAAATTCAAGGCTTGAGAGCCTCTCATGCTAGAGCGATACAGTTATAATGGTAATTGGAATTAAGTTTGAGATGTTAATGAAAAAGGTGACATGAAGTGAAGATTATGTGCACAAGGAGGATAGATAACGTCTCACATTTAATTTGAAGAGGATAAGATTGTAATGTGCTGGGAAGCAACCTACATTTGAGTATCTTATCCAAAGTTGTAATTCTACGAAACACCCAAGAAATGACTGTGATTCGACACTCTGAAAAGAGTATGGCGTGTCCAAATGGTAACGGTATAAACTGTACCAATTAAAGGAGTTCATGGAAAGATTAAACCGATAGTTTTGTAACAATTAATCTGACGGCAAATTGGTAGCTAAGGGGATAATGCCTTTCCTCACAAGACTAAGTAATCAATTTGGAACTCCATTACGTTTGAAAAGTGAAGATTTAGCAGTTTCAGCTCAGATTGGTCAGTAATCCTCCATTAAAAATAGTTGGATATGTTGCTACTCAGCTGTCATTCTATGGTTTGTATTACATCATTAGTATTATTCAACGACTTTCTGACATAAGAATTGTGTATGTTATAAACGGCAGACAATTTCAAATTTGTCTTCATTGAATTTTAATCCGAAGATAGTAACATTGTAGAAGCGCACAATTTTACGCGAATTCACAATATGTCCAATAACGAGAACTGAGCAGAACGATAAAAGAAGTAAAGCCATTATAAGACAATAGCAAATTAAATGTTCACAGAATAGTTCATACACAAACAGGATAGCCATAAGAATGGAAACTAAATATACTATAAGTACATATATTATAATTTCTACCTTATATTATCAAGCAAATCTACAGGAGGCATATCCGAACGACATAAGATATATCCAACCTGCTAAGCTCATAACCGGAGATTACACTACTCTTTCGAACGAGTGTCCGACACCCTAGATGCGCTGAGTATGGTGAAACACTGACCTAGATCTTTCATATGAACAGATTAAGATAATGTTTTAATCGTTTAATCTTAAGAGAGGTGATAATACGCCAGAGTTTACTGAGCATGAGAAAATAGGACAATAAATGGGCATGTTTCAGAAAGTCAGGAAATATCGATTGATGTTGAATTTAAATTTTTGAAAATCCTAATAGACCAGTGTTATAGTGGAACACACTTATTCTATTGTTAATAGACTGCCCCACCTATAATAAATAGGAGTAGTAGGAGTCGCTCAGTGGGTCGGGCAGTCAGTCGATGACGGACGACCATTAGTCGGATACTAAAGTATAATGCCCACAACTAGATTTCTCTGCGTCATTACCTATTATATCAAGTTCCTAACGTTTTGTACGTCGAACCTATTTTAGGACCGACTTAGTACAAATACAAGCCTCCACTGTGAAACCACTCCACAACAATTATTTGACGACGAGAATTCGAACTCATACGGAGGAAAAAAATTCGTTCGCCATATAACAAATCTGGCGACGAGGATTCGAACTCATACGGAGGAAAAAAATTCGTTCGCCATATAACAAATCTGGCGACGAGGATTCGAACTCATACGGAGGAAAAAAATTCGTTCGTCATATAACAAATCTGGCGACGAGGATTCGAACTCATACGGAGGAAAAAAATTCGTTCGCCATATAACAAATCTGGCGACGAGGATTCGAACTCATACGGAGGAAAAAAATTCGTTCGCCATATAACAAATCTGGCGTCGAGAATTCGAACTCATACGGAGGAAAAAAATTCGTTCGCCATATAACAAATCTGTCGACGAGGGATTCGTACTCATACGGAGAAAAAAAAAATTCAACCGCCATATCAAATTTGTCTACGAGGGATTCGGATTCATACGGTGGAAGAGGAAAAAATCGTTCGTCACAGTATAATTTGGCGAAGGGATTCGGATTCATACCGTGGAAGGGGGAAAAAAAAAGTTCGCTCGCCACAACTTTATTGCTGATGAAGTTCGTACTCATACCGAGGAAAAAGAAAAAACTTGCTCGTCACAATTTCGGCGACAAGATCTCGGATTCACATTAAAAAACAAAAAAAAAAAACAAACAAAAAAAAACTTGGCAAAGTTTTTCGAAAGACCAGACGTCAACTTAGTGACGAAAAAATCTGTCGTATTCTCAACTGAGAAAAGAATTTTTTTCTCGATAAGACAGTTTGTTCAAATAGGTCCCCCCTCTAAAATATTTAAGCATTGTGTAAACTTTTACGAAGATGGAGGAATGCAAAAATGTATTCCAGGAATTTTTTAAGTTCCAGACAGAACAACAGATGACAATATTAGAGCAACAGAAAACATTCCAGATGCAACTACAGGAGGAAAATTTTAATAGACAAATGCAGTTTCAACGAGAAATAGAACAGATGCTTAGGGAGTTTCAAAACAAAATTCTGGAAATAACTGAGAAGAGGAAAGAGAAAAATCTACAAAATGATTATTTTCCAAGGAATACAATATGGAATTCAATTGAAATATTCACGTACAGTCCAGATGAAGAGATAACTTTTGAGGAGTATTATAAAAAATATACGGACGTGTATAACGAGGACTGCCACTCGTGGTCTGAAGGAAAGAAGTTTAGGCTTCTTTTAAGCAAGTTATGAACTGATGAGCATAAAAAATTGGTAAACTACATTTTACCGAAAAAAACTAGCGAGTTGACTTTTACCGAGGCGGTAAATATATTGAGTGAATTATTTAGTAAAAAGACATCTTTGTTTCACAAGAGGTGGAAATGTTTGAATCTGATGAAAGATGACGAACAAGACTTTATAACGTATGCAGCCAATGCGAATAAGCATTGTGAAGAATTCAAGCTGGCAGAGTTAAGCGCTGACAATTTTAAGTGCCTAGTGTTTGTTCAAGGGCTTGTATCGGAAAGAGACGCAAAGTTGAGAAAATTAGTGCTGTCAAAATTAGAAAACGAACCAAGGATTTCGATATAGAAGTTGGCAGAAGACTGCACAAGATATGTTAGCGTAAAGAAAGATTTGGAGAAGATAAAACAGTCTGGCGTTTCGCATGTAAGGAAAATACGCTACAAATTAAGAAAGTCAGTCTACCAAAAAGAATTCTAAAATTGCGGATTATCAAACATAAGTGAAATACCAGGTAAAAATAAACAAAAACTCCCGAAGCCATGTTTTGCTTGCGGTGAACTTCACTGGTATAGATATTGCAATTGTAGGAACAAAAAATGTTTCAACTGTGAAAGAGTGAGGCATAAAAGCTCGCAATGCAGGTCGAAAAATAAAAATAAGAAAATAAGAAAATTAAAGTCCCACGAAGTGAACGACGGAATAACCAGAAAATTTGTTACCTTCGAAATAAGTAATAAAAAAATAAAAATGCAACTCGACACTGGTTCCGACCTATCTATCATAAATTTGCATACGTGGAAGAAGTTGGGAAAACCAACTTTAATGAAAACAAATAAAATCGCGAGATCAGTGACGGGAGAAAAAATACAATTTATTGGCGAATTTGTTAGAAACGTCACGTTAAATAAAAAAAAAATAAACGCGAAAAGCTAAACTATTTCTCAGAAAATACCACGAACTTACCTGGTACGAATTGGATAACAGAATTTCAATTATGGGATCTAGTACAAATAAAAGCCTCCACTGTGAAACCCCTCCACAACAACCAGAAACAGGAAGAGGGTTCCGCATGCGAGAGAAGAAACTTTGAGAATAGAACGATTACAATTAGTAATATTAACAGTTAAATGGTTAGACCAACTTGCCAATCTAGTACGATGATTGCGCTCATTAGAAAAATCGCCCTGAAAATATTTATAGAAAAGACACAGGATAGTCAAGGTATGGTAGAGGGAAAGTGAGTGACGCCAAGATGCCATGTCAATACAAATAACTTTAAAGTCTTTATTTTAGATCTTTCAGATGTACTTATGTGCCTAACAGGATGACATAGGCAATGAATAATGTGATGAGTATCATTTAATTTTAAGGCTATATATATATATATATATATATATATATAACTGTGTCTGTAAATTTGAGCAGCAATTTAATATCTATATCAGTTTTGGGTGAATACTTCTGTAAACAGTGACTTATACCTAATCTCTGCTCCTTTTCATCCATGTATACAAGGCAAAATGTTTTGGGCAAATATTTTTGGGAATTTCGATATTGGCATGCAACATTTTTATTATTGATCTTATCACTATACGTTTCCACTCTCCAGTGGTGAGTCATTTAATCTATGATGTCAAAAAAGCCAGTGCTCAATATTAATGGCCTTGTTACAAGTAGTAATAAAGATACACTTTCAGTTTATCCTTGCTGCTTTTCCAATGATTTAATAAATATTAATTTTTATCTATCAGCACCTTTTCGTATTCATGTATTTGTGAGCTGATGTCATTTTTGCAATAAGACATAGTAAAGAAAAGCGACTTAGGAAACATTACAAAAATTAATAAAACCAAATAAGGTTTCTATGTAATAACATATATGAACAGGCTATTTAGTGATATATTCTTTAGTTGGCGTGTGGTTAAATGGGTTAGACCATGAGAGAAGGTTTCAAGGTCGATTTCCCAAAGAGTAGACTTGATAATATGTGTTAGTGGAAACGATCCAAATTTGTAATACTGTTGGCAATTGTCTGAAATTCCTATCAGAGTTGACCCAAATCTTGTGATCGGGTAGAGAAAAGGTGGCTATGTGAATTTGGGAGCGTTTACATGTCCAAATCTCTCGTTTGTGTTGAATGTCCATCACTTTGGGCACCATTGTAGTGCCAGTGATGAATCAACTAATTCCCTAAGGATTGATTCATTGTAAAGACTGAGTAGGCCCGGTGAGTATACATACTGTCCTGCGACACTGTCTTTTTTTATTTATTTACTGGCAGTTAGCTTCCAATATAACTTTTGGATTACTCTAATATCTCCTTCCCAAATAAATCAAATTTACCTATCAATTCTAACATTTCTTTTAAAGTACAATATCAAATGCTTTTGCATAATATATAAAGCATAGGTATTCATCGTTTTGCAATTGCATTGGCCTTTATGATATCATAGTCCTGGATATGAGGATAAATTCCATCCGGCAGCAAGGCCTCTGATTGGGGGAGTGGCAGTTTTGAGGAGTGTGGGACCACCTTATTCCTGGTGTGGTAGTGTTGGGGATGAGTGAATGTATTTGGTTAAATCAGAAGGAATTTTTAGGTGGCGTGTCCGTTAACATTCATCCACAACAAATAATATACGAATATTTAGAACAGGTCATGCAAAGCAAAGTTGAAAAAAAAGACAAGTGAAATACACAACAATACGGTAATTTATATACAATTTACAAATATACAAATGAGTTATGAATTGGTGATTTGTTGTATGTTGATGTAATAAGACATGTAATTTGTTGTTGAGTATGTTTGAATACTTAAATCAGTGTTTTGATGATTTGTTGTAAGAATTAAACAGTTTGCTGTTCAACGTACAAAAGTGTTCGATTTTACAGTTCAAACGTTAGTGTGTGTATACTAGTGTTATGTAAAATATAAAAGTTGTACGAAGTTGTGTACCTTGAACTGTTAATTGTTAAAAGTTTTGTTTGTTACTGTTACTAATATGTAGTGAATATATATTTCACTTTCTCAAGTAAAGTAAATGAATTTTTGAGAAGTTTGTTTAAAAGAGAGATTGAGTATGCCAAAAGGTTGTTGAGTCAGAGGTTAATTCACGCGGGAAAGTCAAAGTTTAAACTGGCGTGGAATTGGTTGGCATCTTTCTGAGTGTGGAATTTTGACTAGTAAGTTGATTCGGATTTCTTTCTTTTATAGGTTCAGGAAAGGAAAAATAGGCTCAAACACATTTGAGTGCCAAGGGCAATTTTTCAAGTGTATACTTAGTTTTTTAAGGATGTTAGCCAATGAAAAATTGAGTTTGTCAAAACTCGTGTTTTGATTGGATAACAGGTGTGTGGTTGTAAGAATGGATTGTTCTGCAAAGGGGTGAAAAGGTAACGTGGATTATTCCACAGGAACACCTGTTAGGGCACCAACTATGTGCAAATAGGGAACATTCAAACAAAAATCAAAACACGAGGAGAGTATAAAAATATATTTTTTATAGTAAAATGACCACGAACAGCAGAATGGCAAACAATGCTTTTTATAGTAAAATTGAAGACATGATAGATAAAGTCAACAAATTAAAACAAAATAAATGAAAAGCTGTTTCTATTCATTAATCTCATTTCTTGTAAGGCGAAACAAAAAATACAGCTAAGTAATTATAATTTAAACATGAAATAATTCAAGATAATGATATTAAGTTTGAATTTTTATATTTGGATTTTGGCATTAAATAATTCATACGGATTTATATGCAAAAAGCAACAAAACGAACAACCAACTTGCTGATATTCTTTTGAGCAGGGTTTTGAAGAGTGGGATTCTTTCTAAACTCCTAATCGTCTATGGCTTGAAGGAACCAACCAAAAAGAGAACTTAAGTAATGATGTTATGTGCCTTCTCAATTCAAGAGATGTGGCATAATGCCTCCACTCAAAGTTCTATCCTCGGTAGCTCTAAGCAATATTAGTGTCTTTACTAATCCTCCCAATCCCTGCTCTGCCTTCCTTTTACTCAGTCAGGTGACCTAGGTTAGTCGATGTTTCCTTCTTCCTCTTTCGCCTTCAGTCTTACCGTTTTGATCATTATTCATCCAAGAAATGCCAAAGCTTTTTGTTTCCAACTGTGCTTTTTGTTCTCATTTAACTTAACACATCCTCATTTCTCACATTTTCTACCCATATATTCTCAACATCCTCTTGTTGAAACACATCTCTGTTGCACCAAGTCTCCTCTTGCCTTGTATATACTGACATGTTTGTAACGAAATTTTTCCGGGCAATATTTTCTATAGCATATGGAAGTCACCATTCGATGTTTCAACGTGTCTTCCCATTTCTCTCACATTTTCTGTCGTCTATGAGAAAAACTTTTCAGATTGTCAAATTTTGTATATGCTTGATTTTGCATAGCTCGCATCTTGGACATGTTGTGCTGATGATACATTGATTTCTTATATTGAAGGTTAGTAATATTTTTCTCGCTATTTTTTCACTACGATGTCTGGCAGTTCCTACAGTTTTTCCACGATATCAACATCAAGTTTTTAAGGTCGTGTCTTCTATTGGTTTTATATTTGTAGTAGTTTCTATATTGATATCAATGAAAATGAATTACAGTACATTAATGGTCGAACTTCTTTATGTAAAATGCGAATAGTAATTATTTTTTTTCTTTATTCCATTTTCATTGTTTCAATGTCTCAATACCTCTTTGCTTTTCTTTGTCATATAATTTGATCGCTTCTTACTATTTCTCTGTAATATACATCTCATAATTTTGCATTTTCTTCTTACAGGTCATCCTGTTATTATTTATTCTTGCTTGTTTTACTGACTTCCATTATCATGATATTAAATCTTTGCAGTTAAAAGAAACATAAAGAAAACTACAACTAACAAAGGAAATAATATAACAAAATAGATGTGTTAAACGGAAAAAAAACTCAGAAGAGGCATACAAACAGAGATTTACAAGCAAAAAATAGTTTTAAAGTAAGACTTTGCAAGAATGGTCAAAATAGACTGACAAAGCCCATCTCTTTCCAGATTTTTTTTTCTGATTTCTATGTTTTTTTCTCCCCTGGACTTGTTTCGCAGGAAAAAGTTACCGTCTTCCTTATTATTGCGGGATTTGAATTTTCTTTTCATTCTCTTAAATAAACTTACACCGAAACCTGCCATTTTACTCGTAGTTCATTAGTGAAAAAGGAACAACATAGATTCTGTTAGCGTTTAAATTCGGCATTCCGATTCCATTTTCCGCTCCGATAACCGTTCTATTATATGCACATCCGAATATATCTGGTTGATGTAAAAACCATTTTTGCCTAAATATCTCTTTACTTAGTAGTCATTTCCAAACAACCATAATTCTAGCTAAATTTAATTCCCGTGCCATAAAGCTGTAAAGGAATTTGTACACTTAAAAGAATTCGCATTAGTTGACAACATTTTAATGTGTGTTGATAGGAGAAAGCCATGGAGCAAAGACTTAGTTTTGGGTGGATATTTTCTATATTCTTATATATAATCTTTATTCATTTACTCCATCCAATTTTCTTTTTCTTGTCATTGAAATGTCTTCATTTTCTTAGTTATTTTTCATTTTCTTAGAGTTTTTCATATCACTTTCACATTATATTTTTGGATTTTGTATTACCAACACATTTCTTTTATTTCTGGTTCTTACTATTCTTTTAATAATTTTTTTTTTTCTTGAAATTTTATCTTGGAATTTGTACTTTATCTTGCATCTTTATTCAACGTTTATTTATTTTCAATCCGTAATTTTCCCTTTTTATTTTTTGCAAACGTTTTCCTTTACTCCCTCTATCTCTCTCCCACCCACACTCCCTGTATCGCTCTGTACCGGACAATCTCTGTGTCTCCATGTTTGTCTCTCTCAGTGTGTGCCTGAGAGAGACAAACATGGAGACACAGAGACACAGCCCACTCTGTCTCTGTCACGTTCCCAACCTGGGCCTGTCCCTCTCGCCGTCTCCCTGCGTCTCTCTGTGTCGAACCCAGTGTTTCTCTCCCACCCTCCCTGTGTCGAACCCAGTGTTTCTCACCCACCCTCCCTGTGTCGAACCCAGTGTTTCTCTCCCACCCTCCCTGTGTCGAACCCAGTGTTTCTCTCCCCCCCTCCCTGTGTCTCTGTGTCTTTCACTGTTTCTACTTACGTCTCTCTCGCTCCTTTGTGTATGCAATTCTCACTCTCGCTCATTGTGTATGTGACTCTCTCTCTTGACTCACTCCCTCCTGTGTATGCGCCTCTCTCTCTATCTCCCTCTGTGTGCCTCCCTCTCTATAGCTCCCTGTGTGTGCGTCTCTCGCTCGCTTGCTCTCTGTGTGTACGTCTCTCGCTCGGTTGCTCCTTGTGTGTGCGTCTCTCTCTCTCACTCCTTGTTCCCTGTGTGTGTGCCTGTCTGTCTCTCTCTCTCTCCCGCCCCCCGCGTGTGTGCGTATCTCTCTCTCGCCCCCCCTGTATGTGTGTGTGTGTCTATCTCTATCTTGCTCCCTGTGTGTGTGTGTCTATCTCTCGCTGCCCCCGCGTGTGTGTGTCTCTCTCTCTGTCCCTGCGTGTGTCTCTCTCTCCCATGTTTGCATCTGTGTATGTCCATCTCTCTCTCGTCCCCTCTGTGTGTGTGCCTGTCACTCTCTCACTTCTTCCCTCTCTCACAATTTTGATTATTTATTTTAATTTCATTCTGTTAATATTCATTTCATTCCGATTTATTGTAGTTCCATTACAAATTTGCCAACAAAAGACCGGACGTTTTGGCAGACAAGAAGCCTGGGGTGACTATTGAATGGCATCGGATATTGACGGACACACAGGTCCCTGTTCAGTAAACATTGCACACAAACCATTACATTGTATCTTACACCAGCACCAACCTTTTCTTTTTCCTTTTTTTTTTCTTTTTTGTTAACATCTCATGCACCTTAGAGGTAGCCCAACTCTGGGGTTTATGAATATCATAACCTTGTTAATATTTGGTAATTGTCCATAATTGGGCGTTAACGGTCTTCTCTCATTTATTACGAGTAATGTAAATAATCATCAGTCTCTAGGCAGTATTTTGTTGTGGCCTTCTAGATCAGTGTCTATCAATCGATTTCATTATATATATATATATATATATATATATATATATATATATATATATATATATATATATATATATAAGGAGCCAAAATTTATTTCAAGTAGTCTAATTGGCATATATACATCTCTTCTGTGCAACGTGTCCCTTCTGATTATGGATCTCCACAGTTTCTGTTCTTTGCAGCTCTTAATACATTCCTAATGTTATCTCTCCCAAACTGTATCCCGCTATCCACTTACTCATGTCCCCTGGGTTTTCTTCCTCTGTCACTTTTGCCGACAAACTTTCCTGTGAGTATCAATATTTCCAAGTCCTGTTTCACCGATGTTAAGCAATGTCTAGCCTGGTCAGTACCTAGATGGGTGACCGCTTGGGAATACCAGGTGCTATGAGCTTGATGGTTTTGGTGGTGCAACGGAAAATGGCTAGGAAATTTTATTCGGAGAGTCGGGTTTCAAATTCCCTTGGGTTCGTTATATTTACTGACATGCTCTTAGGAAATAGATCGGGTATGGGTTAATTATTAAGATTCCTCTCACTAAACCATTACCTCCCAAAACTACTTACATTCTAAAAATATTTTCTGGCTTTATGTGACATGCAATGGGTTAAAGCCATAGAAAACGATTCAATGAATCAAAATGT
The DNA here is from genome assembly GCA_903632075.3 of Acanthosepion pharaonis. Classification (NCBI taxonomy): domain Eukaryota; kingdom Metazoa; phylum Mollusca; class Cephalopoda; order Sepiida; family Sepiidae; genus Acanthosepion; species Acanthosepion pharaonis. The sequence goes on along the minus strand of CAHIKZ030004977.1, from coordinate 447,886 downwards.
TTCATTATGTCCCCTAGATATTTCAATGGTCTCTTTCTGGCCGTAATTATAGGTGTACTTTTTCCTTTCATTTTCTCTAAAACTTTGTCGTTGCACATATGTTCGGTCCAAGGTATTCTCAATATGCTCAGTTAAGAAAACTATTAAGAAACAGAAAAAATATTTGTTAGAAACAAAGAAAAGAGTACTGAAGAGTTACGGAATACCATTCCTCTTATATGGTAGTAAATCCTGTGATCTATACAATTAAGAAAATACAACAAAAAAAAAAAAAAATGCTCAAAGATATAAATTGAAAAGTGCATAATATATTTATTATATTGTATATATATCGGAAGACAGTCATAGATACAACTACATATGAAGAAACACAAAAAGCTAACCAGTTGTTAAATCAACGGAAGGAACTGATTTTCAAGTTTAGACAAAAGAACAAATTTAAAATCCCGTAAAATCTTTCTTTTTGGGGGAAAGCACACTTGAAGTGTTGATTTGTTTATATGGGTAATAGCACATATGGGTGTACATGCATTCATATGTATGTGTATGTGCGGATGTGTGTTGATATTGCGTATCACACAGCTTTGTGTTTTTTGCCTGTTTCTTCATATCTAGTTGGATCTATGGCTGTCTTGCTGATGTATACAAAATTTATCATTTTAAATTAACATCTTTTGTATCATTATCCATATATTATCTTTCTCAGTTTTTATTTTAAGTTCTCTAATTTTACTTTTATTATTTATTCCTATTTAAAACCTATTCATTTATGTTTGATATTGTAATTTTTATTAATTATTTGTATTAAGGTTAATTATATTGATTTGTACTATCTAAAATAACCGGCCATATTTGTTAATTTGCTGTATAACCCGATGTTTAAAGTTCCACACTTTAAGGAAAAATGTCTTGGCTGGCTCAATCTTTTTGAATGTCCGAGACTACTCATTCATTACTTTTCTTCCTGCCATTTCCATAACCTCTCTCTATCTCACTTTTTTTAGAACTTCACCATCCGTCACTTTTCTTCTTTTTTTCCTTCTCCTTCTCTCTTGTTTTTCCTTCCCCCTTAATAATATATCAGTCATTTACTAAGATTTCGATCTGAAGAGTTGAATGTATAGATATTCATTAAATAAATTATAACCAAAATGAATAGGTTTTATTTTGACTATTATTATTTATAAGACTCTGTAAGTCTACATTGAGATCTCTATGGGTTAATATCCTACTTGAAATTATACCTACCATCAAGAAACCGGTAACGTCATCCACAGACAGACTGTTTCGCAGCTCATCAGTGTGGCTAGACATCCGGTTGTCTCTAGCTAGGATCGAAACCCGACTGAATTGGTGTCAGTCGGAGATTCTCAAAATAAGCCGTCGGCGCACGGTAGGGATGAAAGTGGATTTTAGCGTATTTTTTTAAGAAACACGCCCAGTGACCGACAGTGACTCAATTCGCATCTGCGAAGAGTCTCGCTATATAGCTATAATAGTCACTGTTTTTCAACCCACACTCGTCCCCAGAGAAGCTCAACTGAAATTGATATTTCAGGAGCCAATATAACGTCATCCACAGACAGACTGTTTCGCTGTTTCACAGCTCATCAGTGTGGCTAGACATCCGGTTGCCTCTAGCTAGGATCGAAACCCGATTGAATTTCCATCATCTTTATTGGTGTCGGAGATTCTAACCATTAAGCCGTCGGAGATTCTAACCATTAAGCACGGTAGGGATGAAAGTGGATTTTTAGCGTATTTATTTTTAAAAACACGCCCAGTGACCGACAGTGACTCAATTATATATATATATATATATATATATATATATATATATATATATATATATATATATATATATATATATATATATATATATATATATATATATATATATATATATATATATATATATATATAAATTGCAATATAAAAAACTAGTTAGGGTAGGGGTGGCTGAATGAGGTTGATGTTTTTAACATAATAGAAAGTTATAACAATTACAGTTTATGTGGATGTGTAGGAAAATAAATGTTACTTTAATAATTAGCTTGTAGTGACGTTGTTTTAGGGGGGAAATTATTTCATCATATCCAAGGCCGCATAAACGCTACTAAATTCTGTCAATAACGGAAAGGGAAGACTAGGTATGAAGAAATTTCCATCATCTTTATCTGATTCTACGTATAACTGTTCCTTTTCTTTTCAATTCCCCTTAAAATCGTGTCCTTATTTGCATGTGCAGTCCATAGTATTCTCATTAATCTTCTGTTGAACCGTATTTCTTTGATGAAACTGTCAAACTTTCGCTGCAATATAAGAGGATTAATATTACTTAATAGCTCAGTACTATTTTCTTGTTAAGTTGTTTAGCTTTTGAGAGGTAATTATCGCTATGCCAGTGCGCCTCTATTAAAACACTATATTTGTATTTTTGCAATCGATTGATTTTATCATCTCCAATAAGTAATTCATATTTTTGGCAGTTTCTTTCACTGACATGCATACATTGTCTTCTTACAATTTTAATTCTTAGAATTTAGCTTTACCAACTTCCGTAGGTATTCCTGTACTATCTTTTGTGCCTAGCAACAGTATTCTTTGCATATCTAATGTTAAGATTATGGCCACCAATGGTAGAAATTTTAATATTCTCAGGATTGCTTTACAAGGCTATTTATTGTCTTTACAATCTTTTAGATAATCCTGTATTCGTGATTATTTTAGAAACAGCTGAAAATGTTGTGTTGCATAGACTACTTCAGTGAGCAACATTTCTTGAACTATAATATGGAGATATTTTATATCCGATGAATTTAGTCCATGTATTTGCCTTGCTATGTCTGTCTAATTTAAAATTTGCCAGCTGAACATTTGTCATCTATAATATATCTGTAAATCTAACGTGAATGACAAAATATGTTGCATGCTTATTTGTGAACAATTCACAAGTATTTGGGCCTCTTTTCCCAATGTAAAATCTTAAGAAAAATAAAATTAAGCATTTAAAGTTGCTGGCTTTTAATAGTATTTGCATAGAATACTACCAAGAAAATGCTTCTTCGATTACTAAAATCTTAAGCTTCAAAGCCAAGGTTCAAACCTGTATTTATGTGAGACGACGTCATTAAGCACCCATCTAAATATAGACCCACTCTAATATGACCTACAGTAAAAGGAAAAAAAAAAGAGTAAGTCCTGGAATTATTTGTGGCACCCAGGATTATAACTCACTCAAACAAATATCGATGCGCAATCCCTAAACGTAACCCTCAACATTCGTTAACAAACCTTTATCGATGACATGTTTAACAACACACCTATCACTTCTAAACTCACCCGCCACATACATCGGCTCCGAACCCTCTCATTTTTTTTATATTTCTCTCAGTCGAGAGTCATTACCCTCACTAGCTTTGTTGAGTAATACTGACTTCAAGTGTCATCCGGCTTTTATTCCCTTATCAGTTGGGACCGGTGTATCGTCTCGATAATGTTAATTCAGGTTTCCCAAAATTCTAAGATATTGGGAGTGACGGCGATGTCTAATGTGAAACCATTATATACGTTTTGTACCTCGGAAAGATTGCATTTCTGCCTGTGGCCGTGGTATGCTCTTGTCTCTTTTCGTCCGAGCGGAACTTCGAAATTCTGACTGTAATATGAACTTCTTCAATAAAATGCACAACATTGTCGATAATTCTAAAACGTCTCTATTAGCCACTGCAATTCAAGCACTCTTCTACAGTTTGGTGATTTGAGGAATGTCGCAAACGGTAAGGAATTGTCGAGTCGATCAACTCTTCCTCAATTCTTCAAAGTAATAACCCATCAATCAATTTTTTCTTAATTCGTCAAAGTAATAAGCAGTAAATAGTTTCTCTATATATATCTATCTCTATCTTTAACTTCAATTAGGCATGTCCTTTTTCTATTTGTTTTCGCACCGAGCGGGGAATTTCGAGTCTACTCTATAATAGTACGACCAATTCCAATGCATTCCGATCCGATATATCTTAGCTCGGCTGCCTCTCACTTCTGACTCTTAGTCTGAAGTCTGTCATTCATATAGAAAACTTGCCCTCCAAAATGTGACTTTGATATATCTAATTTTTTCACGCGACTGTCGTAATCTTAGGAGACCGTCTTAAAAAAGTTATTTCTTCTCTTGTAAAATAATTGTTTTCCTGGATGATCAACATATACAAATTCTACATAAACCAGATCTATTTTTTTTCTTGGCCAGAATAATTGGTAAGAACGCACATATTCTCAACAGATAGCGTAGTCCCTAAGAAATTCGGACAACACATCAATCATGCCTTACCGGCGGGAAGAGGATACGGTCGGGATGTTGTTTTTGCTATTTTAAAAAAAAAGTTCGTAAAATGATAATTTAATTACTGCTAGTTATATAAGGCAGATATTTTTTTCTGATATACTGCATCAATCTAATACGTGACATTTTGCTACGTGGGGTAATAGCGATTTTGGATTTGTCATTTTCAGATAATACATTAAATGATAATGCTTTCGAAACTGGAGATAATTTGAATGTTAATATGAGAAAAGACAAGAAAATGTAACAAAGAAAATGACGACAGAATAGTAGTATCTGATCATTATCAGCTTGGTCACTTCAAAATAAAGATAAACGACACGAATAGGAAGTTAGTTCTTGCAAAGACGAGTTAAGTTATTGGTAAACGAATAAAACTAAATCTGGAATGTACAAAGATTGGCCTTTTGTATCCTTTATCAATCGTTTCACTTGTAGACAAGACGTCACGTTTATGTCTATTTTATCTGCTACTTGTTGGAAAATTACACGCTTCTGATACACATAAAAGCAGTAAGTAGTCACTAGGGCAATTTTCCTATTACAGATAATTGTATTTTTCCTTTAGAGAGACGGACAAAACATTAATGTGAAGCCAGATCATTTGGCAAGGAAGAATTTTTCCCTGTCTATCGGAGCAAGCGTGAGTGCAGATGCATGATTAAGAAGTAATGTAAATGATTCTCACAGGTTTTCTTGGTTTTTATACAGGTTCTGATTTTATATTGGTGATCGCGGGCGTGCACACCACACACACGCATACATACAAACGTCTGGTTGTGTGGTTAACGTTCGCTTGCCGACCATATGACACGACTTTGAATTTCATGGTGTTTGCTAGGAATATTCTGTTACAAGTCGACAAATGAATTTCGGTTACTGCAATTCTTCAAACGTGCAAAACGTGCATATGTTTATTATCTGTTTAGCATAAAAATGCAGAAAATGGTTATGCATATCGAAATAAATGGCCCAACGTTTCTACCGACGACTCCATTAAAATTCCATTAACATAATCTCGGAAAATAAGGAAATAAATTTATTTTAACAACAACCCAGTTGATAATAAACGAAACCTAATTTTATAACTTGAATCGCAACATAAAATTTACATTATATGTCATCCAAATTTCGGCGGAATGATCATCTGTAATTGCACATCTATACTATGACACACATACAAACGTATAGATTATTATTTATAACAGCAGCACCAATCTCCCTCCCTCACATGCGCTTGCAAACGTTATGCAGCGTCTGGCAAAATGATCTGACACATTTGTAGATTTAAAAGTCAAAAAAGAATAAAGTTCGAAAAAATATATTTTGATTTTCGTTCATGCCGTTTCCGTTTTAAAAATGAAATGAAAGTGAGTGCGGTTTCTTTCCACACACAGTTGAAGACCTTCACTAAAGTTTTCAATAACTTGACAGGTCACCATTATCAGCTGAATGTGTGTTTGTTTGCAGTAAGTATCCAAATATATTTTATTAAATTCAACCGACATGCTTTTACGTTTAACTGTTCCATTTACTGTAACTTTGAAATGTTTCCAATTTTAATTCCATTATCTTAAAAACGTCACGATTTACAGTTTTTTTTGTACTAGAATAACATTACCCAGTTCTTGATAGTAATTATCATGTGTTATTCGACAGAAAAAAAAGGTTGGATGATTTATTCTTAACACCAGTGGCCATGTATATTGCATTTGTACATAAGTCTGGTGGACACTGTTTGTGAGAAAAAGAGGACCATGACACAATTCACTCCGACATAAATTTGGAAACGACATGCTGTACTGCTTGGCATTCGCGCCGGAAGCTGCAATACGAACATTTGAGAGTTTTTTGGTGTCAATCTAAAGACAGTGCAGGGGATTGGGAAAGCGTTGGTTGAGTCTAATGGTAATTACGAAGGTATGGCAGCTAGGAAACCTCACTCTGATCATTCTGATAAGAAAAGAACTCCTGAATTTGTTGGTGACGATCTCAGACTCAACATTGACGCCTACATCAAGTGCCTTGAGGAGGTAGTGATGCCCTGGGACAAGCGAGTGGCTGCTGGAAGATCCTATATCTGGCAACAGGACTCTGTACAATGCCACACAAGCCAGAGAACCCACTCATGGCTGTCGAACAATTTTTACGAGCACATTGCTCTTTATATGTGACTATCTAACTCCCCAGACTGCAAAACCTTTGATTATTATGTGGTGGGTACAGATGAGTAAGAGACAAAAAAATTCCTTGTAACACCAAAGATGAACTGAAAACAAGGATTATGTAAGAATTCACCAACTTAAACAAGGGGACCATCCAGAAGAGTTGCAGCAGAATCTGAAGGTGTCTAGAGGCCGTGGTTGAAGCTAATGACAATTTTATTGAGTAAATTTACTCATTAGTATTTCATGATGATATTATATAATTTTGGTAAATATATATGATAAAATGAGATGTCAGTGTTATTTTCATTTTTGCGTAATATATACCTATAAATTAAAATTTCATTTGAAGTGCTTTTCAGTCCGCATCACTGGATTTGGGAAAAGACGTGTATTCATTTGTTGATCCCCCTCCCCAGTTACTTGTAAAATAGCCGGGAGCACAAGTAATAAAATCACAAAATTGCTTAATTAGTTATTATATATATTATATATTTTGGAAAAAAGTTCATTAAAATTTGCGCGCACACACGTTATATGACTATTGAATTTATTAATCGTATTTTCTTAATTGTGAATCGCATTTCGCAAATTTGGCTGCTGTTAATGTAAAAAAAAAAAAAACGAAATTGAGGTTATATCAATCTCTTCGACTCGCATGAGTCAATTCCAGGAGATTACAAAAGTTAAGTGAAAGAAAGAATAGTCCATTTCTGAAAATGTCGTGACATTTTGTTTGAAATTGAATGCGACAAATGAAAACGCAGGAAGTCAAATGCAGAAAAGTCTAGCAGTGACGTGTCATTAAGAATATTTTTATATGTATTCAAGAATACGTCTTTTCACGCAATGATTTATTTCATTAATATATGTTTGCTTTTGTTGCTTGCAAATAGTTTTGGTCTTTAGAGTTTCTAGCCTTTTTAATATGTTTGGAAGAACAATGGCTATTATATATATATATATATATATATATATATATATATATATATATATATATATATATATATATATATATATGCATTTCCAGCATCAGTAATTTTGGAAGATACCACATAAATGTCAATCTGAACATCCACTGGTCTGTCTAGTGTTGAGAAGCAGGAGATTCTAGGAGATAGACTACTTTGAAGTCAAAACGGTAAAGAAAGCAACATTCTACTATCTGTACTGTGAAGTCATGGCAATTCACAGATTATAAAAGAAAATTAATTTGTAGAAATACTTGATCGCCTACGTCTTCAAGCAATATCGCATTGTAAGTAATTTCTAATATTCTTTTCTGGATTTAATTTTTTCACCTCTCAAATGCTAATTATTCTAATTCATTTCTTTTTGCCATGAGGTTTCTCATAAGTTCTTAAGATATATATAAACTATAAACGAATATTCGAATAAAAATAGCTCTCTGACACGAACCTGCGTCCCCGTGACGCCCCGTAATCGTCTGAGCTACGAGTACGTGTTGCCGATCAAACCAAGCGAAATAGTTACTTGTAGTTAAATTCTTCTCATCATTGACTTTCGAAATTTCAAATCTGCTCAGAATCTTATCAAATTGTAAAAAATAATTTCTTAACAAGTAATGATGTTTTTATTAATTAATCTAACAGATTACATCACTTTAAATGTTATTTTAATTTATACTCATATTCCATATCCCAGTCGAAGTTAACGACGGTTCCCTTTACCCAGGAAGACACACTCGAATATTCAGTTCGGTAGATGAAAATAAATAAATATACTGTTTAATAAACGGGGCGTTTACTCAAATCGGAGTACTATTAAAAATAACATTTAAAGTGATAAAATCTATCGTATTAATAAATAAGAGAAATCCATTACTTCTTTAAATTATAGACTGTGAGGGGATCTACAGGTTTTACAACTCTAAAAGATCGTATCAGGTCTGAGAGTAATTAAGAAGTTCCGAAAGATGACATGTGCTGACATGTCTGCTATTATCCTGCGAATTATGAGTTGAGTACCGCAAAAATTGAGATACTCTCCAGAGATTTTATCAACGCTATTTAGATGACTTTCTGCTATCCATCCGATAACCCACACGTAGTCCTCCTAAAGACCAAAGTAATTAGCACCAAAGAGCACATACATTGCCACAATTTCACTGGACAGGCTACGTTATTCGACTTGACGAAAGCAGAATACACCAACAAATACTCTATGGAATTCGATTTCGGCTTATACCAAATGGTTTCACGAACTTTTAAAAGGACACAGAATATCTTGACTAAGGAAACCGCATGTGGTCGAAATAAGCGGAGGAGTATAATGCAAAAAGGTAAAATCTTACAGGAACAGGCAAGGAATTGGACAAAGAAATGGGACATCACTGATGCAGTAATTCATCTATGTGGTATGTATATATCTCCAATGCTGGTCACTATAGCTACAAGAGTCATAGATCTTTCGAAATTTTCGATCAGTACTGGAAATAACTTGCAGGATGTGGTAAAAGTCTGCCGAAACTGTTCCAGTATCACCCGTCATATGAAAGCCAACTAACAAGCTAAATCTACTTTACAAAACTGATCAGGTATTGTACAAAACAAAGAATGTCACATCTGTAACAAGCATTGCAAGTCACTTACTGGCTCCCGGAGCCAAAAACATTGAAGAAATTTGTCAGCAGTGGTCGTACACATTTAACGTGTCGACAGTCACCATCTCTCTTTCTGTGTACGCATGTCTGAACAGATTGGAATATTAATCATCTTTACTATTGAAAGCTAACGAATATTAATCCTGCCATCATTTCAACCACGCTTAATACAAAGAAAGGGTAGAAAATATATTGTGAACTCTTAAAAATTGTTTTGTACGTGATGGCAGTTCATAATTATGGGCGTGATCAGAAAGAAAATAAAATTTTCATTTTCAGTGCATTTCGAAACAAAAACCCCGAAAAGATTATTCTTCATCAGTTTGGAATCATTTTTAAGTTTCTGACAAATATATGCAAGTGCATAACATCACCTGCGCCTGCGCATCTACAAAGGAGCGTCCTTTGAGTTGTTCGAAGAGAATGCGTGTAGAATTAGTAAGACGTATCGCAATAAATTATGCCTCCTAATGAGTTTGGTCGATTTCTGATGATGAAACAAGTGATTTTAAAAGGGACACGTATACTCCTCCCATGTTTATTTTAGAGGAATAGAGGTATATCCCTTGCTTCCTGATTAGGATATGATTTAAAGATTCTATCTTCCATTGCTATAATGATTCATATGTATTAAATTTTTGGTGATCTGACTGATCGGTGGTTGCGACAATTTATTATGAGGGTACCGGGTTGGCCATCTTCTGGTTGCTGCTTATGACTGGTACAAAGGAGTTCAAATACTTAGGGAGCACTTAGATCAACAGTCACATTTGACAGATGGGAAATAGTGCCTATATTAATTGTAAGACCTGCCATCGAAGAGAAACTAAATTCGAAGTTATCAAGGGGAGATAATTTCATTTTTATGAACGGAATCGCTAAAAAGTGGCGAAAAAAGAAACGAAGCGTAAACTCGTCGAGTTCACCGTCCCAGGCTACACGTTCCTAGGTCCTGGCACAGACCTTAAAAGATTAAAATACTCGCCTGGCGTAAATAAGTTAGATCAAGCGGCAAAGGAACACGATTTGAATTACGCAAATCCGAATATATCGACTAAGGAAGCAGTTGAACAATTCCTCAGAGACACCAAGGGAACCGGATTCGTTGGCGGGCTTGCACGAGCGGCAATTAAGGCTAAGAGGGCACTTGGGCTGGAAGACTACTTCAGAGGCGATATTGACAGCTATTAACTCGATAGTACTGATAGTGTTGGTGATACTTGTCTTCAGCAAGACATGGACACTGGTGAAAGCAGTCAACAGAATTCGTCGGGCGGCGAAGACGGTAACGGATGGGCAGCAACTGTCATAGGACAAGTACTGCCAGAACCGAGAAGTAACTTCGTATCGGGGCATTTATAGTGCCAGTGTTTATTGCCATAGACGAGAGTGATAATTATTTTGCCCCTTTTTCTTAAAACAGTTCTTATCATGACAAATATTCGTTCTAATTTCTATTGTCTTGAATCTTTTCTCTTGAAACGATCGTATTCGCAAAACTAATGTAAATTCTTCTATTGCTACCAACGCATTATCTGTTCCAGGTTATCTTCCTCTTTTCCGAAAAGATTCTATCATACATATGCATGGTCTCGTTGTTCATATTCGGAAAGTTTCCCAATTTCACGGGAATTACCTTCTCTTGACTCAAACATGATTTTATGTGCTTTCGACTTCCATTTTGCATTTTGCTAGCTATCACTTTCCATTTTCGTTCCCATTCTCAGGACTAATATATTAAACAAAATTTCTGATAAATCAATCTAGGAATATTTTTGTTTTGTGATTTTCATTCTTATCACGTAAAGTGGCTTAAACATTCTAATGTTAGTGATTTTTGACGTTATTCACTTTCAAATTTTCATTGTTCAGTCTCTCAGTCAAATACTTGATTTCCTTTCTCGTGTCCTGAATAATTCTGTTACTTCTTCTTTAGTTGATTTAATCTTCATCTCCTAGTTCTTGTAGAGCATCCCAACTCTGTCCTCTTGGCAATATGGATAGCACTGTAATAAGTATTGATATTTTTGCCCCCCTATAATAAAGGAACCCCCTGTTCACAAGACATCTGTTACCAGCGTACTGATTGGGATCCATTTCGTGACTTTATTCAAGATGACCCTTGTACTGATATTCTTAACTTTCCTATTGTGGATTGTGCCACAATGTTTTCTTGGTTTAAATCCAGCATTTATACTTTTGTACCTTCTCACAAATAACAAGTGGAATCGCTATCTTCTCTAAACACCAGCCTGTTAAGACGCTATAGTCAATGGAAATCATTTTTCCGGGTGTACCAGCGCGATACTTCCGATCACAACAGACACTTATTTGTGACTGTTCGAAATAATTGTAAACTTGTTATCAAAGAAACTAGATTCGTGGTTTGGTGATAGAATGAGGGACCGTATAGCTTCCAACAAATTTGGTTCTGTGTTAAATAAGCGTAAGTTTTCTATCCCTCATTATTCACTCAGTTTTGAGGTCGTAACATCTGCTGATAAATTAGAATGTTTTGCTCGTAAATTCTATCTACTTTCTTGATTCATTTGCCACACTTTCCTCTTAGAACCGAGTCTCTATTGAGTGATATAACTCCGTTCATGGTTTCTGCTATCATTTCTGAACTGGATCCTAACAAAGCATGTGTACCTGCGATATTTCTTACGAAATGTCTCCGATTCTCTTTAAGCTCTACAATAAATGTATTTTCTGCTTCTTGCTTTCCTACTTGTTGGAAATCCTCTTCTGTAGTACCAATCTTTAAGTACTCAGGGGAACCATGTGACCATTCGAGCAGCCTATTAACATTTTACCTCTTTTGGGCAACGTACTATATGTTATAATTAACCCTGAATTAATTAAGCATCTCACACTACACTATCGTCTTTCAGATAAGCAATATGGCTTTCGCTTCTCTAGAGCCACTACTGATATATTAATGATTATTGATGGAAGTGTGTCAAGCTTTAAATAAGAATGATGAAGTTTGGGCTGTTTCTTTGGATATCTCCAAAGCATTTGGCTGGGTTTGGTATACTGGTCTTCTTCACAAGACTAAAAGTTATAGTATTTCTGGGTAATGTTTTGAACTGATTCGGTCTTATCAGACCTAGAAGTTATCTTTAATGGCTACTCTGTAAATTTTATTTAATGAATGCAGGTGTTCCGCAGGGCCCTATCCTTGGACCTACTTTGTTTGTAATGTTCTTGAATGACCTTCCTGATGTCATTATTTCTCAACTTGGTATCTATGCTGATGACACAAATAGTTGTTCCTGTCTTAATTGTGAGTCTAGTCGGTTCGATGAAGTCAAATTGGCAACTGATCTAATAACCTACAAGCTGTTGTTAAATGAGGCAAGGAGTGACTTGTAAATTTTTACGCCTTAAAAATGAAACTAAAAATGAATTAACCTTTTTTACCTTCCATCGGCATCAACGGTGATCATTCTCCCAGATAGCTCGCCAGATAGGGACGTATTTGAAGAATTTGATATAGCTAGTCGTATTACTAATAAAATAAATACCTTAAAATAGTTATTTTTTAAGTATTACTCAATTCTATTGTTTCCCCTGAACGTGAATCTCTGTAAATATGTCCTCCAATTTTTCGAATCAACGATTCAATCCTCTGAGATATTTTTTAGCTAATCTATTTCTTTGATAATACATTTAGCCGAAAGCTTCTTGAATCAACATATTGTTCAAATATTATAGAGTAGAAATTTCAACTCAAAATTTAGTTAATAATTATGTCATTCCGATTGGCTTATTGACCCTTGACCTATTTCCTTTTCTAAACAACCGCTGAAAATTTATCAGCATACAGATACTTTCCGTCGTTTACTATTAAAATTTTATGGAAAAAAGAAAGTCAGTGCTTTGTCTTATTTCTTTTCATATCACTAGAATTTTGGCAACGGTAATGATATTAGCTGATTTTTATGATGCCTGTTTTAGAAAACCAATTTTCATGTAACAAGTTGCATAAAACGCCGCTTACGGCAACGTCAGGTTGTAATACCGGTTTTCACGATCACCTAAATTTAAAAAAAAAAATTCGAGCCAAATCTGTACCTAAAATGGGTGACGGCTTGGTTGTGCAAGTGTGACGTCGTCCCCCGGTCGCAGCGCCAACTGTGACGTTCTATCCTGATCTACCACGGCGCCAGTTGTGACGTGGCCGTTCCAGGGTCCTATCCCGGTCACGACACCAGATGTGACGTCCCTAAACAGCACCAATTGTGACGTCTTCGCCGCGGCGCCAGCTGTTCGCTCCTCGCTGCTCCGTCCGGGTGTCGCTGCTCCAAACGTGACGTTCTAACCCTTTGGTGATTCGGGTAGGAATCTGGTTAGATTTGATATCAGCCTCGCCGTTCCCAACCTGCTTCCAACGCCTGGTTACCAAGGTAACTGCACTGATCTCCAGTCTGCCTACCCACGTTGTGAATTGATCTTAGACAGACGAGATCAAACAGGGGTTGGGGCCGTAATGCAAATTGAGTTCAACGGGGGTGATAACACACAAATATGCATAAAAGAAAAGAAAATGAAAACTCAAAAAGTTCAAAGTATCAAAGAAAAAGGTAACAAACTTTTTATGTCTAGTTGTTCGATACATAGGACTGCATCTACCTCCCGACCCGTTCTGTGGATTGTGGCACGTCGCTTTCGCTAGGCAAGTTTTAACGCTTCAAGTTGTCTGCTCTCTAAGAAATTTGTGTTTCGGTGTGTCTTTGGACGAAAGTCGAAAAACTTATTTCTGTGGTCTGGTTCTAAGTCGCTCTTCAAACTAATTGTTCTTGGTTGAAGAAGAGTCCAAAATTTTGCGTGAATCTTGGTCAGCTATCTTGAGGCGGCTTCAACACTGGGCACTCATCTCTGCCGTGCGGGACTGAATTAACTGTCTTCTGCCGGCCAGGGTCGAACGAACTCTTCTCTGCCCGCCTGGGTCGAACGAACTCTTCTCTGCCCGCCTGGGTCGAACGAATTCTTCTCTGCCCGCCTGGGTCGAACGAACTAATTTCTGTCTGGTGGGGCTTCGTTTTTATTGACGCCGACCAAAACCGGGGTGGGTCTGTTGTCGTCGGGGGTTCCTCGAAAATTCTAAATACATATCCACCTCTTTTATTTCTGGTTAGGATTTTCCACTTTTTCCATTTTTGGTAACTTTTTCTCACCCCACTTTCTCACCATGCTTCTGAGGGGCGTGAACTGCCCTCCCCAATTCTTCGTAGCGGCTTCTCATACTTACACTCCGGATAGGGGCGTCGACAGTTTTCTTCGTGCGTCACGTGACCACTCTCAGCCAATGAGGTCTTGGTCGGGTATCTTTCCTCCTCCTTCGTGCGTCATGTGATCACCACTTGGCAAATGACGTCTTAGTCGGGCGTGAACAACCCGCGGCTTTGTTTTGGAAAAGAAATATACCTTGCTTAACTAAAAAAAAAATTAATGATCTCTCCTCTTTCTTTTTTTTTTTCTTTCCTTCAAATCGCCGTTATCATGAACGGATAATGTGACAACTCTTTGTTCAACACGTGGCGTTTGTCAAGCAGTTTATCGGTAATGCGTTAGACGGCTGGATTTTCCGACATGGTCTAAGAAAGGAATGTTCTCCAAGTTCTCAGCCAGTCTGGCGTCTCCAAAGCAGAAATAAAAATATTTCATTTTCCTTCGGTTCATGTGTCTGATAACAAAATTTTATTAACGCAGGGCAAAAGTCTGTTTTGTCGAAAAAAAAAACTTAACCAGTGAAACTACTTGTGTGGGATTTTAATTTTCCATACCCAGCTAAGGCTCTAAGCTACACCTGTGTTTTGTTAATTATCAAAATCTAACGTTTTCAAGTGGACTTTCTTTGGTGACATCTCTTGATAACACAATTCCATTCGCGCGGACAGTGGAAATCGGTCAATGCTTGTTCGCAGGTGGCCTTTTAACCAATAGTTTAGATAACACCTCCCTATCCACTCAATCTCATTGTCATTGTAATAAAACGCCTTTCGACATTTGACACTTATCCAAAATAACCCTTTTCTTTCTTATTGTCTCTTAAGCCGTTTGTGTGTGTGTTCGCCTATGATCCGTCTCGCATTACTTTTTCCTTTTTCTCTTTCTTCTTTTTCTTTCTTTCAAATCGCCTGGATGCATGGCGCCACAATCCACTTGCAAAAAGAAAGAATTATTCTTAAAACCTAAAATACATTTCGGCCTTAAATAATCCTCAAATGGTTGATAAACCGTAAAAAAGCAAATCATATATCTATAAATATATCTTTTAAATCGCCTGGATGCATGGTGCCACACAAGTGGTGCAATAGATAATGGCTCGGAATTATTAATCAGAGACCCGAGATCGAATTACAGTTGAGTTCGATATATTCATGTATGTGCAAATACCTTTGGGAAAGGTCAACATCCACCTCTTCTGTCCCCATCTATGGGTTAATTAATAAGACTTGTATCTCAATAAAATAAAATTCATACAAACTAAAAATATTATCCGGCATTAAATAACCTACAAGTAGCTGATAAGCTGTACAAGACCAATCAATGAATCAATAAAACGTAATTCGCTAAATTATTTTACATTGGATAAAGTTACTCTGAATATCTAAAATAAATATTCCTATATTAGCAAAATCAAGTTTACTGTTGAAGTAATTATAAATTAAAATTAATATCCTTCGAAATTATTTGCTTCAACTGTTGAAACTTTTTAGATGGGGAACAAGCCATATGTTTGGGCAATTTAATGATTCTTTGTAATGAACTATTTGTAATTTACGAAAGATATGTGTGAATGATTTTCCTAAATCCTTTATATTGGGAAAAATCACCCTGACGAATAATTTTTTGGCATATTAAGTGACACTGCCATCCCCGTCGAAAGCTTTCGAGATATACAAAGCTACAGCCCAAGCTTCACTGTTCTTGATTTTGTAAGGGTTTATTAACACTGTCGCTTATTTAAAACTGAAACAAACAGGGTGTTTCAAAAGTAAAGCCTTTTTAATTAAATTTTATTTGAAAAAGTAAATTACGGTCGTTCAAGAAGATTAAGCATTGTCAGGCGAAAATATGTCATCCTATCGATATCGGCTCGACATTAAGATTTAACCATTCCCGAATGAGTTAACGATCCTGTTGAATGGAAATATTTTTATGGTTTCGAATTCTGTCAAAATTCACGTTGCGCCAACAAAACACCGTTAATTTTGTCGCACCTTGTATTTTGGATTGTAATAATCAGTCTTTTGTTTTGTTTTTTACTTTTTTTGTGAGTGAATATTGTATTGCTAATTTCTTGAAAAATAACAAGCCTTTTTTCTGTTATGTCTTACTATTAAGCCCATACTTGGGGGAAAATTATAGATAGATTATTTTCGTTTTTTGCTTTGATAAAGTCCACATTGGACGAAACGCGTCAGCAATTACCAGTTTTCCTATTGTCATTTTTATTCATAAATAGATTATAAGTTTTTCCAACGGTATTTGTGCGTAAGTGAATGGAACAAACTCGACTCTATTTCCAACTCACTTTCCGATTCTCATTCTGTGTGAACGTATGATAGAATACTGAAATTCTTTAATATTATTTGATAATTTAAATTTACTTCGATGACCATAGATAAGGGCTGTGCGAAATGTTTTCTGCTTAAGAGTGATTAGTAATCCGCACACCCCCTCTTCGTAACAGAATGTGACACAAGGACGGAGTTTAATGAGCAATATTGGAACGGCTCTTCGAAATACCAGATGTCTGTTCGGTTCTTTCCCATTTTGGAGACACCTCAGGCACAGAATAATAAGCACAGCCCCCCTAAGTAGAGTTAATGTCTGTGTGGATTCTGCCGTAAGGCCTAAGTTAATATTAATGTAAACTCCACCAGCTCATGCAGGAGAAATACTCATTTGGCCTAAGCGAAGCTGAGATGTAACACAAGGCCGAAAGAATGGGGACCATCAGTATGGACTGAAGTTATGTTGAAAAACCCAAGCAGCTGAAGAGTATATTCAACAACTTTTCCCCTTTTTTTAATCTTAATTTTCAACATGACTGATTCTTCATGCACAATGGACTCGCAAGTGGACATTTGGCTTTACATTGTAGATGTTTAATGTTTTATTTTTACATGGTCACTTCTGCCTTTTCTACCTATTATTTGCTGGTTACGTTACTAGTTCTTTAAAAAAAAATAATCATATAAGTTTCTAGTTTTCAAAGATATATAGATAAAAATCCCACGGATATATATATATATATATATATATATATATATATATATATATTTATTTTCAAATTTAAATATACGCGTATCGTATGAGTGATGTTATGCGCAGAACTGTTGTTACAGTGTTTGTCAACACTACGGACAAGTATTTTTAATATTTTTTTTTTTACTTTCTATTTTATTATCATTGCACACTTTGATAATTTTATACATGATTAAATACTCTTTTTCCGTTAAAGATATGTTATTTCATGAGGGTTGTTTCTTTTGCATGATAAATTTCGAATATTAATTCACCGTATATGATGTATTGTGTCTACTAATGTCATATGTATTTTGTTGTCAGTGAAAAAAATATTTTTAAAATTTTCGTGTCATTTGCAGAAGTCCAACTCCGATACCAATAATAAAACAACAGTAAATGCTTACATTTGCTTAGATATGTATGACACATTATGGGAAGTTAACTTGTCGCTTATTTAAACTTAGTTTACATATCGATAATTACATTAAAAATCCATATATAGCTAAATACTATACAGCAATCACCGCAAGACTCAAAACATTCGAAGTGCAATTCTTGCACTCAAAGAGATCACAAATAACCAAAACTTAGTACTGAAGAAATAAACCATTTTGTCAATAAATATATTAACACTTCGAGATTACTGTTATCTAGTGTAAGCGAGAGATGTTGAATTATGATCTCAAAAAACAATGAGAATTGGTGAATGCTGTGGCGGTGATGGTGTATTTCAAGCTCTGATAAATATGTGCCAATTTAATTTTCGAACGAGTTAAAAAATACAATGTTTTTTCTACTTTAAGGAACGTAAAAGCAAAAGAATATAGATTTTTTATGACATTCATAAGTCAAAGCATAATAACAAGATCAAAAAGACAACCTAAATAATTACGTGGCATATTCGTATTGGGACTGTTTTGTGATAGACGACAAAACTTAGTGAGAGGCCTCAAAATCTCGAGGGAAATTCTAACCGAAAAGGATCGCAGAATGTACATTAAATATTTTTAAAAAATCCCCTTTTCTGCTGGTCCCATAGCGGGTAATAGCTAATCTAGTTGAGAAACAAAAGAACCTCATTGGCACAATGATGCGATAGAATTCTCTTGTTGTCCTGTGCACGTAACGTGAGCATAAAGATCATCTACTCAGATATTTTTAGCTACACGGTGCATTCTGTATTGGAGTATTCAACCTGCGTGACTTCTAGCAAACACTTCTGTCACTTCTAAGATGTCACTAGAATTAAACATCAAGGCTATATGAGATACTCACATAGTTTCTCACTTGTTGTGTCCTTTATGCTTTGTACAAGCGACAATCACTCGATCAGTCCTGTAATCTTTGTTGAAAACATGTTCAGTTCAGGGCCATCAAGCGGTGTATTTGCGTTGAAATGGCTTGCAACGGAAAAGATTGGACTCTGGATGTAGCAATATGTTTAATCATAAGCAAAAATACCACTAATAAGAAATAAATAAATCACAAATGAATCACCAAGAAATATTAGTTACCAAAATTACGACAGAAGGATGGCAGATAATATTAGCATAATATATGCCAAAAATTAGTATATATGTTTCGTAAAATGGGAAAAGATAATTGAAGAGATACAAAAATCAAAATTGCAAACAAAAAGAAACAGAAGATTCCTTGACAAATTGGTCGGAAGAAACTGTGTTTTGATCATGAGTCTATGAGCTTTTTGTGCAGGAAGAGAGAGTGTTACATTATTTACATTTTTTCAGAAGGACATGTTTTAGTTTTGTAATGTATTTACGGTTTGGATGCGTGCGGTTTGCAAGACGCTTCTATTTTTCGATGTAATTATTCTGTCAGCGTTAATTTATTTTCTTCTTTTACTTTAGGAATTTGGTAATAATAATATTGTGGGGGCTACCAGAGAATATTTATATGCTGAAACCTTTGGATTTTATACCTTAGACATTCCCTGAATCACCAGAGTTTAATTTTGCCATCTGTGAGTCTATTGATAAACATGCACCAGGAAGATATATCGTAGTTGCTTTACGCAAGTGTATCCTTGAAAAGCATTGAGGGTTATATTTCTCCTATAGAGGGCGTGATGAACGAAATGAACTGAACTTTGAAGAGATTTAAAGGAAAGAGAATATCTAACTATATATATAGAGTGATGAGAGTATTGTAAATATGAATGCTTGAACTAGAAGCGAATATTGGTTTGGGCTGAAGAAAGGCATCCTCGATTTAGCAATATCGAATGCGCTAGTTGTATGCAAATAATATTCTAATATGTTTTATAGTACAAAAATAATTTGAACTTGTTTTGAGGTATCCTGGTTTTCAAATGAGCATCGACGTAAAATGTTCGATACGGGAGATTTAACGAAATATCCACTTCAGGTTAAGTTTCTGAACTATGCACTTATGTCACTACCGTAATTGTTAGCTTACAGTTTAGATAAAATACAAAAAGCTTGAAATAGAGCATTTAGTCTAAGGGATTTAAAATGTATTCTCACCGGGTTTTTTTCAAACTATGTAATGAGGTGATTCTGAGAGAATTAGATGTCCTAGTAGAATTCATTACTGGCAGCAAAGATTTTAACAGTATAAGATATGCAGATGACAAAAAGAACAACTGCACAAAGTAGTGAAGAAAAGTAAGAAAAAATGGCTAAACATTATTGTAAGAAGACAGAATACCTGGTTGTTAGCAAACAGACCAACCCAATATGTAAATTACCAATTGGAGATAAAAAAAAAAAAACTAAACAAGCAAAATAATTTTAATGTCTATGAAGTGTGTTAACAAAGAACGGAAAGTACGGCACTGAAACCCGATGGCGCATTGGGATAGTGAGGTATTGCTAAGCAAATTATTACGAAACAAGAAATTCTTTAGAAGCCAAGAAAAGAGTACGGATATTTTATGTAACATCAGGCCTCTTATATGATAGTGAATGCTGGACAATCTCTGCACATATGAAATAACAAATTTGGTTCTACTGATGATGCTTAGAATACCATGGGCGAAACATGTGAGCAACGATTTGCAGCGAAGTTGCAAAGAGCACATACTTAACATAAGAAAGAGATAGTTAAAATAAGCAAAGAGAACTTGAAAAAATTGATACACAGAAGACAGTTTGAAGGAAAGAAGGACAGTGTAAAACAACGCATTGCACACCTAGCGATCTTGATTAATAGATGGTTTAGGCGAAATAACATTCAATCATTAAGCAGTACCCTACAACGCGTAACAACTACCCTGGATACATGATAGCAGCCTCCACCTCGGATAGAAGAGTATAAGATATGTCTCAGTTTGTCTACCCTATAAGATGGACTTATCGGAAAATATACAAAAGAGCTGTGGTCCATATAACATCAGGACAAACCTCAGTAGTGGCTCAATAATACGCAGATATCTCTACCGAGTAAGACAAACCATAGAGGAGGACGTGACTAAGGACTGTGTGCACGCCATCCCGTGAAGCTCTGGCAAGAAATATAACGGAGAAACAAGCCGTCAGTTGAAATAAAAGTCGTAACATTAGGCACAGCAGATATAGAGGGAAAACGGAGATCGTCGCCCTCTGTGGGATGGAGGTGATGTAATAGACAGAACATCACTGGATAATACCTAGACTTAAAGAATCAGCGCATAAATCTCCTAAGTTCGCCATGCATAGGCACAGACAGGAATACAATATTGGAGCCAGCAATACAGAGACCAAGAGAATAACAATAACAAAGAATTGTAATAGGGGACTGGTAAAAACCCAATTACCGGGACATTCACTCCCTGATGTTCCCAATGACACACGGACAAAAGCGTTGTTTGAAGAAATCCAAAAAGTCACTTGACTGACAAGGAGTTGTGATTTCAATATCTGACTACAGCGGGGGCGCGGGGGTGTAAAAACTTATATTTTTAAACTGAAACTGAGAAAATCCAAAAAAGGCATGTCACATTGAATTAGAACAATCTACCACCGTTAACTAAAAGGGCCCGGTTTGAAATCCCAACGTATATCACCTGAAGAACACCAGAGCATGCAACGGCCGGAATGTCGTGAAATATGATAGTAAGGGTTAGGACAACAGTCCGAATGATGTAAATAGTTATAATACATCATCTCAGATGTACAGATAGATATACAAGGCGTGATGTGTAAATTCTCGCCATTTTAAATATTTGATTTCGCGCATGCGTGTTATTTTTATTTATTTTGTCCATTGCACAGTATCGTAGGATCAGTTTGCCAACGTCTCTGAGAAAGTGAGCACCATGCAATGACGCAATTCACTTCACCAGAAATTTGGAAACTACATGTTCTACTACTTTGGATTCGCGCCGGAAGCTCAAATACAAACATTTCAGTGCTTGGGTGTCAATCTGAGAACAGTGGAGAGGATTCGGAAAGAGTTGCATTAGTCTAATGGTGATTACAAAGGTTTTTGGATTGATCACTAGTAATGGCGACGTTATACCTCTATGATCAGTATTAAGCTGGTTAAACTTACCCGGAAGGTGCACCTTGGCGATGCAGGAACAAGTTAACTGTAGCCGATATTAACGTGAACAATAATTTGTTTTGGCTCGTTGCAGTTTATGCACCCAACGATCAGACGAAGTGTGTCTCCTTTTCTCGTCAGATGGGCGGTTACTGGTGGATCCGTTGCGCTTAGTCTTAATGGTGAACTAGAAAGCCATCCTGAACCCCAAGATAGACAGGAGACGGGGAACTAGCGGGAGGAAGGTTTAGAGAGATAAGCTTAGCTAGACCAATGTTTCTGGCAGAGGTCAATCCCTGATCATATTTCCAGGAGTGTGATCATGCTATTGAAAATGGTTGGCAGGATTTATATGATTATAGGCCTATAAATTAGCCAAATTCCTAAACTCTGTGTTTAGAAGAGATCCTGACGGAGCGTTTGCAGCTAGTTGCCGAGAGTTTGTTGGGACTCGAACAGACTTGTAGTGCAAAGGGGTGAATTCAGGACAACCTGCATCTGATCCACACAATCGTAGATGGTGTAAAAGACGACGAGCAATCCGTACCGATAAATTTTGATCAGTCCACAGGGTTGCATATGGCAGTACCTGATTGCTGCTCTGCAAGCCGTTGAATTTTCAACCAGACTTCTGCAAGTGGATCAGCCTCCTGTATCATTAGTACAGGTGAATGGAAAATGGCTAAGCGCTTTTGCGCTGTCACGGTCAGTTCGATAAGGTTACCCGCTCTCGTCCCTAATTTGACGTTGGAGCCACTTCTTCGCCGGCTAAGGGACAAGGCGTGCAGTTATCACGTTCTGACTGGATTCCTTGGGCATCAGCTCGGAATGAAGATTAGAAGTGATAGCCTTTGGTATCGACAGATTTCAATGAATGATTTGTATGAAAGGGGCCAGCGTTGATTCTTTTGTCTCCTTTGACGCAACGGGGCGTTTTCTTGTTGAACCCTACCCTGGTTAAGATAGATTCTCTTTATTTACTTAGTTTCTGTGAGTAAGTATTGTTCCCGGCGTTCTCCTTTGTTATGGCTCATGTTGAGATTTCCAAACTTCCCAGTTTGTTTTTGATCTCTCTTATTCATTTCGACTAGGTCAGCCTTAAATTTTTCTCAACCCTTTCATTCATTTTCACCCCCCCCCTCGCCGTTAGTGAGTGATCTTGATTTTGTCAACATGCAGAATAGAACGAACGCTCTTATTTTGTTGGGTGGACAGTTCCTACTAATATTTGTTATGTACAGTTGGAATGTTTTTTTTCATACCTTTGTTTTGTATTTGGGTTCATCCCCTTTCCCTTCATTTAATGATCATTAATATATATATATATATATATATATATATATATATGAAAGAAAAATAAGCCGAGACATTTGAATTATTTGTACATAATACAATTTTTTTATTTTATTTTATTGTAGGTTTCCTGTGAATATGTGGTATTGTGATATTTAGGAGTGAATGGTGATGGATGTATTCTTGTGGTGAATAAGCAAAATTGTAATGAATGACTGGGTCAGGGACCTGATTAGCTTAGGTCTAGGATATAAAGATCTTATTTTTTTTTTACTAGTAACGACTACTCATCGATCTCGCATACGTGTGTCATAATGTGTCATCCCCGTATTCTGAGAAGAAACGAATGACGCTGCTAGACGTGGCGCTTATGTTGATTTGGACGTTGCAGATGTAGGGAATGTTGCGATATGAACGCTATTCTCATCAGGCTCGTGTTGGATTCTTTCGGCAACAGCTAAAGATTAAGATCAGAACTGACAGAAAGCGTTTGGTATCGATAGATTTCAGCGAAAAGTCGGTGAAATTAGCAAGCTTGATTTATGTGAAATGGGCTAACATTGAGTTCATTTTTTAAGCTCACTTGATCGGTGGATTCTTGTGATCTCTCCCCCTGGTTAAGCTTGACACTATTTCTATTCCTAGTTAATGTGAATAAGTGTTGCTCCTGGCCTGTTCCCGACACTCTCTTTTGTTACGATCTATGTTAAGATTCCCAACCTCCCCAGTTAGTTTTCGGTCTCCTTTTTTTCATTTCAGCTGAGTCAGACTTTGATTGTCCCAATCCGCCATTTATTTTTACCCTTCTCGCTCCATTAGTGAGTGTGCCACTTGATTTTGTCAATCGGCAGAATACAGCGGCCATTCTGATTATTTTGAGGAATGGATGGATTTTACTAACATCTGCTTTATTTTAGCTTGTTTTTGTTTCAATTTTAGATAGTTTTCGGGGTTCATTCCCTCCCTTTCATTTCATTTTTATATATTTTTTTTATTTAGACATGTTGAGATTTTTATATCATGGAGTGTTTTTGTAGGTTCCCCCTGTGAATATATAGTATTGTGGTATACGTCCGACTGAATGGTGATGAATGAGTTTTTGTGGTAAATGGATCAATTGTATTGGATGAATGGTTCGTGATTGTGATTAAATAGGACTAGGATAGTTAGCAAAGACCACCCTCTCCCCCACTTCCTCTCGGCCATGTGCCAAAATGATTATACATTTACAATAATAAATAAAAGGATTTTTTCTGGGGTTGGTGGACGAATATGCTTTTCTGCTGTTGAGAAGTGAAGGCTGGATTTGTGACCCCATTTTGTCGTTTCAATGTTGCTTGTTGGACTGTTACAACGGACTATCGTTTGAACCGTGATTTGGCAACAAGTGTTGCGAACGAGAGACGGAAGGAACCTACTGCAGGCGTTTATTGTTACTGTAGGTTTTCAGTTTTTTTTTCTTTTCTTTACTACAACTATTTTCTTATTAATTTGGATGCTTCATTTATGAAAAAATGTCATAACTGAGATAATATAAAAATAAGATCATATAATGTAAAACTAATAAAACAATTTAAGAAATGTCAAATAATTGTTTTGAAAATTCATCTTTCATCGAAATTTTTTTTGTTTTCAAACAATATTATCCATATTCATAAAAACAATTAAAAGAATTTGAAATTAAATAATAACTTTGTTTTATTGGGTTTTGTATGCAGAGCTGATTTTCAGGTAGATCGGGTTCGGTAACAAAAAAACAAAAAAATATTTTGCTTTCCTCAAAGCCTTGTGCTTTTACCTGATATAATCGCTAAATTGTAGTGAATTTCTAGAGTTTTCATATAATTAGTTATGGGGTTATTAAATATAAAAACATAATATTTTTGCTATGACTTTAAAAAAAGACAAAATGTATAATTATTTCCCTCATTTGTGAATAGTTTCTGAAGAATTATTTTTATTTTTGCAATATTTTCCAAATTAATGTCTGTCATAAAAATACGCTAAAATTTGTTATATTATTTATGATTTCCACTGACACAAAGAGAAACAATTTTTTTTAATCAAAATTTAGAAGGTTCTAAAAAGAAAAAATCATTTAAAAAAATAATTAAAAATACTTTGTTCTTTCCTCTTAATAATAACAAACATTTTGACGATAAAATTTTGTTTTCGTCAAGTTTGGGGTCTTTTCATCATGTTACGCTCTTTTTTAGCGATCTCATAGAGGATGCTACATTAGAATAATCAAAACTCTATACTCGCAGCAAATCTTCTGCATACGGAAAAATGAGTTCGGCACACATACAAAAATACAAAAAGATTTAAAGATATGTATCCACTCATGTAACATATTCAGCCTATATAATGGGGCAATTCTGATAGAAGTGTAAATCCTACCAGGATTCATGATTGGCGGCCACGATCTTAACAACATAAGATAAGCAGATGACGAAGTGCTGATAGCAGCCATGAAAAGGAAACTGCAAAACTCCTGCAGAAGGTAGCGAAGCAGAGGAAGAAGTATGGATTAAGTAGAAACTATAAGAAAACAGAATGCATGATCATCACTAAAGAGATGAGTCCGAAATGCGACTTACACGTTGGAGACACTCTAATCAAGCAGGCACAGAAATTTAAACATCTGGAAACAGGACGAAGGTGCAACACAGAGATCCGATGGCGTACTGGAATGGCCGAAGACGCATTCTAAAAGCTAAGCCGAGTATTACGAGACAGGAAACTTTCGCTGGAAACAAAGAAAAGAATACTAAACTGTTAAGTGATAATTTTCCTCCTGTATAGCAGCGAATGGTAGTCAAAGATCAAGAGACTTGAAGCAACAGAAATATAATTCTACAGAAGGATACTATGAACCGAACATTTGAGCAAAGACGAGGTTTTGAAGAGAATGGAAACAAAGAAGAAACTTATATTTAACATCAGGAAGAGGCAGCTGAAATATCTGAGAAATATAATGGGAAAAGAGAGCTTGTAAAATCTGATACTTACAGGACTGATAATGGTAAAGAGGGACAGGGGAAAGCAACATGTGGCATAATGGGCTGGAGAAAGTGGAGGCAGGTCTGGGAGAGACCAAATTTAAAGACCTAAAAGAGACAGGAGGAAGTGGACAGCGATGATCGTTTACGTCTTGGATGATACAGCACATAGAAGAAGAAAGGACAGAAAGTGTTAACCAGCACTAGCATACTTCCGTTTGAACTTGTGCCACAATTTTTGTATCTTCAGTAATAAATATACGATGATACACGTTGTTCCACTTCAGTTGGTTAAAGCGGATTCTCCTTTGAAAATATATATTTACAAATTACAAAATTTTTAATCTAAGTCAAATGGATTTTTAATTTCTCTTTGGATACGGAAAGATTGACAGTTTTTTTTTTTAAATAAATCCCTTAACAGTAGAGGAATAAATTTATTTTTGAAAAAGAAATTTCGTTGAACAAAAATGTCTGTATTTATTGAAAAAAATATTTAAGGCTGAAGGTTTTCAATTTAATTTTTCCATAGGAAAAATCATATATTTTTTTTAGCATATTATGAGATAATAATATTATTTGTGTGTAAAGAATATGATACAGTGTCTATTCTAATATTTTTTCTTCAAAACACGGGAGTCAAAATTAACTATATCATTACTGATATCATTACTGATAAATTACTTAATAAACTAAAATTGCATATATATATATATATATATATATATATATATATATATATTTGAAATGATAATAAATATTTTTCCCAGTAAAACACATTTTGTTTTAAGCATTACGCCCCGAGCAAAGTGTGAAGCCACTAGGATGCAGATCAGGGCCAATTATATTACATATCTGTCTCTGGATCTTGTCAAGAACTCCGAGGTAAACAGAAGGTGCCCCAGACCAAATATGGCAGCAATACTCCATGCAAGGGCGAATGGTTGATTTGTATATTTGAAGTATCGATTCCGGGGAGAAAAATTTCCTTTCGCGGCACAGAGAGTCAACTTTCCTCGCGGTGGAAGAAGCAATTGACTCAATGTATTTGTTCCATCTCAGGTCAGCAGTCAACGTGAGACCGAGCAGACGCAGGGAGTTGCTCTCAAGAAGTTGACTATCAGACATTCTAATGGAGGACAGGGAAGGATATCTACGGTTATTAATAGAGAGTAGTTTAGTTTAGGCGTTAAAGCTGACCAGCCAATTCTTGCCACAGTTAACAACCGATTGGAGGTCTATTTCAAGACGCACGGCCAGGTTAGTTTTGTCACACGTGAATTTTCTGATTTATTGTAACATTTTTATAGAAAATGCACTAAGTATGTAAACATAAATTTCTCCTATTTAGTTAAAGGTGTTGTAAGTAATTTATTTGGTTGTTAGGTTAGAGAAAAACTTTAATTTCATTAAAAAATAATAAACATACAAAATTTAAAGTAAAAGTATAACAGACACTGCTACAAAAATCTTTTTTCTCAACTAAATATCCTGAATATCATTTTTTTTTTACAAACTTTACAAATTCGGCGTGTTGTGTTTGCTAGGTAAACTCATTACAAATGGATTCCCATACGGAATCGAAAACAATATGCGCGTACCAAATTTTTCACAACACTAATCACTAAAATTGTAGATCCAGAAACTCATGATTTCAGGTAGAGTTCAAAGTGCAATATATTGTATGATCGCATGTGTCCTTTTTTTATTTATATTCACAAATAACGTATCACATTCTCTATCATCACGACATTTAATTTTTCCTGGGTTTGCTCTTAATTTTCCTCTGTGAAATTTGCTAAAAGCGATTAGGGATGAGTTTCATGGTTTTAGATATCCTCTTTCTAACATTATCCACTCGTCATTTCCGGCAATAATTTATTTATCTCTTCCAATTTACTGTAATTTTGTCATACTTTGAATATTTTTCTTTTCATACAAAACTTCAACCAATAAATATCTCACGTAGAGTTACTGAATGAGCTGCTTAAGGGGATATGTTAGGAGATGAAGATTATGAGAATATCGAAGAAAGGTGGCGTTGACGTGGAAAGGTTTTAGTTTTCCCTTAAGCATTTTAGCTTTTCTTGTGAAAAGCTGTCTGAACTAAAAGTTATCTATATAATTCTAATACAGTTAAAATGGGTGATATGACTCTAAATTAGATAGAATAGCCTTAATAGATGAACATTTATAACTCGTCTCACTTTAGCTATGTTCTGATATTTTTAAAGCAAAAAAGAAGCGGGCTTGTCTTTTTTAAATAACTGTTTTGATCTTATTCTAGAAATAAATCTAATG
Organism: Acanthosepion pharaonis; assembly: GCA_903632075.3. NCBI lineage: Eukaryota > Metazoa > Mollusca > Cephalopoda > Sepiida > Sepiidae > Acanthosepion > Acanthosepion pharaonis. The sequence goes on along the minus strand of CAHIKZ030004977.1, from coordinate 419,392 downwards.
AACTTGGAAATATAACATAGGGCCTTATCTTGTACAACTACTTTGTAATTACACACAATCTATTTATCTGTAATTAAGTTTTCGCAATTATTTTCATTAGTCAGCATTCAACAAGTCAGGTAATTTTCTTTTAAATATTTTAGTTTCAATTAAACTCATCCCAGTCTTGAGTCAGAAGTGAGCGGAAGGCGACGCCAGTTTCTCATGATCTCGATATGCAATCATCGCAGATGACTGTATTGCGTGAAGTCTAAGTGAAGCAAATCGAAGGGATAGCGGAGAGAAGGGAATCAACTATGAATTATCTCCTCACGAAGACATCCGTGTCATTGGGGGATTTAAACCGAAAAACGTTTGTGATTTACTTTTTGAAGCTGTACTCGTAATTGATTAAATTGTTTCAAGCACAGAAACACGAATTCTCTTATGAACAAATGCAAACAGTAATTTCAATAAACTCTGTTTCTCTTTATCTCTCTTCCTCTCATTGACACAAAATCACACTCTTTCTCTCTCTCTCTCTCTCTCTCTCTCACACACAGACACAGACACACACAAAAATATATATATATATATATATATATATATATATATATATATATATATATATATATATATCCTTTAAATGTTATTTTAGGTGGATAACCGTATCTGAGCAGATGTTCCGTTTATTTATTAAATGGTATACTTATTTAATTTCCACTACCGACCTGAACATTCAAGAAATCTTATTAAAGTAAAATATATGCTCTCTGACAGGATTCAAACTTTCCCGCCGCCCCATTACGAGAAGGATTTAAATGAACTATTCAGATATTGCTCGATCGGCAAAGCTTCTTCATAGTCCAGTCGGTTAAAACACGTCAGATCTAACGACGGTTTCTTCTGCCCAGTAAGTTTCAAATTTGAAACCTACGGGAGAGCGCATGCTTTCGTTTCATATGATTTCAGCAAATATCACAAATAGCTTAATGCCCATATTGCATCAGGCTTAAACACAGGCGCATCTCGTACAGTCACCGAAGTAACACTGTATCTGGTCAGCACCTACATGTGTGACCGCTTTTGGCAATATCAGGTTGTGTAATGTATAACTTTTCGGAATTCAAAATCGGAGAACAAAGCTGTAATTTCAGTTTGGTTCTTTATATTCACTTTTTTTTAAGCGTTTCACCCCAAGCAAGGCGAGAAGCCACTAGGACACAATGGGGTTACAGAAAATTTGGAGCAAGATCAGATAGGAGTGATAGAAGAAAGGATGAGGAGAAGAGTAGTGAATAAATCAAGGCAACTGGAGATGTCGATAGACATTACATTTGAATAGCTGGAGATTATGGCTCTCAGGGAAACTGGAAGCGAGTTCCACAGGCGACAGGAGCGAGACATGAAGCTATTGGAGTAGAAGAGACGGCTACATTTAGGAGTTTCGACAGTGAAGGGGTGAATGCGGGATGCCAGCCTCGTAGGGCGCTTGAACTCATGAAGTCTGGGAACCAGCGAATGCAGCTCCTCGGAGCAATTGCCATGAAAGTATTTGTAAAACAGACAGAGAGGCGACGGCGCGTCTGTGAGAAAATGACTGTAGACGAGATGCCAGATCAGGGCCAATTATATTGCATATCCGCCTCTAGAGCCTATCAAGAACCCCGAGGCAAACAGAAGGGGCTCCAGACCATATATGGCAGCGCGCAAAAGAAAAAAAACAAAAACAAAACATGGGTAACGTATGAATCACCCATTCTCTCTTCAGCTATGGGTTAAATAGCACTATGATATGTGATTATATTGTGAAACTGTAACGCTACTAATCAAGTTGTAAATAACTATCGTTAATTCTGATTTTTATTAATCCATGCCAATAACTAAGCTCATTCATGTATGGAAACAAATGTATAACTGCAAAAGAGCAAGAAATATAATTAATTATTTAATCTGTTTACATTGTTCGGACTGTTGTTCTCGCCTTCGTTGCCATATTCACGATATTTCAACCAGAGTACGCTCCAACCTTCTTCAGGTGCTTGGAATTTCGAACTGAAGCCTTTATTTCATCCACCTGGGTAGATTTAGTTCCAAGTGTCATGCATTTTCCAGATATCTCAATATTTGTTATCTCCCTTTTACTCGACTCTCCAAATTTGTGTACATCTCAGCTGAAGCCGGATATTCAACTGCCGACTCATTGGGTCAAATCACTGGATTCAGTCAACGCTTTTATCTATTGGGTCATATGTCCTTGAGGGCATCGTGAATATGTCAATGGAGATGAGGACAACAGTCCTAACAATGTAAATACAATACTTCATCTCAGAAACATAAACAGAAATATGATGAAGTGGGTACAATGATTAAATGATAACACGAGGCCTAGATATTCGTTAACTTTTTAGTCACGTCAATATGTCATCACTTACTCTTGGCATCCAGTGTGAATGAGCGGTCTACGAAATCCCTTAACCGAACGTCGCCCCATACATTCTATCTCTGCAATGTGCAAGAGAAGTCCAAGGACATCTATGTCGATGGTTTATATAACCATGTATATTACAATTTTTTTCTACGCCTGCGAATCGTATTCAGGTGTGAAGTCAGGTGCTTTCCCACTCGGCAACCGGGACTGACCGACCAGTCAAAATTTGGTGCGACCGGCATCCTTAAAATCTAGTGTGAATTGGAATCAATGTCTCTTCCGCCATCATATTACATAAAATTACTTGTAAAGTATTTGAGCGAAAGGTGGAAATATATAACGGTATAATAATAAAAAAAAATATATCATGGTAAGATAAGAATCATATACTTTAAGAATGTTTAAAAATTATATTTTTTCAGAAAATTAAGAGTGATTGGCCGGAGAGGATGCAATAAACAAATATTTGTAGAATTGAGGTCTGCAAATATAAACAGAAAAAAAGTGAATATTAAGATGGGCAAGAGATACGAAAGAAACCAAAGTACCACCTTTAAAGCAACATCACAATGAGAAACATGTAATTTGGATAAAGTACACAAAAACTGATTTTACAAAAGCAGTTTATAGTTAACTTGGATGGGCCAGACTATAGGATCAGATACTAGATATTTCATGAATATATTTGAGAATCACGACTTGAATGTTTTGGTTAAGATTTTAAGCTGTGAAACTATAAGTCCTTTCAGAGGGGGTAATTATATAAAGATTTTATTCAGTTTTTTTTTTCCAGAGTATTTTGCTCCGCTGTGGTCACCACTCCACTCCATAACTTCAATGGATATAATATATTTGAACTGAAAATATTTGGTTGATATAGCATTTCTAAGCGTACAATATGTCAAAGATGTCAGATGCATCTTTTAATTGGTTCTTTAATATTTAAAACCACCTTGTCCTATTTTAGTGGCATTAAGGTAAAATCTGAAACTTGAAAAATGGGATCCAAATAAAATTTAAAAAAAAGATATGAGTAAATATTTATAAAATGGTCTTAATTTTCGTGTTTAACACAGAAACGTAACTTCAGTAGTTGGTCACTCTCAATAACTGAAATCAATTGATATTATTTTTAATTCAGGCTTACGTTGCTAGCATGTTGGAACTCTTATTCCCGTACGGTCATCGAAGTTAAGCAACGTCGAACCTGGTCAGTATCTACAATGAATGACTGCTTGAGAATACCAGGTCCTGTAAGTTTGGATGTGCGTGTTGTCTAATAGACACAATGGCTCCATATTGTTAATCGGACAGCCGAGTCCCAATTCCAGTTGGTTTCGTTATATTGACATGCGCAAATACCCTTGTCTTCTTCCCTAAGCTATGGGATAATTAGTAAGACTTGTCAATAAATTAGTATCTTCCTCTCAAGAAAAAAATCCAAGAAAAAACATTTCTGCCTTTAAATAACCTGCAGGGTTGATAAGCCGTTGGAAATGAATCAATTAAATCGTATTTTTTAATTCTGTTTAATTCGACATTATTTCTTATTAATATAAACGTTAGAAATTCCAACCACCTGAAGAAGGCCGGAGCGTACAACGGCCGAAACGTTGTGACAAATATGGCAACAAAGATGAGGACAATAGTCCGACTAATGTAAATACTGTATATAAACGTTATGTTTAGTAAAGATCAATACTATCCGCTAAGTTGGAACCTTAGTAAAATGAGAGCACTTAATTAACCAGAAGCGTCTTTTCCTAGTTGTAATTATACGGTCGCCCCTAAGCTGACTAAGGCGTGTGTTTAATGTATACCATTAAGCCAACACATTTAGGTAGTTTAGCTGTGAAGATATATCAGGCCTACAGTAACTATCTTAAATGGAGATGTCAACTCATCTCGAGTATAGTGTGACACTAGAACAGGTTGATCTTTTAACGTTTACTGAATCAACTTTGCACTCGGTGTAAAGGCTTGGGTTTATGTGATAAGTAATGACATCAAAAATTAGTCATAGCTTTTATCAATTCTTGAGCATTTAGTTTTAAAAGTAGTTTGAAAAATTCACGGAAATATATAATTTCCGCAAATTTTTGTTTACAAACTGATTTAGTAACTTTCCGATTTCAATAATAAATCCACATGAAGTTGATATTTTTTATTAGCTACAGTGAATGGAACATATATTCATACCAGAATTCTAATTCGGAATCACTACAAGCAAAATGTTTACTGTATTCCATAAAAGAAAACTAAAAATTGTGAAAGACTACAAAAAGGATAACCAAGAAATAAATAAGGTCGTACCCCATTTTAGCTCGTAATTAATAAAAAAAATAGATAAGTGTGTATAACACCATAATAATGCAGGACACAAATAATAAATCATGTTTTAAATTTGCATTGTTTATTGAAAATCACACTAGAACTACTACACTATATAACATATTACATAATAATATTGCTAAATTGTTCAGTATAATTTCGATTTGAAGTAAATGAATGTCTTATTTGATTGCACAAGGATTTAGTAATGTGCCTGTACCCCGCTTCTTGTTCATATACAACTCGTGGAGTTTCAATAGTTAATTTAACTGTTCTTTCCACGCCTTGCAAATGTGCAGGTAATTTCAGCAACTCCAACGTCTTTTATTCATTCCTCTTACAGTTAACTATTTGAAAATCTTTATGCGAGAGCAAGTTCACAAACTTTATTTTGTGAGAGGTAAATCAAATTTGACCACTGTCGTGCTTTAGATTTCAATGTATTTTTAAATCTTTTCTGTGGTGGTTTGTTAATTCTGAAACAAAAAATATATTTTTGTTGGGAAATTTACGCATACTGATTATATTTTCGTGGTGTAATTAAAATGAAAATTTAAAAAGGTTTTTAAATTGACATAGCTAATTGAGTATGAAAAAATATGTAATAGACATTTTTTTCTAGTCTCTTCACTCACCTCCAATTCATCTGACATTACCATTGAGAAAAGAATATTTTATGGAAGCAAGGTGAATGCATTGTGCTGCAATTATTTTAATGCAGCCTTTTTTTTATTTCGATCGACTGTTACTTTATTCTCTGGATTATATTGAAAATATACAGATGTTGGTTATGGAATTTATTATCTCTTTAACTTTAAAACCAACTACATAGATTTAAATTTTAATTTTCATACAGGCTTTCACTGATCACCCGAATTAAATACCAGCGCACCATTTTTGAAGCTAAACTTAATCTTAAAACTCAGTTCGTAAAAAAAACAGTAATGATTTGCAAAGATAAAATTTGTGTGATTATCTATGTTGTGAAACAGCAACTTTCAAATCGAGTGCAATACCACGGTCCCTAAAGCAACCTGCCCTAACATGACACTTCTATTTTCCTACTGGTTCGTTTAGTCTGCCTCCAACCACACAAAAACAAGTGCGCTTGTCTCGATGCCTGCTTCCACTCCGCTCAAGAATGAGGTTGTCTACTCCTATTTTCTCTAATTTCCCTCTCTCACTATCAACGGTGCTGGAGGTAAACGTTTCTCTGGGGCTAGCACTATCCGTCTGGTTATTCATGGATCCGAACAGTAGAGACTATTCACTCAGCAAATATATAATATTGGGGCTGCTATATTAGCATTTGGTTAATTGGATCCAGCCCATGCACAAGTCACCGGTGGGCATCTCAGTGTCGGGTAAATATATGTGTCTTGCTTTCCGATAGCTAATCCAAATAGGCTTTTTACATGTATAGCTTGAGATATTTCAGTTAAGACCCACACTTAACAGAATATGACCGAAATTATCACGCGATATAGCGATAAATAAAGATCACACATGTAAAATGTCGACTCCATGTTCTCCATCTCCTTCACTAACATAAACAACCTAAGGTCCAACAACCCGAATGTTGAACCACATCTTCAAGCGATCAGATTTACTTACAAGGGATAAAACTCTATTCTCCTATTCACATGTCACCGGTTTTTTGAACAGGGATAGGTTATCCTTTGTTTCCCGTTTCGGTTTGGGTTACCGGTTCCTTCTAAAGTCTTCTCCTTTTCCATTCCCAGCAGATCCTTGTGTCTTAATGGCATTATCGCCTTGCTTGGGATGAATTGATTAAAAATAAAACGTTTCTTGTGAAATTGTGGAGAAACAGAGATAGCCAGAATCCATGTCCGAACGTGATTGCATGAAGTACTAAGCGGTCATCTGCAAAAGTCGTTTTCCTGCCAGTTTCAGAGGCGAGATGATCAACAGATTTGTACTGTAAATTTGACAATTTTCTTCAAAACTAGATTTAACCAATTTACTCCAGTACAGAAATTTAAAATCCCCGGCTACTCGGCCCTACCTACAAAAGAATACCGCAAACTCGCTATGAGCCTACGGCTGATGCTTATATGAAGCATTCCAAACGAGGACCCAGAATTATTATTCATGTGCTTCTCGGTCATAGTTTGAAATTTGTCTTCTCTCTATATCGTCACAATGTTTAACGGAATAGCTAATATCCTCTTTGATCACCCTTGAATTACTATTTATATTTCTGTTGATTTAAATATTCATCATCAAAAATGTTTAGTACACTCTATCATAACCCAAGAAGGCAAATACTAACCGAACTTCTTCATAGCATACGAACTCACCCAGAAGGTCATGGATGAATTGATATAGCTGAGTTATGTACTAACTCCATAGATTTCATGTCAAATGTCCCAGTGAAGTTACCTATTTTGGACACTTCAAAAACTCACTGGTCAATGTTAAAAATATACCAGATGTCTTTTTTCATAGGATAATCTACGGACACACCAAATATGACTTGGATAGCTTCAGATTGTGCATTACCGAAACGCCTTGCTACAGCATTCATAATTAGTGTATTCAGAACAGCCTACTACATTAGCGGACTGGTTCTTTAAGGTATTGAAGAAATTGTCCTGCACAAAAGTTAGTATCAAAGGCCAGCTTTAGTTGATGTCTGAATGTGATGCGGAACAAGTTGTGCTTAAGGACATTAGCCTAGAACTAAACACACTCTTGACAAAATTGATTAACTGTTGTCTGAAAGAGAAATATTTTCTAGGTCTATAAAAGGTGTTAATATTAAGTTCAGTTTAAAAGATTGCGAGTAAGCGGTAACTCCCATCGTGATATCGGCCATCAGCCTTCTCTGTGTGATCAAATTTTTAAAGGTTATCATCATTATAATCAAGAGGTTTGTATATAGTCAAAACAGAAGCAGGCTTTTGAGCGACATTCTGTATGGGTTTCGCACATCTAGGTATACTGCTGATACCTCGAATGCCATTGACAAGGTGTTGCCTATGGCAGCTATACCATCTCTATAGCTATGGCATTTCGGTGCTAGTCTTCTCAATTATCATATGTCCTTCGTAAATGTTATCTGTCGCTCATGTGATCAAGGAAGGCGTATTCTACTATATTCAGCCCACGTCACTCTTATATATTACCGATCTGCCTAAGAAATTTCTCAAATCACTTGTGTGAGTATATATATATATATATGCAGATTATAACACGTTTTATGAATGCACCTCCATAAAACTGTCCAGAGATTAGCAGCTTAACTTTTCTTGGGTATTGGTCACACAGCTGAATGGAGGAGGAACTGGTTTATAACTTTCCATATCGACATAACAATCACAGAATACTCTAGGTTTTCTTCAGTCAGAACAAAGAGTCTTACTCTCAGTCAGGCTCATTCGTGAAATGTCTATTGGGATTAGCACCAGGCATCAAGTGGAACTCGTATATATAATCCATTGGTAAAACCGCCAGAGAAATAGTTTTGTACGGCTCCAGAGAGTACCTGACTATTTCTACCATGCCTTATTTTTCAACAGCCAGCTCTGAATAAAAATGGAGTATTTCTGCCATATCTAAGTTTCATAGTCTACAACCCCTTTTCCCAAGGAAGAAACTCTGCTAACCTCTCACTATTCTGTTGCTATTTTCATTACAGATGTTCTGACAAACTACAATATAATTTTTCCACAGTTCAACATTTCAAAAAAGGTAGAATCAGAAGACTTCATATTCCATTGATAAGGAATAACTTGCATTTAATAAAGCTTCTTCATCCGAAACATTGTAGGATTGATCTCTTGTTAATATTTTTGACCCAACAAAAAAAAAATAATAACCAATTTTTCAGATAATCAATAAGATAAAATCAAAAATTAATCCATAAAAGAGGTGAAATAATATCGTCAAGGGTATTTTTTGAGTAATTGAATACAACACAGCAAAAACACTTGCTCATTCCGAACCATGATTCATAAAAACACGGAAAAAGCTTAATCTTAATACAATTGGTCACCCATCTAGGTACTGACAAGCACATCTTTGCATAACTTCGGTGATAGTAAGGGAAACGATGTTTCAACGCGATAATGCTGTGAGACATGTCACCACTGTGTCCACCCTTACGACAACCTAATTTAATAAATTTCTATTTGATATTATATATTTCTATGATGAACAACAGTAAAAATATATATATATGATTAAAATCAACTAGACTAAAAGTCAAAAGTCGCATTAAAGAAAATGTGTTCTGTCGAAACTGTGTTCTTTTTATTCTTTAAAAAAAAATCGTTCAAAACGATCGTTTTAAACCATAATTGCTAAGTATTTGAGCCTTGATTTGCTAAGTATTTGAGCCTTGATTTACGCTCCAAAATTTAATGGCAAATCATTTCTCTTAGAATGCTAAACTATTCAGACGACCAAATTATAGTTAACTTATGTGTTTTTAATTTAAGCATTTACCAAAATACATAACATTGTCCATAATATGAAAAAGGAGGAAAACGATCCGTAACAAAAGTGAATAAAACATTTTTTGACTAAGCACACACACACACACACATATATATATATATATATATATATATATATTATATATTTTTGGATATGTAAAGAATCAATATTTAATACATGTTTCATTGAAGACAAAAAAGGTACTAATTATGGTTTTTTCATTTTTACGTTCGAGCAATTTTTCTGACACAGACAATCTGATTTTTTAATTTTTTTTGATTTATCTGAATATAAAAGAATTGCTTTTTTGTGTTTTAAAGAATTTTTTTGAAATGTTGTAGTAGGTAGGTACGTTTTCCAATTTTCCCATCTTATTCTTGTTGTAATTTTCTGTCTTTTAGTCTAGTTGTATTTGGATAGTTTAGTGCTGTTTGATCGTTTCTGTCGAAAATGAGAATATAATTTGACTGGTCCCTCAGTGGCACGTTATACGTTGTTGTTGTTTGCACTTACCTTGGCTTTATACATATAATATTCGTTTGTTGGCAGTTCTCTTGGAGTGGACATGTTTTATTTCTAATGTTCGTTGGTTGCGTTAATGCAGGTTGATACATTTGGCTGTGGCTTTTTATTATTTGTGTTATATTTTTTGTGCAGCTGCAAGTATTTTTCATTATTTTTCTTTGAATATTTTTGCTAAGCGACTTGTTGCAGGTAAGTGTTTTTATGGTAATTTTAGGAATGTCCTTCTTATATTTGTTTTGACGGTCTTGTTGCATGGTGTGGGCGTTTTCTTTTTATTGAAAATGACTATGTTTGATGAGTCTTCAGATAGCCTGCGATTGATTGATATAGGTATTTACTTGATGATTGAAGGTAAATGGTTGGAGGATGTGTGTACATAAATTTGGGTGTCATCATCTTTTTTTACGGTTCGTATGTATTTTTGTTCAGGTTGAGTTTGACGTCTAAGAAGTTTACTGTTCTTGTACCTGCATTATTTTCTGTTTCAAATTCAATTGTTTTTAGGGTGTTTACTATTTCTTTCCTAAATCTGTCTAATTTGGGGACATTGGGTTCTCTAATCATGATAAGTTCGTCATCCCTATATATGCCATAAACATAAGATTAGAAATAATTTCTAAATTCAGACGTGAAAGCAGATACATATTATCATAATTTATACCAAACGGATAAAAATTACCAATCAACATGTCTACATAAGCCACCATTGCCCTATGAACACGAAAAGAAAAACTACTGGCACCATAACACCATCATTTATTTTATAATTTAAACTACCATCATAAAAATTATAATTAATATTATTACCATTCCACCACCATTGCTACAATCACTTTTATCATTTTACCATAACTATTCTCTGCTACTATTGTTATTGCCATCACCCGCTCTCCCTCCATTACTACCGCACCCAAATTACCATTACCGCATCATTCCACAATTATGCTTCCCCCACCAGAAAAATTAATATCACTGCATAAATACCAATAAGTATTATAAATTGGATTTTCTAACATTTACATAAGCTTAGTCGCCAAAAGTAAGTAAATAACCGGCTCTAAAAGAATTAAACAAAACAGCATTAAAAAATTTAAAATTTAAAAATAATAACAAATTTACCTGCCACTGTCTTACACAGACCCCATCTTAAGAACCCACCCACTAAAAAACAGACGGATAGAAGATGCGTGAACGCAATCTGTGTGTGTGTGTGTGTGTGTGTGTGTGTGTGTGTGTGTGTGTGTGTGTGTGTGTGTGTGCAAGGGCGTGTGGTTTGCACTTAAATTTGATATTGTTGTATATCTTAAGCATCCTCAAGTCATAACCAACAGAATCATGACTATCCGTATGCCATTGCCAGGAAACGGATTCATGACATTAATCTCTGTCAATAGTGAGGAAATAAATGCTTTCTACGAAGACTTCCATTCAACGCTATCAAAAATTCCCCAGGCTAATAAAATTCTCCTTTTGGGTGATTATAATGAGTGGATTGCAACAAATCATGAAACGTGGGACCCTGTAGATCGTTTTGAACTTGATAAGGTAAACAGTAAAGGTGTGACACCTTCTCCAGCTCTGCGCAAACCTCAATCTTGTTATATGCAATAATTTCCTTCTAAAAAACAGATCCATAGGAGAACTTGGATTCACCCAAGCTTTCGCCATGGTCACATTATTGATTACATAATTTCATACTAGATGCTGAAATATTCACCGCAATGAGAAACCTATTAAAGAAGCTACTTGGAGAAGCGAGTGTGGTCTGACAGAAACATCAAATTTCACATCAAGGTGCAGGTTTATGAGTCATTCGTTTGATTGCCCTTATATACTCTTCAGAATCATGGACAAAATACAGACGTCATATTACCAGCCTTGAAAGCGTACCTCAAAAGTTTCTCAGAAGGATCGTGACTAATATCATGGCAGTCATTTGTACCTGACACATAAATTCTGGAGAAAGCTAATATCTTCAGTATTAAGATGGGCAGGTGCGCATGGATGACTTGGTATACAAGTTAATACGTGGGAAAATGAACGAGAGTTCAACAAGGTTGTAATAAGTGTGAAAAGGACAAAGAGGTACATGCTAAAATTAAATGCAATATTCGTAATTGTCATTCTCAAGTGCTACCTTCCACTATACCCTTGCAACATGTATGTAGTTTGTTTGGTACTGTTGTTATTTCAAGTGCAGGTCTTAAATGTCACATTAGGACTCAACAGGACATTGAAGGAAGCCCGCAATAAATGCTTGTGAATTCTTGTACACTCTGAATTAAAGTATGCCAGTCAACTTCTAGATTAACAAGGCCTGAAGGTTCGTGTTGATGTCAAATCTATTGGGCATGGGGATGTCCATTTCAGGTGCAACATTGGTGTAGAATCATGTAAATGTAAGTGTAATTTAAGAAGTCATCGGCGCACACATGGTCGGTCAGTCTGAAAGTTATACACAAAAAAAAAGTAAATTGATGTGGAGATGGTCTCGTTCCGTGAGAAGGAGACAATCTTTACATATATGTAAGTATATATATATATGCATATATATGAGTATATATATATATATATATATATATATATATATATGTGTGTGTGTGTGTGTGTGTGTGTGTGTGTGTGTGTGTGTGTGAAGAAATATAATATTAAGGTATGCTATATTTATGTGATAAAGCGCTCAATATCAGAGATAAAGCGTCTGTAAAAGTGAACATTAAAGTCAACACTTAGAGGCGACAGACTGCTTCATGCTAGACGCAATCGTCAGGTCTGACGTTTGCGTCTAGCATGAAAAACAGACTGTTGCCTCTAAGTGTTGACTTTAATGTTAATTTATATATATATATATATATATATATATATATATATATATATATATAAATGTATGTATATGTGGATATATATGGATATATATATATATATATATATATATATATATATATATAAGATTTATACATGTATATATATATATATATATGTGTGTGTGTGTATATATATGTATGCTTATATGTATATATATGTATATATGCATGAATATATCTATCTATATGTATACGTGTATACATATATATATATATATATATATATATATATGTATATATATTATTATATATGTAATCATATTTGTTTATATATATTTGTATATATATATACATGTATTTGTATATATATATATATATATATATATATATATATATATATATATATATATATATATATATATATTTGTATCTGTATATATTTGTATGTGTGTGTATAATATAGTTTTGATGCTTGTGTCTTTTTTATGATTTTTCATAGGATTGGTTAGAATTTCGTATCGACCTTTTAATTCTCTTCCCCCTTCTTTTGACCATGATTAGAATCTCAAACCTCGGTTCCTGTAAGCAATGTCTTCCCACGTCTTTCCTTTTCTCTGATTTGTTATTTGTGCTCTCCTTAATCTATTGTGATATGTTCGGTTTATGGCAACGTATCTTCACACTGAGTTTTGCTAATAGGACTTTTTCTGAAGGCTGTTCCTCACTGGTAAGCAGGAAGCCGAAATTTTGCTTAGCTTCTTTGCATGTTTCTCAGATCAGCATTATCGGTTTTCTTGCACTACACTCTTGCACGTGGATATGTTTCCCTCAATACACCTCGTGTAGGCAGCTCTGAGAGCACATTATGTTGTAGTCCGCGCTTGTTCAATTCTTCTCATGCCACATTTGATGACTGTCTGCTTCTATTACTTTAGGCTCTTTTCTTACCAACGTACTTCAAGATGACCATAAGAAACCCCAAATATAAGCCTAAATCTGCTTCACTCATTAACATTTCATTCTCCAACATCCTTTTTATTCGTACCAATTTCTGCAGTGTGGAATTGTTTCTTATTGGTAAGTCTCCTGACATATTTGCTCTATGCGAGACTAACATAAAGTCTTCAATCTCTTCCTCTGATTTCTCGATTCCTTAATACCTTACTCTCTTTAGAAAAGACTCTAATGTGGAAATGCTTGTAGTGATATCTGCGATCATTCGGTGAATTTAAAGCCCACAAATCATGCGGCTTAAACAGTTGGTAACTGACCTCGCTGGCTTCTTAACCCTTAAACTTTCAATCACTTAATTCCTCACGCAAGTAGTTGATTTTCCTCCGTGTTTCCCTAGTAAGCTGGACGATAACGCTTCGCTTCTCGATCTCTGTTTTCCCTCCATACCTGATTCCTTTTGCGCTACGCTACTCTACCGTTTTATTAACGCTGATCACGCGGTGGTATTTGTTAACATCGCCTTCCTCTCCCCCTCTAGACGTAAACCTCCTACTAACAGAATAGTACGTATAACGCGCAGTCTGTGACGCGTTACTTGTTTTCCTTTGAATGTGGTGTTTAATAATCCCATATAAATATGTGCATCCGAGGTCTCCTTCTATGTAAAAGTCGGCATCGTAGCTTTCATCCCAGCAAGAAAGTACCACGTTAAATTGATATTTGCCCTCGATGTTAAGGTTTTCTTCTTGGATATTATTATTATTATTTTCTACTCCACATTGAGCTCCCCCAAGATTAATATTCTCCTTGAAATTATCCCTACCAGTCACAATTTCGTAATATTTATATATTTATATACATTAAATTTCATAATAGAGAAATCCCAAATTGTCTCATGAGAATAAAGATTTCAACTCACGTCTATGCGTTAGAATTCAAATGGTGGACTTATATAATGTTAGAAACTTAAAATTAAATATTTGAAAAACAATATTTAAAAAAGGGTGCAGCCGTTGAAAATATAATAAGATATAGAGGTAACCAGATAAAATTCCGAGTCGTGGTAAAGGTAGGCGCATGTTGCTTGGCTTAAATGGAACACAACTATTTTTACACAAATTTGACCAAGATATTAATTCGAACACCCCAAGCATGATTTATGAAAAAAGAGACAGAGGGAAATTAAAGAAAGGCCAGAAAAATGGAAGTGAAAAAAAAAACAAAGTTAAAAACAAAATGAAATATATTTTTCCTTAAGAATTACCAAAATGCTGACAAATTTAATATAAAAAAAATTAACCATAATTATATATGTATATATATATTTAAATTAAAAAAAAATTGAAAAAATGAATAAAATATAATATGACAACATTAAAAATTGTTTTTAAATCATTAAAAACATAAAATATATATATATATATATATATATATATATATATATATATATATATATATATAATTTTGAATAAAAAAATAAAAAAAAATAAAATTTATAATTAAAATATAATTAAATATATAATATGTATATAATTAAAATTAAAATTTCTGTTATAAAAAATTGTTTTTTATTTTGAAAGATGTCCACTCAAATTATATATATATATATATATATATATATATATATATATATATATATATCTATATGTTATACAATATACTCTTTTGTATCTAAAAACACTATTTTTTTAAATAAAAACTAAAATACTTCTTTTCTTTAAGGGACTTTTATTCTTTGGATTATTTTTTATTTTCTAACCAGTTTTAAATAACTTTTTATTTTTTTCTTATATATTTTCACACACACACACACACACACACACACACACACACACACATATATATATATATATATATATATATATATATATATATATATAACTATATATCTATAAAAGGCAGGATGTGTGCGTGTGTGTAACCTATAGACGCCGGGTAATTTTCGACGGATTTACATGCACATGCTTCAAGTTATCGGGAAGGCCAAGACCGACTTTGCATTTCCCAACTCCCAACGGAAATAATCGATTTTTTCATGCTTCTACGGCAGTTTTCATGTAGTTTGAGGCAATTTTGTACTGGCAAGAGTGAGAGCCAATAGCTGGCAGCCACAAATAGGCAGGAAGATTATATTGGCCAACGTGAGAGCCAACAGCTGACTCACACGAATGTTAACTAGCATGCAAAAAAAATAGATAGCTCTATTCTTCACAAGTGGGTAAAATTTAAATCTGCATGGGACTTTACTCCAATTGGTTCATTCGCTTGCTTAAACTCAACGTTGATTCTCATTCTCTGGGTTAGGTGTGAAAAAGTATTTGTTGTTAACATTCTTTTTTCATTCGGTTTTTCCAGTTAAGAGACCTTTTTTAAAGCTGATCGTTTTGTGTTCATTTTGTTTAGTTCTTATTTCGTAACAGATTTAAGGTTTAGCTTAGAAAAAATTCGCAATGTGAATTTAGGCATGTAGCAACATCAGCACGGCAAAGGGCACTCCTTTAAATGCAAGGAAGGGCAAAAATATTTTAAGTCAAGAGATAGTGGTTGCTGTATGAGTCGTACGATTTTTTAATCAAGTACGGGCAACGCCGGGCCATGCTGCTAGTATGTATATATTAATAAGAGTAAGACAAGAAACAACCGACGTTCGAAATGCACTTAAAATGACATTCTGGAAAAACGAACTGCATACCGCAATGTCAGATCATATTTTAATCCTGAAACTTACAGCTTAATAATCTTCCTATCTAAGCCCTAATCGTGCAATTAAAATGGAAGATTAATATATATATATAGTGCTCTAGCTGTCTTTCTATTTTTAAATTGGACATTTTGTAAGAAAATTGTTTAAGTTATCATAAGCATTGCTATTCTTTGTTAAATGTTATATAATTTTATCAGAATGTTGAGAATTAATTAGCATGCACGGAAATAAATTAATCCTTTATTAAGCAGTCCTATTTCATGAACCTAAGTAGTTTTCCATTTCTTCTATTGTCATATTAGATGTGTGGCTGTTTTATGTCTTTCCTTATTACTCGGAAATAAATGCTGATCGCTAATGTTTCTAGAGTTTCATGAAGAGGAAAAATGTTATTCTTTCTATGTTCAAAAATTCTGGCTCTCGCCAAGCCTGGAACATTTCGACACTGAAATTCAATGGCGCATCAGGATAGTGAAATAAGCCTTACAAATTCTAAGCAAAGTATTCAGAAACAGGAAGATTTTCTTAGAAACAAAGAAAGGATTACTGGTCGTCCTGTATGGCAGTAAATGCTGGACATTATTCCAACAGATGAAGAGAAAACGTAACGCAACAGAAATGTGGATCTATAGAAGTATCCCGAGAATACAATGGACTGAATATGCGAGCACTGTCGAAGTTTTATGGAAAATGGAAACAAAACAGATACTTTATATATTGAATGAGAAAATGACAGTTGATATATCCCGGGAATAGAATGAGTAAGGAGAGCTTGGAAAATTTGATACGAGGATCGTTCAAGAGGTTCTAAACCTCACCCAGGTGCAGTTGAAGAAACAAAACAGATTTTCACTATTTTCAAAATAGACACGCTTAGCATCAATGCACTTGTTCCAGCGACACTTAAGCAGTACAATCCCATCACGGAAGAAGGTGACTCCTGGTCCTCGAAAAAAAAATTCCACAGCAAATATAATCTCATCATTCTTTCCAAAATGTCGACCACGCAGGTGGAATTTGAGTTTAGGAAACAGGAAGATGTCAGATGGAGATAAATCTGGTGAGTATAGTGGATGAGATAGAAATTCAGACTCATAGTTGGTTGCTTCAGCTTCTGCAACTTGAGCAGAGTGAACGGGAGCGTTATCCCCGAGCAAGAACACACTTGGCTTCAGCCTTCTCCTGTGTTTCGAATTGCTTGCTTGCTTCAGTTGCTTTAATTCTGATGCATAGTATTCGCCATTAATAGTTTTTTTCCCACTTTTCCAGGTAGTCAATCATGATTACACCTTCTAAATCCCAAAACCAGAAGCCGTCACCTTGCCAACAGATACTGCTTGGTTGAAATTCTTTATAGAACCAGTGTTTTAGTGTTCCTTAGAAAACCAATGTTTCCCCTATTTGCTTTGAATATTTGAGAACGTTTTAAAGAGGAAAAACCCATATTTCAACTTCAGTTACTAACCAGAACTAATATCTATCAATCTGTTGAACAGTAAGTCTAAATTAAATTTCTAATTTTATAAGAAGCGGCAGTGTGTTCAGCGATGGCTCTTCTTTCAGGGTGTATGGCGTAGAACTTTTTGAACGATCTTCATATTCCCAGGAATATTGAAGGCTGTATAAAACGAAGATTAAGCTAGCTAACGCGTATATGTAAATGGATTAAGAGAGGTAGCAAAAATACAAGACTTTATAAGAGCTACAAAGGACAGGAAATTGTGGTGATTCATGGTCGCTAGTGTCCTAAATGGACACGGCACATAGTATATATAAATATCAAAATAATTTAATCCTCAAGTTAAACTGTAAATCCTGTTTGTTGTTGTAATTTAAGCATTTTTCTGTATTAGTTTTATGTTGCATCAATAAATATGTTATACTTCGTGTAGATATTTCAAGATATTATATGGTGTTATGCATTTGACATGTATTTCTGTGGTTTATTTGCTTTTAAAATATTATTCTGGTCATTTTCCGTCCCTTTTCAGTTTACAGAATTTCATTGCTTTTAATTCGAATAGAGGAGATTTAGGTTCAGAGCTGTTACATTTTGACAACGAATTTTATGATTGTATATTGAATATAAATGCCTGCTTGATGCCTATCAAGTCTCCGCGTACATTGACACTTAGTGCTTTTATAGCTTAATGAGAATCCGATAACTATTGCACTAACAATGGCATTTGTTCGATTTTGTTTTATTTTAATGCCATTTGCCCCTACGTTTCTTCTCAATCGGGATCAGTGACATTTTTTTAGATTTTTCGGAAGGAAATAAATATGAATCTAATCAGATGATTACTTGTCATATGTTGGTTATTTTTTTCTACATAAGTCCCATTTATTTTTTGCATGTTGCTCTTACCTGGTGGTAAGCATCGAATAAATATTTACTTTTACTAGTCGTTCGTTTAAGCAGCGATAGTAGGTAACAGCTGACAATGAGACCTGACGTCTGATATAATTTGTACAGAGTACGTATGATACTAAGTCACATTTACCGATTTAGACTTCACAGATATAAATCGAATGACATTTTATAACGCATTTCTTATTGATCACGCTATATTTGTTTGTTTACTATATGATTTTCTGAATATTTAAATGAAATTGTATTATTAATCCTTGGTTGTTTCTTCTATGTAACGTGTCCCTTTAGGACGTGGGCGATCATGGCTCTCTATATCCTTGTTGCTCTTAGCAATGGTTGTCGTTTTACTGATACTCCAATTTCTTCTGCTATCGATTTACAAAAGCTCGAAATATTGGTTAACATTTTCTTAAATCCTACTCGTTAAATCTCCTACTCCTTCCATGCTATTTCAGCAGTCTACCGTTGAACTGAATCACAATGTCTTCAAGTATCCTCTTCATCTGTGTGGAAAAGTTGCAGCATTTTCTTGTATCTTATCTTTGTTTCTAACGATTTTTTTTATTTCTGAATCCTACTTTGTTTATCTTTTGGAAGGCATCTTTTACTGTTCCAAATTCACTTTGACTTTTTTCTGCTATCTATCAAAACAGTTTCCAGACATTTCAACTTATGGTTTGTTTGATTTTGATATCACTAATTCGTAAATTACATCTTCGGTTTTCCACTTGATGTCAAATATATATTCTGTCTTTTTACAATTGTTGCTTAATCTTTTCTTTTTTCTTTCTTTTATTAAAAAGAATTGAAGGCATTCTGCAGTTTGTTTGTGCTTAACGTCAATACAGTGTCATCTGAGCGTTTTATGTAAAGATTATGCCCAGCAATAATATACCCGAGTAGGAAACTTTAGATTTCTTTAGATCTCCTTGCTGTAAATGTTAAATAAATCCGGAGATCAGGCTCATTAAAATCTAAGATCTCTATCTATTTTGTGTACTCTTATAGAAATTCTTGATAAGTACTTTCATTTTTCTCTTTTATAACACACAGGCTCTTACAATATCTATACATACATACATGCATATATATATATATATATATATATATATATATATATATATATATATATATATATAATGTCTGGACTCACTGATAGCGTCAATGAAACTTTTCTTCACGTATGATATCAGTGCGGGATTTCATCACGCACATGTCACTTGTCAATCAACCCATCTGTTAAGACTGGCTTTCTCTCAATTTAAAGTACATTTTTCAGCGCGGAAAGTAAGTAATGTTTGTTTCAAAACATATTAAATAAACTTTATAATTTCTAATTTTCTTAAATTAATTTTTGAAAAAAATCAGTTATGACTTTTAAAATAATTTTAAACGGAGAATTTCTCTTTTGTAAACAAAAGTTAAAAAATGGCTGACGATCGATTCAAAAATACAAGTTTTTTAACGAAAATTTTGAACGTGCTAGAAATTATTGAAATATGTAAAAAAATAATCAAAAAATACTTTTATCTTTCCTCTTGATAATAACATAAAGATTAGAAGATAAAAAATATTTTCGTCAAGTTTAAGGCCTTTTTTTTACTCATGCTATAGTATTTTTATGGATTTCATGAACATACCTAATATAAGACTTAACAAACGCGCACAGTTTTGATTGATTGATTTTACGTCTTGTCAACCTTTTGCAGGTTATTTAAACATACATTTAGCTTAGATTGTAATTAATTTTAGAAATAATGATTTCCTCATACAAGTTTTAATAATTCAACCATATGTAGGAGGAGGAGATGTAAGAATACCGTTACCAACTGTATTTGCAAGTAAGTGAATATAACGAACATGACTGAAATTAGGACACGGTTCTCCGATTTTCAGGGACGAGCCATTGTACCACACCCACATCCAAGCTTATGGCACTAAATATCCCAAAGGGGTCAGCCACCAACACACACGCAGAGAAACGCGTGCGCGTCCCCATAGTAACCTCCATAGCGTTCTTTAGAACAACACTTTTTTTTTCTAGTGGAATAATATCTTGTTTAGCTTTACGAATAAAGATTTATCTATACTAATGTCCTTGTGGATTCTCTGAAATTTAGTAGATGACAGAAATTAGTAGTTTGTTTTTACCTGCTTGATTCTGATTTTGGTTTAATTATGTACTATAGAGTTACTTCCTCTATTTGCCACAAAAGCTTTCAGGGAAATTGTAACATTTTATTATGAGAAAGCATGATGTGATGGGAAATTTTCAAGTAATACTTATATATTATATAAAAACGCAAACCACGAACACACACACATGCATATATATATATATATATATATATATATATATATATATATATATATATATATATATATATACTTTTGTTTTTATAAAGGATTGCGTAACAATTCGTAATGTTGTTTTGGCAAAAGAAATTAATAAAATTTAATCGATGAAGAAGAATCCCAATTTAAATTGAAATAATATTAAGGATCATCTGATTTCTTGAGAAATAACGTCATGCGAGCGTTTATTGTCAGCATTCCTTTCATTGTCAATAAGAAATCTTAAAACAATTGATGTAATTTCCAATGTCGTTATATAAATTGTATCGGATGCATCGTTTTCTTTTCTTTCATATTCTTTGTTAAATCTTGTAATATTAACACTGATAATTTTCTCTTGTACATATAAAAGTACCGATAGATTTCGTTACAAATAGGCACTTTTCTCTTTTTCATTATAAAGCTTATTTCTTATTCCCATTTCTGTCATTGATATTTTACACACGCAAACAAAATTACATTCTGTGTTTGGATGTTAATTATTTGAAAGCGTTCACAATAAAATTAATCTATCATAATAATTTTAACCCCTTAATATCCACTATAAAATCCGCTATCATTTATAAAATTCACGATAAAATTCTATTGTTAATTATAAGTTTCTAAAAGACCCCGGTATCAATTTTTGGTTTCCACTTACCATGCATTAATGATCACTGTTCAAAAATGGAACGGTGTGTATTAACCTGAAATTGCAAAAAGAAATACGTAAAAGCAATGTATTTCAATCCTTCAAGACCACTTTCGATTTCTTTTTTGGACATGGTTGTTTCATTGAAAGGATATTAAATATGTGATACGCCCTCTCTTCTAGATGTGTTTTTTGCATTAATCCAAGTGAGTCACAGGTATCTATCCTTGCTTGGATATACGTTTAACCTTTTTCATCAAGGACATTCTTGGTATATATATATATATATATATATATATGTTTGCATACTGTTCTTGTTCTTCTAGCGTTCAATCTGTTTATTTTAATTATCCAATGGAACTTTCCTTATGTCTCACAGAAATCTCTCTCCGTTCCCGTTTCCATAATAACGTCTTCGATGATTATATTTTAATGATAAAACGCACATAACATATAACAATAAAACTTTGAAACACGTGTTGAAATTAATGGTAAGAATGTGTATTTTTCTTTTCGTGATGTCATTTACAATATTTGTTGTGTGTGTTGAATGTTCTCAGAGTTATTGTCTCTTTTTGTCTCTTTAAAGTTTGGGATTACTTGTTTATAATTGACCTGCGAATTTCGTGGTTTCGTCAACTTTGGATTTTCACGGAGCCAAGAAGATACGTATTGTCCAGCGTTGTACTTTTTACCACGACTTCTTTACTTGTGGTGCAAAGGTTGTTTTTATAACGATGAAATTTCAGATTTATGGCCCCCAAAAAATTGCAATATAAAATTATTTTCTGTCATTGAATAACGTGAAAAGATTAATAACCTTAAAAAAAGCAAAATTAATCAATGAAAATCTTTCAAAATCATTGCTTCTTATTTGCTAGTAATACAGTTTTTTAAATCATGAAGAAGTTAAAACTGATATTGAATATTTCAATGCATCGAGAACTGAAGAATTTTACATCTATGGGATCAACATTTTGTCAAATACATGAATATATGTTATCGATAATGAGGGAAAATATTATGATTAAATATATAAATTAAGAAAAAAAAAATGAATGTTTCTTTTCCATCTTCAAATACGGGACTTTAGGACTTAAGAAGATCCAAATTTTAAACTATCGTTGGTCGTATTTTAGAAGATTTTTCCTGGTATCAAATGATTTATTTTAAACTATCGTTGGGTCGTCCATTATATTTAATATAGAAGACGTTTTTGCTAAATAGATTTCTACCCCTACAAATTGGCTATTGGGCAACAGTTGAGACCAGAGGACTATGCACATTAGCTTAACTTCACACCTCAGATGGAAGCAATTTTTAGGCAAATGACAAACTCATTTAGTCAATGAGTGATGAAGCTCATTTTCATCCCAGTGGCATGGTGAATCAACAGAATTGCTTACAGTGGGGTCTGGAAAAACCGAGAGAGCCACACGAAAGACCACTGCACCGCCTAAAGGTGACGCAATAATTGAAAGAGTGGAGACCAACTTCCATGAACGCCTTCAGGAATGCATCAATGAAAACGGACAGCAAATAAGGCATGTTGTTTAGCACACATTTAATTTTGTCAAACGCTTATTCAATATGAACAGATTGATGTCAATAATTTTTTAAGCTAAAATTAATGACGTAAGTTTTTCAAAAACGTCCGTCCTCTTTGCCCTATACTTTACTTACAAGAAATAATATTTTGATAAATGGTGGCCATGAATACCTAACATCATCACTTACAGCAAGTATTTCTTTTTTACTGATGGCTTCAGAATTAGGATCTCCTTTGAATCGTTTAGTTATCAGAAGAACGATGATTATGCCATATTTGAACGGAGTTCATCTCGGTAATATCGCGAAAACCCACAAATAGTAGCCCTTTGTTAGCATGAGTTTCGGGGGCCAGTTTGTGAATTTCTTCATAACTCCGTGGCACCAAACATATGCAGAATACATTTGTGTTGAAAATAATGGTTAAGATTTTTGTCAGACATCAAGTCATCAAACAAAGAAATGAATTCGCGCGTCTGAGTGGTTAGACATTTTTTTCTATTGAAAAGGCATGAGATATACGGTTACGGAAAATCAAGGCGATAAATGGAAGTGAATGAGAATGAAAAGACTTTAATTAGGAGGAGAAAGGACAATAGAAGAACAGAATTCGAAATGACAGAAAATGGCGATTGGCGTTGCATTTACATTTTTCATGAACGTAGGTGGCAAGGAAGAAAGAAATGGGAAATGCCTTCCATAGTACGAGCAAAGAAACTATTAAAATATAACTTACAGCTATATTTAGCTATTTCAATTGTAAAATGATGAGATCTGTTTAAATTGCTTGCATCCATGAAGTCGAGGTACCAAGTTCGATAGTCATAATCAATTGTCATAAAAATATTAAAAGAAAATAGGAAATCACGCCAAATGGGTGGAAAAGTAGCTGATGTCCCAAACTGCAAAAAAAAGTTAGAATTCTGAAGGATTCTAACTGAGTCATTTACCTTATAATATATATATTTATATATATATATATATATATATATATATATATATATATATATATATATATATATATATATATATATATATAATGGTACCATGAACACCGAACTTTTAACTGATGGCTTCAGAACTAGAATTTCCTTTGCACGTCGTTTAGCTATCAGAGGTTTGCAGATGCTATGAACTCAAAATACGATGACTATATAACCGATGCCCAATCGTTCGCGTTTCGAACCAGGTTGAAGCAATCAGACGCCTAGCCAAACTGTAGAGCTGTGATATCCGGTTGAGCTCTCTCGAGAAAATTCTAAAACAGTGGCTCCTACTGCTATTAACGCATTGTTCTTCAACTGAATTGAGCTGTCCGGTATTTCGACGAAAATTTATATATATATATATATATATATATATATATATATATATATATATATTATTCAAAAATATGGTCACTTCGCAGGCTCTACTTTTGTATTGAGCACTGTTTTTTTTAAATAACAACAAAATACTAAAGAACTTTTCGATTATTTACATAACGTGTTCTTACCTAATTTTCTAGATATTTTCACACAAACGCACACACAAACACACACACACACACACATATATATATATATATATATATATATATATATATATTGTGTATTTAGGCAGTATTCTTTCAATTATGCATGTTTCATTAAAAACGACAGACAAGCTACGTTTTATTTAATTTTTCTTACGTTCGCACAAGACCTTTCTTTTTCGGACACTGAGTGTTTAGAAAGTGTCCAAATAGCTTTCGGCTATATTTTTAGCCATTTTCAAGGATGGGGTTATTTTTTCTTCACTTTAAACGAGTGTGTGTGTGTTATGTGTATGCTTTTAGTGTATTAAAATAGTTTTATTTTCCGAACACGTTTAGCGCATTGTGGCCTAGTTCGTAGTTAATATTTTTAAGAGTTGGCTTTTTCTTTTTTATTATTAGGGCTTCCATTATATAATCTTTTTTTCCAAGTAGATGAGGTTATTATATTTGTGTTTTCTACTAGTATGTTTCGAATGGAATCTGGTAGGTTTGTGTCTGTGTTTAAATGGGTTCTAACGGAGCTCTTGTCAGATAGGTGTAACGTAAGGCGTCTGGATAGGCATGTAGTTGTGTGACCGATGTAATTATTTAGTTCCTTAAGGGGCATTTGAACTCATAGATAATATTCGTTGGTTGTAATTTTGATTTTTCTGGTGTGTTGTTGTTTTTGAAGATTAGGTTAGCAATCATAATTTTTTTTTATACAGAAACAAAATGAATCAGTTATGCAATATGTTTACAGATTAAGGGAAGCTAGCAGGTTCTGCGAATTTGAGAAGTCTGGAATTCAGAATTTGACTACTGAGGATGAATTACAATTGACTGAAGTTATTACTGATGCATTTCACATATATAAGAACATTACAATTGAATAGTTTTTCTCTAACTGCATATGTGGTATTTATATAACAGCTGGAACTGATAACAAAATATAATTCTACTAAGGACAATGTTGAAACTTACGGTATAAAAAAGAACGCAAGAGATGCAAATACTGTAACAATGAGCATGAAACTGACAAAAAAATTGCCCCGCCTTTAGAATCATGTGAAATAACTGCCGAAGAAAAAAGAATTTTCAGCCTGTATGCAAAGTTGAAAAGAATCTAGACAGCGTAGTTCACTTTAATATCAGTAACAGTCCTGAAATAAAATTTAGCTGCAGGAGAAACAGCTCCCGAATATAAAAACTCATGAACACTAAAGTAACTATCTTCGGGATTTTTCGTCTTTCAAACTGGTGTCATGAACTTTCCACACTGAAGCTAGAGGGGCTGTGAACAGTACACACATAAGATACACAACTAATGAAGTTCGCACTATAACATATTCAAGAACATTTCACCGTGTAAACAATTTACTTCTAACAAAGGATATTCTTGTTTTAAACTTTCCTTTTGTTTTTTTGTCTAATAAGTATAATCTTGCATTGCAAACAAATCAATTGGTCTGTTATTTTGTGCATATACTTTTCAGCACCATTATTTCATGTGCTACAAAATATTTCCGTAAGAAATTTTATGCACTTAATTATTGAAGTAGCTAATCACTAAAACAGTACGGAAAAAGAGAAAAAAAAACTCATGGCGTTTTATCAATACAAAAACCTAAGGAAAAGTATACTTTTGAAAAAATTAAATTAAATGGCATGACGTGTGCAATACAAGTGGTTACAGGGAGTGAAGTTAATCTGATCCCAAGAATTTTGGGGAAGAAATGTGTAAACTGACATTGAGATAACTTGATGGTTCTATTATAAAAAAATTGAGGTACTTCAATGGAACCTTCGAAACCTGTGACCGGTTTGAAATTATTCCCATTAAAGTAGTGGAATGTAAAAAAGTTCATGGACTAATAGGTGTAGATGTTCTAAAGGTGCATACGTCGACATTAATCAGTAACATAAAATCAGAAAAAGTAAAATCTGTAGGCTTAAACGGGTATAACGTGATTATACAATTAAATGAAAATAGTACTCCTTCTTATTTTCAATCCCGGAAATTTGCTATTTGCCTTCTACCCTTGGAAGTTGCTAAGTTAAGGAAAATGGTGGAGGATGGAACTTCACAGCATGTTCCTACAGGTTGCATTAAATAAGCCTCTCCCATTGTAGTCTTGCGAAATGCAGGTAAGGATTTAAGAATATGTGGTGATTTTAAAATAGGCGTAAATATTTTCGTATTCTTTTCCTATTCCCTAGAAACCGCTATCCACAAATTATCGGGAATGAAATTGTTTTGTAAAACTGATTTAAAATCGGCCTACAATCTCATATAAATTAAAGGAAATTACCACAATAAACACCCAAAGGATTATGAAACGAGAATGCCTTTTGGTGTAAGAATGCAATGGAAAAAGGTTTTAACCAACAAAATAAGTGATATGATTATTTATCAAGATGATATCTGTGTTGCTGATACCTCTAAAAACGAATTAAGACAAAACCGACATGTGTTAAACAAGTTAAAAATTCGAGAATGACAATAAAGACACATGGGAATTTGATTGTGATATTTAGGGTACCAAATTTCAAAGGATCACATTGAACCGGATCCAATGTTGATTAAGAAAATTTCAGAGGTATCTATAACTACTTATAAAAAAAAAGAATTAGTATCCTTTTTAGGATTGGCTAATTTTTATAATAGAGGCACAATAAAATACAGCGATTTAGTAGAACTATTTGCTTAACTCCTGAAAGAGAATAATGAGTTTAAATTGGCTGGAAGGAAAAGCTTAGTTTTCAAGAATTTAAAAGCGATAGTCGCAAAATAAAAACATTCTAAATATGTCTGATCCCAGAAGGGTTTACGTTAACTATGAATGTGTTCCAGAGAATGGCCAATGTCTCTTTTTCAGAAAATTGAATAATTTATTTCTGCTGACGACATTCCTCATGAAAGATGCATTATTGAATTTTCTTCTTGCGATAATTCACTGTACAGAAAGCTATCACCACGTACGGGATGATTTCAAGGAGCAGAAAGAAGTGAGAAAAAAGAAGAAAGGTTGGTACGTAGCGGAAAACGTTCCTGGTATTTTTAAGCCAATCTTCTTGGGCATATATATTTCTCTGAGATATGGCGCCATGGCTTTCAGCTTCACATGTTATAGGCCCACTAGTTTTTGATGCACTGAAAACATATGGTATTGATATCATTCCTTCATTTAAAAATGCGAGTATAGAAAGGGGTTTATTGGATTGTCTATTATGGTTCATTATTGGTTTATAATATTATCTATGGGAGATGCTGAAAGGACAAAACTGAAAAATGCTTTGAGACATTGTTTTTTTTTTTATTTTATTCATGAATACTGATGCAAATAACCCTAAACAACTATGGAATCGATTTAAGAATTCAGTCGTTCTTCAAGGAGATCGAACAGAAAAACAGCACAAATATAATGACTGACAAAATATATCACGATCAAGGTCTTTTGTGCCTCCCATAGAAACTTAAGAATGCGTTGTAGAGTAGTTTCACAGTGGAGGCTTGTATTTCACTAAATCGGTCCTAGAATACGTTCGACGTACAAAACGTACAAAACGTTAGGAACTTGATATAATAGATAATGACGCAGAGAAATCTAGTCGTGGTCGCTGATACTTTTAGTATCCGACTAACGGTCGTCCGACATCGACTGACTGACCATCTCACTGAGTGACTTAGCGACTGCTACTACTCCTACTTATTATAGGTTGGAGAATAGGTGTGTCCACTATAACAGAATGAAAATCAATCCATCGAAGTTTTGGAATTGCCAAATTGAAGAGCAATACTGTTACATGTAGAGATTGGAAATCCAGAATTAATGCATGAATTGCAATAAAGAACATTTTGTGAGCGAAAAAAATGAGCCACTATTCAATTCAGAACAACAGAAAGTATATGGCCCTGTTTGTGATCATCTGGATAATAATATTGTTGTACCACTTGGTACAGGAATGACATCTTTAACAAATTTGGTTCTGGAAAAAGTTAGGGTGTAAGCAATGTTGCAATGTTGACGGTGTCTTGATTTATGTTCACCTGTAGTAGTACCAGTTAGCTTTTTGTAGAATGTTTTCTGATTTGTTCTCTGTTAAGTTTTATTTCTGTAATCAAGTAGAATATTTTTACTATGTTGATGCCTTGTTTTTATGTTCAACTATAACATCAACTTGATTTTTTTGATTTAATATAGTTTGTTAACTTGAAACATTACATGCTTAAAAATTTCTGAATAATCCTTGCTTAAATAGACATGTATCTAAAGTACCCTTACGTATTATTTTTGTCAAGTGTGGTATCTAATAATGATGCCCACTTGAAATCATTTTAACGGCTCCAAAGATAATTCCAAACAATCGATTGACAATGAACTGAGATTAAATCGGTTGAGGTTAGTTAAATGGCCACGGATATATTTCCAGTGGAATCATTAATTTGATAGTAGCATCTCCAGTGTATTTAGTGGTAGAATTAAGACGAATGGCAATGATAATGTACATCCTTTAATTTCTACTGTCAAACAATAATCTTTATTTTTCTTATGTTCCCTGATATATATGCGTTTGCGGAAGCTACGTGTAAAACATTTACCTGATAGCTTTGTTTATTTGAAGCATGATCCACTCCTATATTTTTGACAACATATATTAGTTTTCAAACACCTGAATAAAGGATATTTCCCCTAATGTCAATTGAACATGCAATAAAATGAACTGCATGTGTCGATACTGGAGTTCCTCTAACAGAAAGGAAACGACTGGCAATAAATTTTCATTATAGGCTGATATACGGACATATGCCATTATAAAAGACAATTTCGATGTCTACCCTGACACCTAGAAAATGCTAATTGCAACCAATGCAATGAGTAATCTTCCTTGCAAATAAACAGACTAATAAATCTCAGGAATAATAAATGTATCCATAACGTTCTTAAACTATAATTTGTGCAATAATGAGTACGACGTCCTCGGTTTGAATTTGACTGAGGCGCACTGATATCAGAATCAAGTATAAATGACTAATATTTACATTATACTCAATTATAAATAAGAAAATATCACCTGTTTACGAAGAAAGTAAAGATTTGTAAATTGATGAGGATGATAATAATAATAATAATAATAATAATAATAATAATAATAATAATAATAATAATAATAATAATAGCAGAAGCAGCAGCAGCTATCAAAATACAAAGAATCTAAAAAATGTGGCACATAAAGACATCAGTAATTCCAGTTGTTTTTGGGGAGGTGGAATTGAACAGAAAAGCTTCTGAAAGACTAATAGAAAGAATCTCCGGTTACCCATGCCTTAAAAAATAGTAAAATTCTTACGTGTACTAACGCCTTACAATGAACATTACAATATAAAATATGTTTATGTGTGTTTTTTAATTTTTTTTTTACACCACCAGAAAAATACCTGTGTGTAGTGCAGCTGGTCACCGAAAATGAATGATGTTTTAACCTCTCCAAAACCTACTTGTGTATAGTGCGACCCGCTGATTTGTGAAAAAAAATCATCAAAAAATCCTGGGACAATACTCTAGTATATACGGCAATATATTTTGTTAATATTTTTTAGGCATATCACCTCAAGTAAGACGTGAATGCCACTAGCACGCAGGGGTTTACAGACAGTGAAAACGGGTGTGAAGAGGATATTTGAGGAAAGGATAAAGAGAAGGACAGAGATCAGAATCATTGCATCGAAAGATGTTGATTGACATTGCATTTGAATATTGATTATAGCTATCAAGGTAGCAAGTAAGTAGAAGCTAGTTACACTGATGGGAAGTGCGAGATAAAAAACTGTTGGTGAAGAAGAGGCGTTTTATATTTAACTGTTTTTACAGTGACAGGGTGGGACCGAAATGCCAACGCTTAAATTCATGCAGTTTGGAAACCAGTGAAAGTAGCTTGAGGAAAGATTTGAGGAAAGGTATTACCAGGAGCTTGGATGACAGCACCTTAAACTGGAAATGAGAGACATGTGGTCGTATCCTTCTGGTAAGCTGGGTATGTTAATAATTTGAAATCACATGAGAGACGACTTCACACTGTGTTACCTCCAAAACCCAGTGATACTACATGTGTGATCTGCTGGGAAGTATGTGGATCCACATCTGGATAGAAGAGGCATATGGTGGTGCCCTACCATAGCAACACCAGATTAACCCTGTGAAGTATCTGGAGGACATCTGTCATCTCTGCTATAGGCTTTGCAAATCAGCTCTGGTTTAAGACATTTGAGAGGAAACAATTATCTAGATTAAATGTAGGTGCTGATGGGCAAAACGGCAGTCATCTTTGAAGATGGGACAATATATATATTCTATTACGAACCCCCCCATTTCCTTCCTTCCTTCTTTATCTCTAACCTTATCGATAGCGAAGGTAAAGGAGGGTCGTAATTTGTGTTATTTTGCTTTTTGTTTTAACATTTTACATTTTTTTTTTTTGTAAAATATATTTCTTCCCCAAGGGTCTCTTTCCGATTGATCAGACACGGCCGAAGGGAATCGATTAAGGAACAAACACGATAGGCGACAAACAACAATGGAGACAGGAAATATAAATTTATGAACAAACATGGAATCGTGGAAAAGATAAAAATAAAAAAAAAATCCGCCAAAACAAAAATGACTGTATGTCAAGAAGAAACATTTAAACAATGTGGACAAAATATTGGGAGGAGAGCGTCCTCTAAGAAAGGTAAAAAAAAAATGCGTATGGCCTTGTGCCATACTGCCACGAATTTATAAAACATGTGCTTTACCTGCACGGATTCACAAAACATCAACATTTTAAGACAATGTGGAAAGAAACATATAATAAAAGATTTCATGCTAAATTTGCATGAAAGTACAAATACGAAAAAGAGGTACATTTAAACAAAACGGGGTAGAAGAAAAATAATAAAATTAACTCCTTTGATAAACTTAGGTCCTTTTTCACTAACAGTGTCTCTTAGTCTTATCTTTTTCTTTTTCCTTTTCAATTTCTTTTTATCAGGGTCTCTTTTTGAGTTATTCTCTTCCTCTTTCTTTTCGTCGTCTAGGGGATCGGCTGACGATGAAGCAGAAAATACGTTCTCTCTCTCTTTCGTCTTGTTATAACAGCATTCTCGCTCGAGATGATCTATTCTTTCTTTCTTTCTTTCTTTTCCCCTTCGTCCTTCGTTTAAGGGCTTGTTGAATCTGCTTTCTTTCTCCTCGATATATTGGCGTTCCGCGTACGTCGTCAAGCGGGTCCATCTATCCAACTCGGAGACCAATTCTCCTCGCACTTTTTGCGAACACATCTTCTCGGCCCACAGGCCTGCACGAAGACTAACTTTTTCGTTTCCCTATTCGTTTCTGTTTTCTTCTTGTCACGGGGTCAATTTTCAAAAATACTAACTTTTTCCCATTATGGGTGAGATGGGGTCATCGACTCCCTCTCTCATCTTCAGGGTCAGAGAAAGTTTAGTTTAAAGTGATTCAACTTCTCCCCACCGGAACTTATCCGCGTAGATCATGCTGTCAACACCTTGACCCAAAGAGAAGGAAAGGGGACACTCTGGTAAATCATTGACGCCACGAATTCTAGGTATCTCTTTGGGTTTAGTATCTTTACAATTCCTGCAAGCCCTGGGCTCTTTATTTTAGAATGCTTCTAAAATACAAGCAATGGTATATTTTTTTATAACAAATTTAGATCAGGGTTCGTAACAATATATATATATATATATATATATATATATATATATATATATATATATATATACATTTGCATATAAAAATGTATGTATGCATGTATGTATATAAGTGTACGTATGTATATATATATATATATATGTATATTTATATGTATGCATATATACATGTATGCATGTTTATATATATATGTATGTATGCATATATATGTAAGTATGCATATATATATATGTATGTATAGATATACATACAAATATACGCATATATGTATGTATATATATATATATATATATGTATATATGTTAATATATTTATACCTATGCATGTATATATATATATATATTTGTATGTACGCATATATATACATATATATATATACATATATATATATACACATAAATATATATATATATATAAATATATATATATATACACATATATATATATATATATATATATATACATACATATATATACATACATACATATATATATATATATATATATATATATATATATATATATATATATATATATATATATATATGGATGTATGTATATCGTTGCCAAGTGTTTAGAACGTTCACTTTCTGACCATGAGACCCGGGTGAGAATTGGTTTGTCAGGAATTAGACTTCCTGATAATATCTGTCTGGGAGGGTCGATCCCAGCGTGCGGCTAGTTTGGAAAGTGCCTAAAAACCATATTAAGTATTGATCCAAACCTTGTCAGTGAAATACGGTGCGCAGAACCATTGGGACCATCGATAGGTCTGCTAGCAAGAAGTCAAATCCAACGTGACCGTGGGTTTGAGTGTATTGGCCTTGTTTAGATTGTGATCACACAACATAAAACGCTCTCTCCCAGAGACTGTAAATGAGGTCTGCTCAGCATAAATGCAGTATAAACCACCTTTTGGCTCTGTGGGTATTAAACAAATAAAAAAAATGTACCTGAGCAAGAGTCTGCAGTAGTGATTTGCTAGCCGCACTTTTAAAGGGTATCCTTGAATACGAGTGGCCAGCTATAATATATTATGTATACATCCATACATATATATATATGTTCATATGTATATATATATGTGTGTGTGTGTGTTGGACAAAATTCTGAAACACATTGCTTATTACGTTCTACCAGAGTCTGAGTCTGGGTTCAGAAGTGGGCGTAGAACAGTAGATATTGTTCTTCACAGCAAGACCGTTGCACGTGAAATGAGTAGAACAGCGAATATAAATGTATCAAGTGTTTATTGATATAACTAAAGTATTTGATACTATGATTAGGTCAGCTCTTTGGGTGATTTAAAAAAAAAACTTGACTCTCTTGACAAATTCGTATCTATACTGAGGCTCTTCCATGAGGATGTTGTGAATTTCCGTGGGAAACTGGTAGAACCAATTTACAGTCGAAAGTCTTGTGAAAAAAGGGGATATATCGGCACAAACATTATTTGCATTTTATTTTGCTATGGTGTTTAAGAAGGCTTCAACGATTGTCCTGATGGTTTCTACATCCGCTATAGAACTTCCAGAAACTATTTAACATCAGAGATCTAAGTGCAAACATAGAGGTCTTGAACCGGTTTCCCGATCAGCTTTATGCAGACGATTGTGTGTTTGTGGCTCATACGGAGGCCAAGATGGATGCCTTTCAAACAGTATGCAAAGCGTTAGGACAAGCAATCAGTCTAAAGAAATCAGTTGTTATGTACCAGCCAGCACCTGCAAAGAACTATGTATATGGTAAGTGACTGAGTTTGGTCGAGAAATGTGTGTAGTTGGGCAGCACGCTAGGCATGACTGAACTCTTGAGGACGAGTTGTGCTTTCAAATAAGTAAAGCGAGTGATGCTTTTGGAAAACTGAAAAAAACGACTCTGGAGGCACCGCGGTTTCTCTTTAAAAACAAAAATAAAAGTCTATTATGCATGTGTGCTATCTGCTCTTCTGTATTAAACAATAACAGTTTTATACGCATTCGTTTAATAGAAAATAAATTAGATTACTTCGCGCCTCCCCCATAGTTTACACTAACTTGCACAGGAAGCTTTTAAAATATTTTAGAGCGATATCCAGTTCAAAATGTGAAGACTTAACGCTAGGTTTACTACACGTTACTTCTGCGTATAAGTTACGAAATAAATTCTTTCTTTTCTAATTTGATAAAGTTCTTAAACGGTCAAAACTCTTTGGTAAAGAAAAAAATTCCCATTTTTTGTCTCGCATTTCTCATCTTGTGGAATTCCCTTCGAGCTTTCCAGTCAAATCGTTATCTTAATTCCAGTTATTTTCTTCTTCTTTCTCTTTTATAATATTTTTCTCTTTCATACTCAGTAACCACGTGCATCTTAGTGGTTTTATCGTCTTGCTTGGGATGAAATGATTAAAACATATTTTAACCAATGGGTGTCACATACGTTAAATATTTTTTTTACTTATAAGACACAGTACTTAGCGATTTTTTTGAAAACTGATTTAATTATAAAGTCCCTCCCTGCTAAACTATTGAGCGTTGTTTTTGTTATGAACTTTAATTACTTCTCCATTTGAATAGTTGCCCAGAAATATAGTAAATTGAATATTGAATAACTTTGTGCCGCATTGGTAGCTCGGTGAGGGATGATGATTAGACAACTTTTTTAGATTACTAGTGATAAGTGCGTCTAATGCCCACTAGGTGCACTTTTATATAAGTCTTGTTCAGAGCTAAAATTAGATTTGTATTTGAGGGATAAAGCTCAGTAAACTAATGTGGTTACAATATGCTATTCTGTCGTGAGATCAAACCTCATTCTTTTTGTATGTACCGTGTTACCTCAAGCAGAACTAGTTCTTCAAACACACCCATCGTGTGTAGCTGTTTTTCCTCCATCCTTTTTCACCCCACCTCTTCTGTCATCTTTTTCCAAAAGTCCAATAAGTAGTTTACTGTGTCCGTTTATCCCGTTTGCTTTCATTGTCCTGTAAATGCCAAATTTTCTAATAAAACTTTTTTCATTATACGTCCTACAAATTTCAACAGTTTCTTTCTGGTTCTAAGTATATGTACCCTTTTTGTTGGAGGTTTCCTTAAAACTTCCTCATTGCTCATATGTTCCATCCACGATATTCTCAGCATCCTTCTGTAGACCTACATTTCTGTGGTTTCAGGTCTTTTCATCTGTAAGGAAACTATCCCTGCATATAGGAGGATTGATATTATATGTAAATTCAGCACTATTTACTTTGTTTTTTACGATTCTTCCTATAACTTTACCGTATTTATAGGAGTGCATTTCTACTAATCTAATGCGCCACATGTGTTCGGAGCAAGATTTTCAATCTTTTGTTAAAACACTTCCCACATATTTGATCATTTGTACTTCCTTGATATTGACATTTGCAAAACATGGCTCCCGTCGTGAGCAGTGTCTCTTTCTGACAACAATACACTCTCCTTTTACAATTGTTGGTTAGTCTTATGCGTTCGTTAGGAGTCATGAATGCTTGTTTTGATTTCGATTAAATGTTAAAAGTAGCTAGGATGATTTTCAAGTAATATCTTTGGAAATTGAAAGAGGGAAAAAAACAACTAAAGTTAAATGGAAAATTCTCAAACAACCTCGAATCTCCAGATCTGTGAACGAACTGTTTGAAGAAGAAAATGGAAATAATTAAGTTCTTCAATAGTGATATGAAACTACGGTAAATTGCACACATATTAAGGAATTAACCTTACAATCTTGCTAAATTGCATAACTCTATAATCACTGTTATTTTGTTATATAGTCTTTCTATAAAAATTTTAATGTTTTTAAATATTTAGTCTACCTTTAGGTATTATACTTGGTTGTATTCGTAAATTACTGGTAGTTTGCTTAGCTAAGAATTGGCCTATTATTATTTTTTCTCTTTCTCTGCTGATAATATAAGTTTTTTTTTTAATTTAAATTTAATGTAAAAATTTAAAAATTATTTTGTATTCTAATTTATAATGTAAGGTTGATTTTGTTAAGTATTGTATTGATTCTTAAAGTGTCCTTTATTGATGCTCTATGGATAATTTTGTATGAAGATGTGATTTCATTTTAAAATACCATAAAATTTGAAAAGCGACATTGTAGTGTATGTGTTAATATCGGTTCGCGTTTCATTTCCGTACAAATTTGAATTCTCTTTTTTCTAATTTCATTGGCTTAACTTATATCGTGTTATTTTCTTAACTTTCCTCTTCCCTAGTATCTGTATAATTTTCAATATACTTCTCTCTTTCTTTTGCCTTTCTTTTCTTTCTATTTTCTTGGTAGTAGGTTTATTTTCTTATGGCTTCTTTTGACTTTCTTTTCTTTCTTTTTCCTTTTTTTTTTTCATTTCTTATTTTCTTTCTTTTTTTCTTTATAAAAATTATTTTTACCAATTCCTACAAACGGAAAATGATGTTTCACGAAATGAAATTTTAAATAAAATCGTTTATTACGAAATCATGTGTATAATATATATATATATATATATATATATATATATATATATATATATGTGTGGGTGTGTGTGTGTGTGTATGTATGTGTGTGTGTGTATATGTATAAATGTTTATCTATCTATATGTCTCTATTTTCTGTCTCTTCCTGTGTCTGTCTCAATATGTCTATCTGCCTCGATCTATCTATCTATCTATCTATCTATCTATCTATCTATTTATCAGGCAGTCTGTACCTCTATCTGTCTCTCTATATATATATATATATATATATATATATATATATATATATATATATATATATATATATATATATATCCTTCTGCTTCTCTATCTCTCTATATCTAGCTATCTGTTTGTTTCTCTCTCTACTTATATGTCCCTCTTTCTCACTCTGTTACTATCTCTTTCCATCTATCTATCTATCTAGCAGTTTGTCTTTATCTCTATGTATGTATAAATCTATATATCTCTCTCTTCAAGGGTCTCCCTGTCTAGTTATCTTTCTCTCTATTTCAATCTGTCTGTCGTTGTATCCACTCGGATCCATTACGTTCCCTTACGTGCTAATAACCTTGAGAAAGGTATGAATCCTCTTTTTCTCCCTCCAGCTATGGGTAAATAGCAGGACAGACTGAGCTGTATAGCCTTGGATGGCAACTGGTCTAGTAGAAGGACAACTCTGAATTCAAAACCTGCGAAGGGTCGTTTGGGGACCTTGTGGCACGTAATGCACCAGATCTCTGTATTCGGCCCTTCGAAAAGTGTGGATGGTTCTGCACAAAGCCTTTACCAATATAATCAAATCTCATATGCTTGGACCGGACTGTTGCTTCCTCGGGACCGATTCGCTTGACCCTCATATATCGAACCGAGGATATATATATATATATATATATATATATATATATATATATATAAGAAAACAGACCATTTTAAGGTACCATTACAATAATTTATTTCACCAGAATTCTTTTTAAAAGGACGCCAGATCATCGGGTAGCACTTCCAACAACGAAATGAAACGAAAAATGAGATTAAAATTGATGGGTAGTGTAAGTTTTTGTAATTTAACAGGGGGCGTGAGAGGGATAGTTAAAGAGACATGGTAGAGTATAGGGAGGGGTTAATTTCATATCTCTCTCAAGTGTACTTTATATTGAGGTAGGAGGAGTGACCAGAAATTGACCTATTTAGATGGTTAACTTAACGGAAATGATATATAGAAATGGGAGGGGAGTAGGGAGAAAAGAAAAAGGAAAAATGAAAAAGAAAGAGGAGACAGAAAACAGTAATACAGATATATACAAATGAGTGTTACAGCAAGGAGAGAGAGAGGGAGAGGGAAGTAAATCGAAAGAGGCTGTAATTGGGTTTTAACAATTTATGTAAAGGATAGATTTCAATGCTTGATTGAATGTCTAAAAAAATTGATGATTGCTAACAGTTTAAATATTTAATTTTTTAAGCAAATAGTTTAGGGACTTAATATAATAACTTACATAAGTCCCTAAACTATTTGCTACCATTTTTATTAACACATTTAAAGAAGTATTTTAAATTATAATAGTTTATTTACCCGACCAATCGTACTTCCTTAATATTGTAAAAATAGTTACGGTAACATTTTTATTAGTTTTACTTTTAATATAATTTTTCTTTATCATTATATGAGTAAACTTATATATATATATAATATAATAATGTATAATAATATAATAATATTTCTTTAATATTATATGGGTAAACATATATATATATATATATATATATATATATATATATATATATATATATATATATAAAGAAAAGAGAGAGAGAGAGACAGAGAGAGACAGAGAGGGAGAAAGAGATTGATATCTGTGAAATGAGTATTTAACTTTCAAATGTAATATTCCCAAAAATGCCTGTTGGTAATTAACAGAACCTTTACCTATGTTACTGACATCATATAACACTTGATATTGACTGAGGCATTTAAACCTACTCTAAGTAAATCAGAAAACAAAGATATGGACTTTGGACAGATTATTAAGCATTCAGTTACATGTGTGCAACAACTTAGGAAAAAAATGGCAAAAGCTAACAAATTAAATATATATATTGTTTCCATGTAATATATGTTCATATATACATATTAAACGTATATAACTATAGCTGAGACGTTTAATCATCGATTTGGGATCTCGATATCATAAAAATGAATTTCGAATCCTACAAGTGACATGCAATGCTTATTGCAAATGTGATAAAGTTTTCTTGTACAGGACCGGACCTATTTTGTAAAGTCTATTCAGATGGCTCATGGGTCTTCATGTGGCGTGTGAGATCGGAATGGTAACTGCAGGTTTTCTGACACCCCCCGCTCGTTATTTCCAGTGTAATACTGATCATAATATTTGAAAGGTTTACGAATATAACTCTACTTGTGGCTACTGAGACTTGCATAAGAGAGTCCTACTCCGCCATATTCATCACGTAAATATTCATATTGCTGGAGGAAAGACGTATCCTTTCTTAGCTGCACCTTTGATATTTTCCTCAAATTGCATATGCTTGGTGCATCCATTAATCAGCTTGTATCGATCAAAAGCAGCAGTTTCTCCCACTCTGGATCATCTATGTGGCAAGAGATTCTTTTAAACAGTACTTAAAGTACTACTTTTGGTTTATACTTCGGTCAACTGCCATAGAGCAATTCGCCGTGGAATATTTGTATTTTTACTGTTATTTACATGGTGTGTAACAGTGTAGCATGTGGAGATTAATATGCATTTCGATATTGATTCTATTGGCGTCGTGTCGTTTCTTGGCTACTTTATAATCTGATTAGTCAACGCGAAAATTGAAGACCAAGACACAATAGACATCTCGAATGCCGAATGATAACTGTAGTGGCAATAATAGCCGTTTTGACCAAGGAGCCAATGTCGATTGAAGTTTTAAAAGACATTTCTCTAAAAAAACTCTTGCCAGGAAATGAGTTTTTCGCATCCACTGTTATTGCTCTTTCAAGTATTGGATACTTTTCTAATCTTTTGATTGAATTAGTGTGGAACATCTTGATGACGTCATTACATTCTAGTTGAGTTACATGTAATATCCAATTTAGTTGTTGCTGTTGTTGAAAGTTTTCAAATGACGCGAAATCTGTTATCTGATACAGTTCTTTGTTTGTGTATCTGCAAAACAAATCCTCAAGCTCCGAAGAAGGATGTTCCTCGCTAAGACACACAGGTCTTATTCAGTCGAATCCATGTTTAGTCATTGATCTGAGAGCGGTTGTATACACCAAGCAGTTTAGACACGTCTGAATGAGTTTGTAGAAATGCACAACATCCATCGGATCTGAAGAGACGAATTAAGACCATGACTTGATCTGGCTAGGTTATTGGTGAACCTGATTTGATGTATTAAGTTACTGTTTTGGTTTATGAAGGTATTTCCAATAAGCTGACATCTTAAAATAATTTAGCTAAGGAGAAAACGTGAACATAGCATAAATTTGTTTATTTTATCACACAGGTGAGGGATTATTTTTCAATTTTATTCAAATTGTTTAATGACAAACTACTACGATATTTTTGAATAACAGCTTCAGATAACTCACTTCAAAGAATAGCATAAAGCCTTAGATTCCCTTTTTTTCGCGTCGTCCACACCACAATGCTAGCAACGCAAAAAACACCATCCATTTTACCCCGGAGAATGGGGGCGACACATTGTCACACACGTACGCGAGATCGATAGACACGAGCTGATCGGGAGCGATACGAGCTTTCAACTCGCCGGCATACTCCCAGAAAGGGCGCACCTAATGACAATGGTAGAAGGCGTGCGAAGCCGTTTCATCTAAACCAAGGTCACACCGATGACAATCTAGGCAAATCTGCCTCGCCCCATCTGAAGAGTACGTCATTGAGAGGTAGCCCGTTCCGAATCAATCGCCAGCTAAGCGAAAAATCAGGATTGCTGAGATAATCCAGCGCTGGCGCCCAGGACCCATAGGTGCGCGACTCCGATGTCAACAAGCCGAGCCTGTCATACATAGGATCCTTCACGACTCCCTCCACTAAGAGAAAAGTCACTGGACCGACACTCGCTGAGGAAACTCGACAATTTTCCACGACCGCGACGGTGCTTATTCCAAGAAATGGGGGGAGTGATAGTAAGGCTAGGGAAGGCGTCCCTAACACTCGGCGCCAAAATCGAGTCCTCCATCAAAACGCGGCGTAGGAAAGCCACCCTTGAGGCATGGCGATGGCTCGCCAGGTGTGGCAATCCCAACCCCAAATTACACAGACGCTTATAACAGGCTTCTTTGCGGACCCAATGTTTGCAACTACCCCAAAAAAGGTTAGTCAAAAAATGCTCGATCGTCCCCATACGTTCCTGCAAAGAGGAAGTACAGCCAAGCGGTAAAGGATGAAGGGCAAGACGTAAGTGGCACACGCCTCATCCCTACCCTTTAAGGACAACTTCCTTCGAAGCCAAGTCCGAACCGACGCTCCGACCTTTGCCTGTACTTCTGACCAATTCTTTACCGGATTCCGGGCCCGAACCACACCCCTAGGTTGGGGACGGGTCCATAAAACCAGTCGAAGGGCCCCAAGCCGGAAGCCGGAAGACTTGATGCGGTTAATCTTGGCCCCTGTCACCTTCTCGTACCGTTCAAGCGCCTTCTGCACCACCTTAATGTCGCTGTGGCACGGCACATTACGTCATCGGTGTACGCAGAAACCTTAGCTCGAACATTACCAGGGAAAACGGCGATTTCGCATAGGGCCGGACTGCACGCCCTGTACGGCTAATGAAGGGCTCCAACGCCAAAGTGTAAAGTAAGGGCTACAGCCTTCCGTTCCGTCTGTTGTTGTTGTTGCTGCTGCTGCTGAGTAGGCTTCTGCTTCGGGATTTGTTGTTTACGCCCTGGTGAGACTTCTTGCTAGGGAGATTGAGGAGGGGTTGCAGCTTTGCGTCCCTTCCTAGTCACCTGCTGCCACTCACTGGAATCCTTAGGGGTTTGGCCCACAGCTTCCTTTACTGCTGCCTGTTGTTGAACTGTTGGCAATTGGACAGTTAGTTGTTGAACTATTGTCTGTTGACTGTTGCTCAGTTGGTGGTGCCGGGTTTTTGCCAGGACATTCCTTAGACATATGTCTCACAGCCCCACAAGAACGACAATGGGGCCGTCGGCCTTGCACAACTATAAATATTTTTCTTCCACCGCAAGACAAGATATCGGGGATGTCATTAAAAGTTTTCCTAGTTAGAATCACATGTACATATACGATAACATCCCCAATAGATATGCCTGCTTTACCTTTCGCCAGCGTGACATCAGCAAACTGTCCATATTGGGCAGAATCATTCCAAATGGTCCTCAGATATATCCACGGGCACGTAATCTTAGTTTTTTGGGGGGCCCATGTACTCTATTTGTAGTCTCACTGATTCCTTAGTGTGAATACTTCTAGCTAGTCTTTTGGATTCCTCCTCCGTTGCTAGCAGTATATCCCAAATGGTGTCGGATCTTTTGGCCAAAATTTTCGGGGCTATGTTGAGGGTTTTAAGTGCCTCCTCCATTATTTCCCGGTTGACTCTTGTCAGCTTCCGGGACTTAACACCTGAAGTTAACAACGAGATAGTTCTAGTAGGCACTGCTTCCAAAAGAGACGGTATTGATAGTAATTCTTTACTGTCAATAAATTCTTTGTATTATTCTTTGAGAGCCTCGTAATACTCCGGCTGCTTCTTTGCTTTT
The DNA here is from genome assembly GCA_903632075.3 of Acanthosepion pharaonis. Taxonomy (NCBI): domain Eukaryota; kingdom Metazoa; phylum Mollusca; class Cephalopoda; order Sepiida; family Sepiidae; genus Acanthosepion; species Acanthosepion pharaonis. Next base: position 376,867 of record CAHIKZ030004977.1, on the reverse strand, counting down.
CCTGAAGCCCATGTTCTTGGAGTAGCTGGCGTTAATTTCTCTGGGCCGGTGGGGGTGGGGGGAGACTCCTCCATAATGCTGGCGAGGAGGGCTCCCACGACAAAACACGTAAAAATCCTATAAAAATATTTTTAAGCAAAACCAATGTGTACTAAAATAAACTGTTCTTCCTAAAAACAAAAATTGACAAAAAGAGTCACATACTATTGCAATACTGTAATAAGTCTTACGTCTAATGTTTAAATAGAACTCACGTACTGTCCAAATCGACGACTGCAGAGAAACATACATTATTTACTACTATATTTATGTGAATGGGAAGATTATTTCTCTGTTGTAATTATTATTATCCTTTTATGATATTTAATTTCTATTATATTTTTTAATATTTTAGTTTTATAAGGTTGTTATTTTTTTTATATATGCATTTATTTTTTGTGTACAGTGTAACCCGGATATAAGAGAGCTGTCGGGACCGGAGAAGAAGTCTCTTATATCCGGGTCTCTTATATCCGGGTTACACTGTATTTTATATTTTATATTTTACTCATATTTCTCATTAAAGCCCATTTTTTAAAGTAAGCCATTTTTTTATCAAGTTACCTTTATGTTAGTAGTTAACTTTAAATCATTAAAACCTTCTGTACATTTTAAAGACTGAATTTCTTTACTGAAAGAAGATATTAATATTTCAAATATAGGTCAAGACTATTTTAACTGGTGTCAGATTTCCAAATGCTTACCTCTGTCTGAACGTGTTTTTTCCTTCTCTCACTTTTATTTTTCTTTCTTTTTTCTCTATTTCTTTCTCTTTCCTCTCTTTCAAATATTTTTTTTTCTCTTACGTTGTCGTTCTTCACTTCTACTGCCTTCTGGATTTTTAAGTTTTAACATTTTAAGATTTCTTTTCATTTTATCTTCAAACACTTTGGTGTTGATAAATCTCAGAAGATTAATTTCTTACGGCGATTAATGGCCATGCCATTGAATTATATATATATATATATATATATATATATATATATATATATATATATATATATATATATATATAAAAGACAGGATGTGTGTGTGTTTGTGTGTGTGTGCGCGTGTGTGTATGTGTGTGTTTGTGTGTGTGTGATGAATGCACGGCCGCAATTTTCGACGGATTTGCATCAAAATTTACATGGACATACTCCAAGTTAACGGGAAGGCCAAGACTGTCTTTGCATTCCCCAACTCTCATCGGTAGTGGAAATAATCGATTTATTCATGTTTCTTCTGTAGTTTGCGGCCATTTTGTACTGGCCAGAGTGAGAGCCTATAGCTGGCTGCCACGAATAGGCAGGAAGATTCTATTGGCCAGCGTGAGAGCCAACAGCTTACTGACACGAATGTTAACTAGCATGCTAGCATGCAGAAAATCATCGATAGTTGCATTTGTCACAAGTGGGAAAAATTTAAATCTGCATGGCACTTTACTCCAACTGGCTCATTTACTTGCTTAAACTCAACGTTGATTCTGGTCTCGCAGGAATGGGTTGGGTGTGAAAAAGTATTCTTTTTTCATTCGGTTTTCCAGTCACGAGACCTTTTATTAAAGCTGATCGTTTTGTGTTCATTTTGTTTAGTGTTTTTTCGTAACAGATGTAATGTTTAGTATAGAGCTTAGGAAAAATTCGCAGTGTGAGATAGGCAAGAAGTAAGGCATGTAGCAACATCAGCACGGCAAAGGGCACTCCTTTAAAGGCAAGTAAGGGCAAAAATATTTTAAGTCAAGGGATAGCGACTGCTGTATGAGTCGTACGATTTTTTGAATCAAGCACGGGCAACGCCGGGGTATGCTACTATATATATATATATATATATATATATATATATATATATATATATATATATATATATACAGGGTGTATCAAAATGCTTTTACAAACTTTTGGAGGCGGGTTCCTCGAACCAGACCAAGGACCATAGTCCATATAAGCACGTGTATTCAAATCATTTCTGAGTTACTATGTTTAAAGGAAATTTACAAAGATGGCGCCTTGTTACAAATGGTTACATTTGTCATCCGTGTACATTTGTGGTTTTCACGTTTAATGTGTGTTGTAGTGAATTAACTGTGAAGTTTTCTGTTTAAAAATGGCAGGATATTCATATCGTGAGCGGGCAGATATTATTTTTACATACGGCCGCACGAATGGTAATGGACGCGATCTTGTACGGCTGTATTAGATTGAGTTTCGAGACCGAAGACATCCGAGTCATCCAAGTATCGCTGCTGTTTATCGTCGCATTGCTGAGACAGGATCCGTGTCACCACAAAATATGGATCGAGAAGACTCTTATGCCTGACACATTCCAGAGGCTGTTGGTGACGATCAGCATATGTCAAGTTGCCCTAGCATGTTGTACATCTCACAATACTGTATAGATGGTACTTCAAGAGCAGATCCTTCATCTGTATCATTTGCAACGTGTGTAAGGTCTTTCGCGCTCCGATCATTCATCACGGTAGAACTGTTGCCGATTGTTTATTGCCCAAATTGCCGATACGCTGTTTGTCTTTTCTTTTACGGATGAGGCAACATTTGGAAGAGATTGAACAACAAATTTACACAACCAACATTTGTGGGTGGATTGGAATACCTATGGCACAATACAGTCTAGGCACCAACATCTGTTTCCGATTAATATGTGAGCTAGAATTGTAGGTGATTGTCTAGTAGTTCCATATGTTCTTCCAGCACGACTTACAAGTGCTGTCCACTGGGAATTTATTTTAAACACACTTCCAGGCCTGCTAGAATACGTATCCTAGCTAATACGACGAAAAACATCAGAGGTGATAGGAAAACGGCCCACAAGGAGCTCCAAATCCCTGTTCCTATAGGTAGCAACTCAGTGTCGTCAGCATACAGAAGATTACGAATCAGAGCAACGGATGTCTTAGTTACAGCAGCGAATAGACGAATGACGAAAAAACTTCCTGATGTACGACAACGAATGTATATGTCAATATCGCTTTGCCAAAACTCCTTTCATGACCACGATGGCAAAAATATAGTAAATTGCATAGGTACCACAATATCACCTTGCTTCCCTCCAGTTTCGATTAGAAAAGATTCGAAATGTTCAAAATTGAAATAGACAGCTGCTTTTATATGAGTCTTGAAGAGAGCGAATCAACCCCGTCAACGTTTATGTACACAAAACCGTACGAAGAATTTCCGAAAGGTGACTTCTGCAAAAACTTTATGAGATTGATGAAAAACTGATACAGGTGAAGCTGTTGTTCCCTGCACTCTTCCTGTACCTGTCGGGCAGTGAAGATCAGGTCGATTTTTCCATGAGTCATGCATGAGTGTTTGATGACACATGATTTAACAGTCGATGTATCTGTTCCCTAAAAAACACTTTTCCCTGATGCACCGACTACATGAATTTAAGCGGGCTGCTAGAATGGCATCTAAGGTCTCACTATTTTACTGCTGAAATAGTTAAGTGCAACCGCCACTTCCACTCCATCAGTTTCTTTTCTCGCACTTCCGGACAGTCGAACTCCCTTCCTCTTACTTCCTTCCTTGTTAACTACAATCTTCAAAAATTTCTAATGCAACAATTTAAATATCTGGAATGTTTTTTAACGGAAAGTTCGACACTGAATTCCGGTTGCGAATTTGCATAGCTAAAAACCCTTTCAAAAGCTAAGCACAATATTAAGAAACAGAAAAATGTTTTAGAAACAAAGAAAAATTTACTGAACTGTTATCTTATAAGTATCAGTGAATGCTAGACAATCTCCACAAGAAGAGACTTGAAGCGATAGAAATGTGGTTCTACGAAAAGATTTGGAGAATATCATGGACCGAACATATGATCAACGACAAGTGATCGAAATTCTAGAGAGAATGGAAACGAAATGGACACATACTTAATATCAAGAAGAAATACTTAAAAATTTCTAGGGCACATAATTTGGAAAGAAGGCTTGGAAAGATTGCTCCTCACAGAACAAAAGGAAGTAATGTCGGATAGTGTGTAAGTGTATATAACGAACTCGACTGAACTTGGAACTTGGCTTTTCGATTTCCAATTCTGAATCATTATCAAAATTCACCAACAGTACATTCAAACTTACAGAACCTGGTATTCTCAGGCGTTTATCCACCTAGTTGCTGACAGACAGGACCTCGCTTAATATCGTTGATCGTATGTGAACAGATGTTTCAATCTGATAAAGTCGTATTCCCCCTCACGGTGGCGATAGATTTCCGTTTATGTGTGTGCATTTGTGTGAACATGTTAGTATAAATAATATTTCATAAACAGTGACAGGATTAATTTGTTTGTTTTTAAGGTTTACCAACCACTTGTAGGTTATTTTAACACATAAAATATTTTTTAGATTGTAAGAAAATTAGCAGATAATAATGATTTACGAATACAAGTCCTACTAATTAATTCCTAGTAGAAGGGAGGAGATGTTGATTCGTACCTTTGCCAAGAACATTTCATCAATAGTAACTGGAATTTTAAAGCTGGTGATAACTTTCCGAATATAAAAACTCATGAGAGACGAGTTGCTTGAAATAACAGGCACGCACTGCATGCGATATCGAATTCTCTGATTTGAATATTTCACTGTTCATTTATTTCCCGTAGAATGTTTAATGCTATACAATGATAATTATTTCATGAGAATATTCTAAGAAACATTGCCCTTTGTTTCTCATATAATCCCTGCTTGAGTAGTCAGAGTATTCACTCATTTTAAAAATTGAAAAAAAAAGGATAGAAATTAGCCATTTACTTTAATTAAGGAATTTCTAAATCAGTTGATGTAACATGGTTATCAGTTTTAGTAGTTTTCTGTTTTTTTGACAGACAAATAACAAATGACATTCGGTAAAGGTTAATACTTACCAGCCGTTACTAGGCAAATATTTTGGTGCAATTTATTTCCAGAACAATCTTTGCAGTAATGTTGAAACTAGCAACGCGGAAACGATTTACATCCATGATCCCGTGTCTTTCATTTAGAGTCATATCGAGAAAGGGCGTGTAAAGATGTGAGAAAAATAAATATATAAACGTAAAAGAGTAATGGATAGCTAACACAATATATGAAATTCCGAGAAAGAAAATTGACGCAATGTGTACATTGAACCCGTATGAGAAATGCCACAGGAACTTATTCTGTTTTATTCTTTGTTTTGTGTAACCACTTTCTGCCTATGATTGTTTATGCTTACGGACAAGTTTAGCTGATTTTTCTCTGTCTCGGCTTGAGCCATTCATTGATGTTGATTAATGCTTTGAAAACACAAAGGATGAAAAAGAGCGATGAAAGCCATTACTTGTGTCTCATGTATTATCTGGAATCATTGTGTCTGCTGCTGATCAGGCCAAAGGAAGGTACTTTTACCTTGTTCTAAATTTTGATAATGTGTGTGCGTATGAGCCACTTATCCGGAAAATTCTGTTATTTGTTCCTGGGAATTTGTGCCGAGAATCTTTCATTTCTCTTTCCTATAAAAACTTTACGTTCAATAGTGGAACTACCGAAAATTTAAACACATCCAAGAATTAAATTATTTTTCTGCAGACTCTGAAGGTCCATTGTTGAATGTCGACCTTCTCAGATTCTTGAAAAAGAATGTGCCAATACCCTAAAACGCTGGTTCAATCGAAGAGAATCTGATTTGGACGTTCGTGCCTCTTTTCGATTCATGATGCCCCAAGGAACGCAACGAACCCGGACGAAATTCGAACGCGGCTCTACAATTTCTCTTTCGGAACCACTATCCATAAAACACCTGTACATCCAAACTGACAGCACCTATTAAACCCATCTAGATACCCAATGTTGCTTAACTTCTGTGATAGGTCGAGAAACATTTTTTCAACTTGATATGGCTAAAGATCCCAAGACGTAAATTATTAGAAAAAGCAATTTCAAAAAATAAATAAAATAGGATAAAGTGAAATATTTTTATATACAACATTTCAAAACTCTCTAGGAGAGCTAGATTCTAAATTTATCCACATAGTATGAAGCGATTTATATTAGATCATTGATATTAATTTAATTTTTTATTTTTTTTTATTTTCATAGATATCCCATTGAATACTGTTTCCATATCTGGTCTGGTACTCCTTCTGTAGAAGATTCTTGAAAAAATCAAAAGAAGGATCTGTAATATAATCGAAACTGACCTGGCATCTCTACTTCAGTTACTTTTTCACCGACGTGATGTGCTGGCCTTCTGTCTTTTTTAGAAACATTTTCATGTCATCTGCTCTTTTGATCCCTTTTCCCCTGGTGCCTTGACTACATGAATTTAAACGTGCTACTAGTTTGGCAGCTAGTTTTACTGTTGAAATAGCTAAATGCAAATTGTAATCATCCTCTAATCACTTATTCATCAGATCTTGATTCTAATAGAGTTGTCTCTCGTTTATCGCAGTTAAACATTTCCAGCGCCTACCGCGATAACTGAATTTCCGCGAAGTAGTATTCTTTATATATTAAACGAATATGTTCGTAGTTAGAGCATACAAAACCTGTTTCCGACCTTCTAAATACGGCTTTTGACATTATAAGAACTCTCTAGATATGAACTAACACCCCTTTAATCACCTTTATACTTATATTGCCCAATATATTAAACTAAATAAGAGAATATAAGACATTAAACGTCACATGTATCATATTATTATAATTATTATTATTGTACATTAAAATCACACGCAAAGTTATTTCGTGTACATCGCTTCATTATCGAACAAGATGCATTATTTTCCTACGTTAATGTGAACCTAGGAAAATAATGCAACTTGTTCGATGATGAAGCGAGGGAGAGATGTACTGCCCAAAAAGGT